>CM026422.1:15859916-16174152 GCA_014871385.1 Ceratodon purpureus | reverse complement strand
CCGAGAGACAGTGTCTCGGATCCGAGACACGTCCCATACCCTCCCATGTTTGCCCTAACCCTGAAGCCGCCGCCTGAAACTCGATCCCTTCCTTACTGGCTCTCGGATCCGAGAGCCAGTATAAAGGGACCCTGTTTCGCTCCAAACTCCCTCTTTCTCTTGCGCCATTCTCGTGCTGGTGGGTAGTACTCTCTTTTTCTATTAGTCTTTTACCTTGTTCGATTCATAGTATATTAGTTTCTGATTATGGTTGGCTGAGTTTGTTAGATTCTTAGTTCGGTATTTGTTGTTGCGATTCTTAGTTTGGTATTTGTTTTTGTGATTCGTAGTTCGGTATTTGTTTGTTTGAATCTTAGTTTGGTCCTTGTTACTTTATACAACTTCTATATTGTATCGGATCGCTCTTGCTATGTAGAATGTATTGTCACTCTCGGGTTAAATCTGGCAGTTTTTAAGTGGCGCTCAGTCTTCCTCGACTTGGGTTGTTCTTTGGTTATCTTTGTCTTCGCCCTGGACTTAGTTAGCTTGCACGGTTGACAGTTAAGTCAACCACCAACAGTCACTGAATTTCTTGCACCCGACAATGGACTTTATAAACTCAGTGGTCTCGGCAGTTTACTTCAGATGTTGAACTAATCTTGTTCTCTTTCTATCTGAACAGTATTCTAGTGCGAAGTATATTCCACCGTTTCCCAACTGTCTGTTAGATACTAAACGGTAAGTCCTCTGCGCTGTTCCCCATTTTCTTACTTTCAATACTGACTTTGGTGATGAACATTGCTTCTATGGATATCTTATATATACCTGCTTCATACGATTTCCTTCTCGGCCTTTGTTCTGGAACTTCATTGCTTTGATAGATGGAGTATGTGAACATCTTTCGGATATATTTTATGTTCATTGTTTGCGGATTTGCTAGTGGTTTTATGTTAGTTGTGAAGTGTTAGTTAATGGGAATTGTTGTCGGATTCTAGTTTCGGGTTTTAGGAGAATACACTTTCGGGTTTTGTCTCCTTTATTCTTGTGCTCATATTTACTGACTTTGTTCTCTTTCCTGTTGATTCGGGTTTTCAGGTACTCCTACACACCACCATGGTGCTCACACGGGCTCGGCACAGGAGGCTCTCTGACCTTGGCATTGCTCCAGAACTCCTCCCAGGCGTTGCATCGGATCGCACTCCTTTGAAGACCCCTTTATCGATGCCGGAGAACGGAGAGGAGGGTACTCCGGTGGATCCAAATGCACCTCCAGTCCGCAAGCCAGTCGGAGCTCTGGACTATCTTAAGGAGGCAGGGATTGACATTGGAGGCTGCGACGATGAGCTCACCATCCAGGTGGTTGAAGTGGGGAACACCAACATCTGTGTTGAGGTTCCCCACTCAGACCATGGAGATTCGAAGCCCAAGGATCCCTGGGGGTTGGATGTTCATGGCGCCCCTGGTGATGACTATTGTCCTGGTGATGGCTACGACTCCGACGGGTTAGAGGAGTACTTTGGCGGCCAGATTGACTACAGCTACGAGGCTCCTCCAGCACCAGAGGAGCGCCTTTTTCACGATGATGCCAACTCTGATTATGATGAAGCCTCGACCGAGTCCAACGGCTGGGGAGATAATGAGGGTTACCCGATTATGTTCAATGACACTGATACCGATGATAGCCAAGTTTGGCGCAGCCCTGATTACTTCTAGATTTTACCTTGACTCTAGTTAGTTAGCTTCTTCGTATGTACATCCAGTTTTATTTGTACTTATACTGGATTGTATTATTCGAGTTTCAATATACTTTGTTAAGTATACCCGATGTATAGGCAGTTAAATTTTGTACATTTTTCCATCCTATCTATAAAGTATATAATTTACCGGATACGTATATCTATACATGTCTTCAAATAAAAAAAATCCGAAATTAAAGATCCCGGGACCAACCGAAATGGCCGATGAAACCCAAAGATTCCCTTTAGATTCTTCTAAGATTCCGCGGTAATAGGCGCTCTTATTAATTTTTTCAAAAAAAACGAAAATTTTCAAAAAAAATCAGAAACTGCCCGATGAACAGTACTCTGCTCGCTGCTCGCTGCTCGCTGCTCACAAGATTGCATTCCTCGGTGGTGAGCCTCAGTCAATATATTTTGATCTTTGTAGTTTATTGAGTTTTTATCTTTCTTTTGTCTTTATTGTGAAGTTATTTGAGAGTTGGTGGCAAACATGTTGGGTGGTTTGTTAGAAGTGGTATCAGAGCAGTTATGGATCCTCTTGAAGGTTTGGAAGAGGGGGTTGTAAGAGTAGTGATGGGAGCAATGTGGGAAGTTCTTGATTCTGTACAATCTGGAGCTCCACCTCTTCCTAGAGGGGTTTGTTCAGACACCCCTCGCCCTCCTTCATCTTCACCATCTAGGTCAAGAGAGGTAGAGTCTATTGGAACATTTACATTGAGGGGTCCTGGTTCTAGATGAGTTAATGTTTTGGAGGACTTGAAGAAGTATCGTTTCAAGCCTTGCTTTGGAGGAAAGAACTACAAGCTAAAGGAAGACTAATCTTTTATTTCCATACAGGAGGATTTTTTAACTTCAAATTACCAAGATGATGACAAGATCAAGGCTATGGTGGTTTGTCTTCAAGACAGAGCTCGTGTGTGGTATGACAATTTGAAGAACGACTGGGAGAATTGTGAACTTCAACCTCTGTCAATTTGGAGCACTTTGAAGCATTTGTTTCTTCAATAATTCCTTCCTGGCAATTATGGAGATGACATGCGTCAAGGACTCTATGACTTGAAATAAGGAAGTTTGTGTGTCAGCCAATACAAGTCAAAGTTTGATTTACTTATTGTTTATTTTCCTAATTGGGGTGAAAGTGATAGATTTGAGTTCTTTCTTTGTAATTTAAAGGATTCAATCAGATTCAAAGTCAGTGCCTATCATCCAAAGACTCTAGATGATGCTTATGGTTTGGCTATGAACTTTGAGAGAGAGGTTAATAGCAAGTTAGAGAAGAATAAGAGTTTGTTGAGACCTTTTTCCCAACAAACTATATGATTCTTCTCTAACTTGCTATTAACCTCTCTCTCAAAGTTCATAGCCAAACCATAAGCATCATCTAGAGTCTTTGGATGATAGGCACTGACTTTAAATCTAATTGAATCCTTTGAATTACGAAGAAAGAACTCAAATCTATCACTTTCACCCCAATTAGGAAACATGGAAGTTTGTCTATTTTCTGTTGGGTGTTGGAAACAGGAAAGTTGAAACTTGAGACAATAGACTAACATGGACACGTCATCGACAATGATTGCATCATGGTACCCGCATGCCACCAAGTCTCTTTGTTTTTTAGGACCGGCGGGTTTCACATCCAGGTAGATGTCCATTTGATAACCTGAATTCGGATCATAACTGGTTTAATGTTGGTTTCGGATATCCGGCGGATTGACAGAGTATAATGGGTATATTGCAGGTCCGCGCTTCTGCAAAGTGGGTATATCAACGCGGTTGATATCCTGATGTGCGGAGAGTGCTTTAAAATGAAGCAAGTTTAATAATGGAGCTATGGTAATCTTCACTTAGAGGTAGATAATAGCTCCTCAATCCAATAGTATCATGTACTGCAAGCAAACATTACAGGGCGCCATTTTAGGGCACCATTTTCGAAACTCCTATAAAAAATAATTTCAAAAATTCATAACTAATTGTAAAAGAGTCCAAAATGAATGATTCCACTTGGTCTATCTTCTCACTTACTTTCCCATGCACAAATATTACTTGCACGGTTAACTTTGCTATAGATTTCCTGTGCTCAAAAATTGAGCCATTATTGAGCACCTTACCATACAAAGCAGAAGCAGTGGATTGTAGCCGGATGATCTCAAAAAACTTTAAAATTCTTCAAAGAACTACCCGAACACTGCTCCGGACTCCGGGGGATCTGCAGGACGATGGACCGTACATCAGTGTTGGACCTACTGTAGTCGGTAGCCTAGTCGGCCCACACAATTGCGTTGGGCGTTGAGCTGCCTTTCTTGCTCATTCACCTTCTCTCGCCTGTTCTGCTATCTCCTTCGACCTCACTTATACATGTTGCTCTTGCAGCTACTTGGCTGCAGATGTAAATCAAGCCATGCAAGACCACATCTCACATCGGCGGTAAAGGTACTTTGAATGAATGTTTGTTGCTGTGACCATCAATCTAGCTACTTGACGCTTGAGTTCTTTCTGGTTAGTTGTATTGATTCCTGGTTCGATGTAGAAACGTACCGACAACTTGATTCTAACTAACGATAGCAGAAAAGGGTTGGCCTCTTTCTTTCAAATGATTGTTCACTGTCAATATTGGTGATCATAAGAGAAGCATGCTGTGCAGAATGAAATCTTTCTAGGGCAATTGACTGTTTCAATGCAAGTGCCACGAGCTCTTGATCAAGTACCGACAAGTTATGCAAAACTAAGACTATAAAAGGGTACGTCTTTACACTTTGCATCTGAAATCTTTGATAGGTTTTCTTGATGAAAACCTTAAATATGTTGGTGTTCATTTGAGTTCAGTGAGGTGCTAGATTGGTGTATAGCCTGAGGCAGGGGCTTGGAGAATATTCGATCGCCATGTGCTTGAATCTGTGCAGCTAGCCTCGGTTCCTTCTAAAATCCAAGCACTGGTAGCAAACTTGACGCTTCTGTAGTTGTCGCTTTTGGCTCACTAAAGAATCGTTTTTTTCTTTCTTGTCAGTTGTGTCACTGTGACTCTTGAGTTTCTGGAGTGAGTTCTGGAGTGACTATAAATAGGAATAAAAAGCGTGGAGGTTGCTCCTAGTGAAGGTTCATATCAAGGCTTCAGCTCTGACGAAGGGTTTTCTGTATTTTGTCTCCTGATTTTAAACTAGTATATGCTGGATGCACTTCTGTTAAAGAACTGATGTTACAAGTATGTTTTTTGGGCTCTTCCATTGCAGAGCGAACTCAAGAGATCTAGTCTGGTCATTTCCAAACTTATGGGAGAGTGATCGGGAATACATATGGTGAAGAAGAGAATGTAATTGAATTGGAGTACTGGAAGAATGTTGTGGCTTGCATCGGAATAATGATGCTGAAAACCGCTAATAAGGAAAGGATTGTCTCAGAAGGACAAGTAGTTACTAAAAGTTAGAAAATAATCGAGATCTACATCAAAGTCTGGAGCTTCGACATCAGAAATGGCGCAACCATCGGATGTGGTGTGTAATCTTATTTCCTGCCCTGTACTCTTCACTTTTATTACCCTTTCAGGAGGAAACTTGAAAATAATTAGTTTCAATGTTCATAGCATGTAGGACATGTTTCAGAAATATAAGTCAAATGTAGTCATTTATATGATAGTACGTTTAGATTTACACCATTCTTCCAAACATTTATGCAAAATTTTAGGACTATGCTGTATCTTTTTCTAGAGAGGTCGTTGAGATCGTGACTGTTTTGCCCTTGAAGGTGACAAGTTCCGGATCTGCTCTAAGACAATCTCTACTCGTTGAGATGCCCATTGGGCTTGGGGTGAGTCAAGGAGTTGTTGAGCGGGTGGATGGAGATGGGGACGACGATGGGGTAGTGGTAGTAGATGTGGTGGGAGCTGCGAATGTTGGGACGGTGGTGGGAGTGAATTTTGGGATGATGGAGAAGGTGAAGATGGTGCCGGAGTCGGCGTCACCGGTGGTGGTTGTGGCTACAATGGTGATGGTGGGGATGGTGGTGTGGATGGTAGCAGGGGCGATACCCATTTATGTAATAATGGCAATGGTGGTGGCGGTGGTATTAGTAGTGGGCGCTGTGGTGGTGGGGGTGATGGTGGGATTGGGTCATGTCCAATGTAAAGGGATTCTAGTTTGGGTGTCTGAATTTCTGGATTGACTGTGTGAATTATTGTATGAGGCATAGTGAAATGTTAAATTATAAATGAAAGTTAGCTTGAAGCATTATTGTGAAATATGAAGAGATTTAGAATTGTTCTGTGAGAACTTGAATAAATTGGTAATTCTGTAATTTTGGCACTATTCGGCACTATTTCGTAAAAACGGTGTTGCTTGACTGTCTAAACGGCTGTTTAGAAACCAAGTGATATTACAGAATTTGAAGGTGATATTACGATATTTGAATAATAGTGTAGATAAAAAATTGTGACCAATCAAGTTCTAGATTGTTCTACAAAAAAACAGAAGATGAGAATTTTTTCTAGGCCAATATCATCATACCAAATGATCAAATAAATTGTTCAATTCACCATACACAACTGAAGGCTTTTGGTAACACTTTCAGTACTTGTAGATGGCATCCTCGAGAATTGATTATTTACACTCAAACGTGAGTTGGGCATATTCAGTACACTGCTAGGATTCCAGAAACTCAAGCTCATGAATGGGGCTGTAGTCATCAGTTTGCACTGGATCAAGCACTGGCAGTATGCCGACGGCGATGGTGCCTGCCTCTGCTACCGATGCGTCGCGTGCAGCATTGTCATCTTCCTCAAGCCAGGTCTCTGCGGGACCATGTACTGCGCAGTTCGGGCGCTCGTGGAGCGTCGTGGGGACTGGTGCTCCTAAGCACCAAGCGCACAGGCTGATCATATGAAGCTAGGCTGCTGGTGATGGTAAGTGGAGAATTCGAATTGACCGAGTGAGGATTTGTGCGTTTCGGAGTTTTAGACGATGCTGGCGGTTTTGAGGATTGTAGTGTGGCGATCTGGATGAGACGTGGGCTGTGTCGTCGAAGTCTTCGTGGTTTAGATACGAGACTCTAGAGTATAGTGACGAGATTTTCGTTGCATTTTGTAGGATTGTTGTCACAAAATTAAAGGTGTTGATGGCTTCGGTTATTTGGCACCGCTATGAATTTGAAGCAGGGTGTGGCTTTTAAGGAGTGTTATTTTTTTTAGAAGAATTGGTAGGCGTCGTACGGGAGTTCGCGATTTTGAGGCGATATTATACTGTGGTCGCCAGGCTGCGTAAAGCCTACTAGGCAGGATGACCTCGAGCTATAGATTTTGAGGATTTTTAATCGCAGTGTTCTGAGTTGGAATGTTACGTAATGGTATTCGACCATTTCGGGCGTCCCTCTGATTATGTGTTTTGGAATGGAATTCACATTTTACGAGGCAGTGGTTACTCGATCTAGACGTTCGCGCCTCGAAGACAGGGTCGCTCACCTCGTGCCATCCATCTAAACCCGTTCATGAATCTTAGTTACACACGCTCTAGGCTCGCCGATGGATCGAATTTGAGCAGGGTAAAAAGGGTTATGACTGATCCGCTCCAGCTAGGCTTTTAGATCGGCACGAAATTGGCCGTATCTTGCGAGCACTGGGCTACGCTTTATCTCAATCATATTTCCAGCATATTCTGACTGATAGTTTGTCTTTGGTGCAAGGCGAAGGTTCGCAGGACGGAGGACAGTCCAAAGGTACAGCAGGCCTACCGCACACAAGCTTTACATAAAGGCCAATGCAGCACATTGAGAGCCTGAGATTCAAAAGCTGTAGGACGACAAACAGATTCTTCGAAAGCTGTGGGAAGTGTTGGTATTGAGAAGCATGCTCGAGAGAGCAAGAGTGTATTCGAATGAAGATTAAATAGTGCTGTACAGACACGGTCATAGGTACCGTGATAATAGGTAAGACCTAACCCTAAGTTGATGAATGTACAGAGTGTCAATACCCCCTCTCAGTCTGGCAAGGGATTTGCCGGAGTGGAAATTTGGCGCAATGGTTCTTGGAGATCAATGTGCGTGCTTTCATTGATTGACATTAGCTAATTCTGCAGTTGTCCACGATCGGCGGGAATGGATAATGCTTGTCGGTGCCGATGGGTCGGTGCAGTACTCAGTTTGATTCTGGCAATTTCGCGGATGGTGATCTTGTTCTTCAGCGCAGTTGTGGAGATCACTGAAGGAGCTCTTGTGCGATGCCAGAGGCGCCGTGGGGAAGTGCGTATGAAGTGTCTTGACGAAGAAGATGCTGCTGTGAGTCGAGACGAGCGAAGCTCTTCTAAAACCCTAGGTAGGGTTCTACTTCAGTTGTCTTCTTTTGATCTTCTATTCGCTCCTTCTGAAAAATTCTGCTCTTCAGTCTGATTGTGAATCATAGGTTTTGGTAGTAGTCTGGTTGTAGATGTAGTGAATTGATCGCCGATGCTGCTTGTTGCTTGACTTCTCCAGACCCCCAGACTGCTGAGAATCTGTTCTGATTAGGGTTGTTGTGAGGTTCGTTGCAGACGAAGAGAGAAGGTGCTGCTGGCGCTGTTCGAATGGACAGAGTTCCTGTGAAGGTAATTTGAAGAAGGTTCGGAGGGAAGACTCAAGATTCGGCAGTAAGAGGTTAGAGACTAAGAGGAATAGGGTGTATGCCGTTAGACAGGGAAGGAGAGTTGGAATTTTTGGTTCATGGGATGAGTGCAGTGAGCAAGTACTAGGTTTTAGTGGTGCTCAACATAAGTCCTTTAGAACTGTGAAAGAAGCGGAGTGCTATCTAGGTTGGAATTGATCTACTCTGTAAGTAGGATAGACTGAATAGACTTAAGCTATTGCGATGTAGTTCGAATTTTATTCGCCCAAGAGGCTTTGTAAGGATATCAGCGGGTTGTAACGCTGTGCTAATGAATTTAAGATTTATCTCCCCCTCTAACACGCGTTCTCTCACAAAGTGATGGTGGATTTCAATATGCTTGCTCCGTGAGTGAAATACAGGATTCTTCGCTAGCTTAATAGCACTCTGGTTATCACAATGAAGCTGAATTGAGGGACTGAGAGAAGAGTTAATGGTTGTGTTCGTGTGATGGACAGATGTAGGGGAGGATGGGAGAACCTGCAGCTCTTGAAGCAGGCGGGAAATCCAGACTCCCTCCTGCACTCCATCGCTCAAAGCCCGGTATTCTGACTCGGTGGAGGAACGGGAAACCGTGAGCTGTCTTTTGCTGCACCAACTGATGGGACCACCGGCAGCAATAAAGAGGTAAGCGCCAACGCTTCTCCGGGTGTCGGAACAAGTGCCCCAGTCGGCATCAGTGTAACCTGATATCTGGAGGGGTTCGTTGTGCTTGTAGAGTAGGCCGTAGTCAGTTGTCCCTTTCAAGTACCGTAGGATATGGATAGCGGAGTCAAGATGGGCTTGTTGCGGAGCTGACATGTAGGAAGCTATGCGGTTGACCGCGAAGGATATGTCTGGTCTTGTAATGGTGAGAAAAATAAGCTTACCTACAAGTTGTGAGTAATAGGTGGAGTCAATTGATTCCGTGCCTGTTTCTGAAACCAGGGCTTGTCCAGCCGGAAGCGGGACCTTGGCGGCGTGTAGTCCTGGTGGAAGAAATTGATCGAGAATTGATGCAGCGTAATCCCTTTGGTGAAGGAGAATGCCATCAGGTAAGTACTCGAACAGGACCCCTAGGTATTTCTGAATTCGGCCTAGGTCGGTCATAGAAAAGGTGTCTGTTAGAAATCTTTTGATCCATGTGATAAGCTTGGAGCTGCTCCCTGTAATAAACAAGTCATCGACATAGAGCATCACAAGTAGAATGTGATTGTTCTGATGCAGATAATAGAGATTTGGATCAAAAGAACTGCGAGAGAGGCCCATACCGCGGAGAGAGGAGTCTATGCGCTCGTACCAGGCACGTGGCGACTGTTTTAGACCATAGAGAGAGCGGAGTAATTTGCAGACCTTGTGTTCCTGCCCCTTGACTTCGAAGCCTGGAGGTTGTTTCATGTAGACATTTTCTTTGAGAATCCCATGTAGAAATGCAGTTCTAACATCCATGTGATGAATGTCCCAATTGTTGGCTGCAGCTAAGGCTACAGAGGTGCGAATGGTGACCCATTTAATCACAGGAGCGAATGTCTCCTCGAAGTCAATTCCTGCTTTCTGCTCGAAGCCTCGCGCCACAAGCCGCGCTTTGTGAGTTGGTAAGGATCCTGGCAGACCTGGTTTGGTTTTATATACCCAGCGGCATGTAATCGGGCGAATACCGTGGGGCAATTCCTGTAATTCCCATGTATTATTTTGATAAATGCTGTCAAGCTCCTTCTGCATAGCTTGCTGCCAGTGCGGTTCGTGAATTGCCTGCTTGAAGGTGGGCTCACTGGTTTCTGCAGAATTGGAGGCGGAGTATATGGAGACAGGGTGACAGTCTGGAGAGAGAGAAGAAAGAAATACGTAGTAGTCCCCAAGCCTAATGCTGGGGGCTCTAGTCCGACTGCTTCGGCGGGGAGGTGGGAGTACTGGCTGGGGCGACGGTACTAATGGCTGTAAGGGTGATGTGGCAGGTTCGGGAAGGGAAACGGGAGAAGCAGGTGTGAAGGAGGATGGAGAGGAGAGAGGTTCAGAAGATGATGGGAGTGAGACAGGGGACGGGGGCTGTTGAAGTTCAGGTAAAAAATCCTGGCTGTGTTTAATTTCTAAGTCTTTGTCGTGGGATAGGGACTGGGTGCTATCCAAGGGGTTGTAGTGATAGGTGGGTGGTAAGACGGGTAATGTGAAACTAGACTCATTGAATACAACGTCACGACTGATGACAATTTTCCTAGACAGAGGGTTGTAGCAGCGATAAGCTTTAGATTGCTCGTCATACCCGAGGAAAAGAGTAGGAATAGCCTTAGAGTCTAATTTATTGCGCTTCTCTGATGGTATGTGACAGAAGGCGATACAACCTAGGACACGAAGATGAGAGAGATTGGGTTTCGTACCAGTAAAGGCCTGCTCCGGGGTTTGAAGGTTCAGAGCTCGGCAGGGTAGTCGATTTTGCACGTAATTGACTGCCTTGGCGACTTCGTCCCACAGGAAGCGGGGAATTCGGGTACCAGTAACAACACTGCGGATTCCCTCCAGGAGGTAGCGATTTCGTCTCTCAGCAATGCCGTTTTGCTGAGGAGAATAGCCGGCAGTTAGTTGATGGTGTATGCCGTGAGAGGCGCAGTAGGTAGAAAACTCCGTTGAGACATACTCGCCACCCCTATCAGTCCGAATCTCCTGGATTTTCTGTAGTGGTGTTTCCACTAGGTTTTTGAATTTGAGAAAATAGGAAAAGGTTTGAGATTTTGCGGTCAGAAAATAAATCCAGGATTTTCTTGAATAGTCATCTATGAAAGTAAGTATGTACTTACAGTTGTTGCGGGTTGGAGTGGGAAGTGGCCCGCACAGGTCGCTATGAATCAACTGCAAGGGCTTGTTGGTGAAGGTGCTTCTTAGCTTCGGGAAAGGTGTGCGATGGCACTTCCCGAGTGTGCAGCTGTCACAGTGTCTCTTGAGATAAGGTATTTTCGGAATACCATTCACAAGATTCCTGTTGCTGAGATGGTAGAGACTTTGTCGATTGATGTGTGCAAGTCGGCGATGCCATAGGTCTGTGATTTCTTCTGAGACCGTTGGGGTATTTGCTGCAGAAAAAACGGCACGGGGCTTCGGAGGCTGTGCGGTTGCGGTGAGCTTGTAAAGTCTGGTTCGAGCATCGCGGTTGGCTTGCAGGAGAACATTCTCTAAGGTGCTGTCTAGGATTAGGCACTGCTTTGCTGTGAAGACAATTACGTGACCTAAATCGGCCAGGGTTCCAACTGAAAGCAGGTTCGTTTTCACACCAGGAACGTAGAGAATGTCTTTGACTGTCTTTATTTTTGAGTCAGAAAAACGGACAGTACCTTTGTTCTGGACGGGGAGGACTTGTCCTGCCGCGGTGCGAATACTAGACACCTGAGATTGTGTGAAATCTGACAGAATTCTATCATTCCCAGTTACGTGGGAGCTAGCACCAGAGTCTAAGAACCAGGGGTCTTCGTCATCTGTAAAAGCGGCCATGCAGGCATTGAGCTGCGCTTGGTTGTCATTCTCCTCGTCTAGCTCGTCTTCTTCCTCCTCAGGTTCGTCTTCAATTGCGCCATAGGTGTTTGCTGGTGATTTGAGCTTTGAAAGCTGTATCTGCAGATCACGGATCTGACGCTTGACCTTGGTCACTTCGCAATCCGGTTCTGAGTGCCCAGACTGGCCGCATTCTTTGCAGGTACGGTGAGAGCTGGTTGCGCGTCCTCGTCCCCGACCTCCTCTGCTGGGACGTCCACCTCGCTGGTCCCGGTACTGTGGGGGTCGATAAAAACGATCATTGCTGCGTTGCATAGATAAGACCTCCTCTGAATCTTGATTCTTGTCCAGAATTTGTGAGCTTTCTTCATGTAGCATTAGTCCTTGTAACTCAGAGAAAGTAGGACTCCTCTCTCTACTTTTCTGTATGGCTTTGAATGTGGACCAGCTTCGTGGTAGACTTGCTAACATCTGATCAACAAGATCCTCGTCTTGGACTACTACCCCTAGACTAGCTAATTGACTTATGATAGAATTAGTATCCTCCAGATGTGAATCTACTGTTTTGCCTTCAAGCATCCTAAGGGAATATAATCTCTCCTTAAGTGCTAGTCTCCTGGAAGGTGACTGGACATCATACATTCTTTTGAGAGTGTTCCAGATCTCGAGGGGATCTGAAAGATGCATAATATGAAAAATAACGTGGTCCTTTACCGTGGAAATGAGGATGCGGCAGGCACGGATCTTGTGCTCTGCTTCTGAGGTTGCGGTTCCTGCTGAAACGGTGGGCTGCTGCGAAGCCGAGGCCGTGATGGTAACGTTGGGCTGCTGCGATCCTGCTGCTGCATGCTGCTGCTGCGTTGCTGATGTCGCTACGGTGGCTGTAGACTCTGATGAGGTTGCACTCGTGCTGGCCGATCCGGAGGCTGATGAGGTCGTGAAAAACCGCCACAAACTCTCCTGCATAAGTAACATTCTAACCTTGTAACTCCATAGCATGTAGTTCTTCTGCCCATCAAGTTTGTGCGATTCTGACATATCTCTAAGCAATGAATCCATTCTGACTTAATTGGATCTAATCTGTGTACCACAGAGTTGCTCTGATACCATGTTGGTATTGAGAAGCATGCTCGAGAGAGCAAGAGTGTATTCGAATGAAGATTAAATAGTGCTGTACAGACACGGTCATAGGTACCGTGATAATAGGTAAGACCTAACCCTAAGTTGATGAATGTACAGAGTGTCAATAGGAAGACCTACAGGTGAACAGGAATGCTGGGGTATACTTTCCTTTTTATCTCATACTAACTCACATAACTGAGGCGAACAGTACTCTTCTTGGGCTCTTACTGGGATTTGATCTAGTCTAGCTTGAATTCTTTTCATGCTTCTAATTTTTTGGGTTTAATCATGATTCATGTGATTGCTAGCTACTCAAAAAAAGTGTTCAGGAAATGATGTAGCACTTTAAGGTGATGAGTTTCGTTGCGTGGAACATTTATAAGCATTTTGGGTGTAGTTACATTCATGCATACCAAATAGCTTAGATAATCTACCGTATTGTCTGACTTCATGCTTCACGATGGCCTCCTTGCGCAAACGGTGATGTATACATTGAGCAGATCCTGAAAGATTTTATAAACCGATCTGTTATGCTTACCCCAAAACTCAAAAAAATACGAAATTCACAAGAGAAGGAGGTATCAAATTCTCACAGCTGAAGCATGCCCTGCAGCACCCGAGGTACAATCCGGTAGTGCGGGCGAGGAGGTGGGCAAGCGAGGCGAGGTGGTGGGAGCGGTGGGCGCCCGTGGCGCAGCCCGGGAGGTGCATTGCGATTGCGTCGCACTGGATGAGTCGCACTGGATGAGTCGCATTGCGAGGTGCATTGTGATTCCATTGTGATTGTTCAGCCTTGTGATCCCACCCATGTTCGTTTTGCTTCATTTTCTAGACAGAGGACGGACAGCATTCATAGCCATCAGTTCAACTTGGTCATATTCATAAGTGATACTAATCTATTCTAAACGGAGTTTAACCCAATGTTTTATTTTAAGAATTAAAGTAAAAGAAAAATGTAAAATAAAAGCAAAAGCTTCCCAGATGTATATATAAAATGGATCCTCTGTCATTTTCTATCAATCCATCTTTCATATATTTATATTCTTGAATGCTATTTATATTGTCTTTTATATATTTTGGATAGATATGTTGTAAAAATTGTTTTTTTGTGGAGCAGGGACAAGGGAAGCAGGAACACAGCAAAGCGGATTGTGAGGTCGCTAAAGTTGAAAGACAAATTCGTGACCTGAAAATTCAGCTCTCCAACTTAAAGACACAAGGAAGCTCTTACGCCATTGTCGAAGACCTACCTAACAAGGAATCTGATCCCGAAGACACTGAAGCCTCTCTGAACGCCTACATGCCGACGTTTTCAATTGATGAGGAACCTTGGTTCCTCGATTCCGGTGCTAACTCCCATCTCTCTAAGAATGCTGAATTTATCTCTGATGTCACTCAGTCTTCTATGTCTACCATTTGTTCAGCTACAGGACATGTTCTCCCAATTAGTTACAAAGGCAATGTCAAATTTTCAGCTCATGGAGTAAAAACAGTCACGGACGTTCATTATGTTCCTGGACTACGAGACAACTTACTCTCCGTAGGCATATTCGCTGATCTAGGACATACTATAGTTTTTAACTCAAACAGCTGCCTGATATTTGATGTTAAACAACCAAGTAGAATATTTTTACAAGCAACTCGAGACCCTCGCACAAAGCTCTACCGACTTCTAGCAAAACCTATTTCTACTCGGTCACTAGTCAACACAGTTCCTCACTCACAGAAGGCATCAATAGAGGTTAGAGATCTGGGGAGAAGACCAATAAAGTGGACCAAAAAAGTGCTTAGCTATTTGCAAAAATTGCACAAAAATGAGCCATACCTTGGAGAAGGGGGATTAAATCTCAGAAGAGTCTGAGTAGGCCACATGGCCTACAAATAGCATTCTCATAGATTAAAGGGCCCTTTATTCACACTAGTATTATTTATACCAAAGTTACCTATATATATATATACAAAAGTGGTGGAAAGATGTAATTGAAGTCAATTTTTTTTTTTGCTAATGGATTCTCAACTTGTTTTTCTACAAGAATTAGGCTCTGAATTTGCCCGTGGAGACTGAATGAACAGCATGAGTCGTTAAAGGTGAACCGGAGCATCCCATATGCGTCTGCGTGTTATCCTTGAAATTATCATGTGGACAGACAGTAGTGATGGACAGGAAAACAGAAGCACCAGCCAAGTCACTCACAGTCTCTCCAATTTATGCTTGTACCTGACCATTGACCGTCTGCTTCTTCGACTAGCTCCTGATGAGGTGTGTGGAGACTAGGAGAATCCTTATCTGACGCTCAATCCTGATTAGAGGATCGATACTCCATGCTTTAGGCCTCTTAGAAAAAAAATTGGGTAATTTCCTGGACTTCAACAGTGGCATAGTGTGAGCACTTAACCACTGAAATATCCATTGAGATCATTTCTGAAGTTTTAGCTCTTCTGTCGAATGTTCACAAACAGTTTGGTATGTTTGGGAAAATATTTCTGAATGGCCACGTACATTTAGAGAGGTCAGAAGCCTGTTCATTGGAGCCCATCATCTAGAACTGCGCTGTTGAGGTGCTTCTCAAGTAATGCTTTTGTTTCGAGGTTTCTCACTGGGAGTTGATCGGAACTTTATAATGTACACATTTGGACACAGAAACATATGTGGATAGTCGGTTTACCGAACAACATACTGCATTAGTATTCAGGACAATCAGTTCAGCAATTTATAGTCTCAAAGTTTTAATTCCTTCACGATTAATTCATAAGATTTTTGTCTTGTAACTGTGCAAGGCGATGGCCCTGGTAGTTCATGCTAGTGCTAATTCTTTGTTTCTAGCTTCTCCCGCTGGAAAGTAAAGCAATGAGTGAAATTGGATGCAGTAAAATATTTTTTGTTCTTTCTTTGCTGACTTATGTTCGTTTTATTCGGCAGCATCCCGAGATCCACACACACATCGAGAAGTAAATATGCTGTTTTCAAAATTGACTGAGTTAAGTGATTCCATTCCCGAATCGTAGCAAGGAATTTGATTCTTGGACTACAACTCCTTAGACTATTTCTGCCGATGCAGATAAATTGACTTTTCTTGTATCCAATTTTCTGATAGACCTCGGGTTCTTACATCTCCGCTCGATACTTTCACTTTCGTAATTTAGACATTTTCGTTTCTGTGTGCAGCTGTGGCAGCGAACTGCCAGCTCACATATATAATGGTCGAAATACCGAAGGCTGCGCCATCAGAGGGGAAATCGGTCAGGTCGATAACAGATACATAAATTAGCTTATACTCTGACCTACATTAAATAACACCAAATTTTATTTTATTTTTTTGAAGCAAGAATTCATTGCACAGAAATAGAGTACAATCCCACGAAGGGTCAGTAACAGGGGGGAAGAAGCTACCACATGATAAACGGAATCTCAGTAGGTCTAGAATAACACCAAATTTATACTCACATGAAAATTTTACATTTATCTATGAAGTCTGTATTATCGTTCGGTAATCTCCAGCTGATTGATTGTGTTTTGAGTTAAGATTCAAAAATTTGAGGAACCTTTTTAGGTTTAAATCACCCACCAACTCCGAACTGGAGTTCAATTAATATCGTCAACTTTGACGGTCGTTCAGTGGAAGGAGTGCGTCCCAAGAACATGAAAGGTCACACTCCATGGCGTTCCGCAAAGCAATTCCTAGCATATGTTAACACTATCTTCTAAGGACACTCACAATTTGACGAACAAAACGCACAGCAAAGTTTTACAACGGCTTCAAAACTACAATTTGGACGAGGTAGAGGAGTTACAATAAAACTGTGTGTTTTAGCTGAGTAGATCGAATCAGCGGCTCAGGAGAATGGAACAGTTTCCAATGCCAGCCAAAAATGTCGGAGCCACGTTGAAGCAGAAATGGCCAGATGACACTGTCAAGCTTAATTTGAAAGGAGCGCTCTCTGAAATTGAACGGAATATCCTCCGGGACACCAAATACATCGCAGACAACTTTGATAAATTATTTGACGAAAACAAGAAATTACAGGTGAATATCCGCGCATACACGAAGTACAGTCCACGAAGTACAGTCTTGATATCACATGGACTACAGCAATTACTTAAACTGAAAGTATCTCTGAAGAACTAATACAGTCTGCACCTTGCATTTGAATTCTATCATACAATTTAATTCTTGTACTGCATTGATTTGGGATATCTCTTAATGACTAACACATCTAAAATGTAAAAAGTTAAAATGCCGCAATGTCAGAAATCAAGTACATAGTCATTATGATGCGAAGTTCCTTGTCTGCAGCAGTTCACATGACAGGGACAAAAGTTTCACACCTTTATCACATCCTGACTAGCAATAAACTACGTGTTTCACAAATCCTTCAAGATAGTCAAGAGAGAAGTTGTCCTGAGATCACTATGTGCTATCAAACATGCAGTGCGTTTGCTCCCAAAAAAAAAAAAAAACAAAAAAAAACAAAAACAAAAACAAAAACAAAAACATGCACTGTGCTGTGCTTGGAGGATATTTCAAAGATTTAATACAGAATCTAATCGCTGATCTCTCAATCTACACATCGTCTGACTTCTAGAAACTTAATGTGTGCGATTGCTGTGCTGATTGCAGAATAACTTGGCAGGAACAGAGAAAAGGCTGCGCATTGAACTGGACTCCAAGTTGAAGGCGATCCTGGATATGCTCACGGTAAAGCTGGATTTCCTAGACGGACGAACAATACAGTCGGGCATCGACCTAGATGAGAACTTAAAAGAGAGAGTCAGGCAGGCACATCATCTGGACGATATCCAGAATCAGGTTGGCGTGCTGGAGTTCCGCTTGCACTAACACCACCACATTCAAGGTCACCTTGAATATGAACATCTCAACATGGTCAAGCCAGACCTTCTCAAAGACGAGAGCTCTGGATACCAGATGACACTTACGGGCGGGGTGGAATTCCCAGCGTCAATAACTTGCAAGCAGTTGCAGGTGCTTCGAAGACATCAACAGATTAAAGCTTCAAACACCCTACCTGATGTCTTATATTCGGATTCTATCCCCACTTATTCTGCACTTAATCGTCATTAGAGACTCAAGTTAGAAACACCAGTGACTACTTAAGGAAATGAAAGGGACTGCATTAGAATTTCAACAACTTTGAAACTTCTACCGAGTCTTCCTAGTAAAGCCCTTCAACCACCTGGAACCATCTGAATTATTGATTGACACGTGACTGAATCATATGGACAATGCATCAACAATACTGTCAGAGAGATCTAGACGGAGAGAGTGACTGTATTGTACATAAAAAAGAATGGATTGGCTGATTGCAGCGAAAAAATGGTTGAATCCCTTACAATAATGCACCAATATCCACTATCCTAATGGTCATTCCCAACGATCGGTGCTGCCTTGTTTGCAAGTCTATTGTGTCCAAAGACACACTAACAAACCAGCACCACCCCAAGGAACCCAAGAATCCGGATGAATGTGGATGAGACATAGAAGTCACCATCGTCGAAGTGATACCACTAGTCGGGATGAACGTTGCGAATGAATACACTTTCTGACGCTTCAACTAGTCGGCCCTTCTTGAAGAAGCCCATCCGATGCAATTCCACACTCTGCAAAACGCCTGTCTGGAGACCTGTGTGCACTCCTGACCCACATCAGAGAACGTGTGAGTCCCAGTTTTTTTCATTTTCTGACAGTCCCCAGCTTCAAGAGCCAAGTTGATCTAATCATTCAGACAGATCTATATCCCTCTTATTCATCCATGCATGGGAGCCCTTGTGTGAGGCACAGAGAATTTATGAAACAGTCAGCTGTAATTAACCACTAAAAGGCACCCAAATAATTATCTTTCACTTGTGAGTTCATTGATCAATCAGTGAAGCAGCAATTGAAAGAGATTGGTGTCAAAGTGAGAGAATTCAAGACTATGTGCGACTAAAGTGCACTGACATGGATTTAGTACTAGGCTTTTTTCTTTTTGGCCGGCTATTGATTACTAGATTTTTGACGGCCACCTACTATCTCTAAAAAGGAACCAGTAGTACACTGATCTCTACAAAAGATTTTTGACAAAGTCTGATCTTGCCTGCAGGGGGGGACTCGGGAGTGAGCTAGAACAAATATCTGACTTTACATGCAAGAAACAGAAATGGGACTGAATGGACATGAAATGAAAGGTAGAACTGTAGCTGCTTTGTGGAGTTCAACTCTACAGGGATTCAGTGTTGTTAAATCTGGGTTAGACTGCATGTATAGGCAAATGGTATGCAGTCTATTTAGTTCCACAAGTGTAACGTCTGCCTGAAATCAGAGCTTAAAACCATCTATAATGTTGGCAGCTAACTGCACAAAGTGAGCGCCACTAATTTGGAGGACGAAGGCATATTGCTTCCGCACATGCAAAATCTAGAGAAAATCATCAGAAGTGCAAGGGAACCTATAGTAAGGTTGTAATGACCATGACTCTAGTTGCACTGATTAATTCTTCTCCTTATAACTTACCAAGTTGACAATGTGACTTCTACTGTTCCCACGTGGTGGAAAGATTGCATGGAGTCTATTTCTGACTTCGATAGTGTGGGTGTTCCCATCTCATCGAAGATTCACCTGCCATCAGAACTCACCCGCAAAAGGTCAATTTATCACAACAAGTACCTGTAAAACATTCCCACTTTACTTTTAAGCATCTAAGTTACTGAAGCTACTGCTGCGAGGCCATGGTTTGCCTGTTCCTTGTGATGTTTGCATCATGTTGTAATTTCGCTTTCCTGCTAATACTCTGGATTCATGTTCTACAGCGTCTATGCACAAGCAGATTGAGTTTCAGTCTTACCTTCGGGCTCAGTTGGACTTTGTTGGGACGGTCTTCTACTTGTGCTTGGCACGAACGATTCAGGAAATAACCTATTCAGATACACCGGACGAATAAAATCAATGCCCTTATTCTCTCCCGATTAACCACTACAGCAAATGACTAATCATACAATGCCGCATCAGAAAATATTACCAGGAAAAAGGTGGCGTATGTGAAGGGATGCTCACCCTAGATGTAACGAGGTTTGGGACGTCTGTGGGTCTCGGAGATTAGGATGAGTTGGGTACACAGTGAGTGCCTGTGAACTCCCACCAGTTTCGTGGGTTGGAACTTGGCTGGGACTGCCGGATGAGGTACCACGGGCTGCAGCTTCTGCTATTCCCTTTGCATCCGCGAGCTAAACAAAGCACACAGTATCAACCATCACCGTCAGTTACTATTCTGGGCCATGCACCATGCACTTCTAATTAGTAATTCATTGTTAACTTCATGTCTCAAGATGGAAACCAAATTTTATATTGGTTTTTCCTTATTACCAAGATAGGTAGTCTGGCTCACTATATAAATTAAGAGTATCTACCTTCTGACGTAACTCGTCATTTTCGGCCTGAAGGTCGCGCTCCTGTAAACGCAGAAACAACCACAGTACATCATTTGAATGAATGAAATAGACTGTAGGATGTTGAATCTGCAGTTCAATGAGGTGATTCTCTTATAAGAGGAATAAAAACAAGAACATACCTTGCTGCGTAACTCTTCAATCTCTTCCAGCAAAAGCTGATTCTGCAAAAGAAAAAAGGACTTCAGAAGGATTAATACTTTAGTCTGTTAGCCATGGCCTATCTGACGGTGATTGTAAGAGTTCCAAGATCGCTTCTAATGTGAAAGGCATCTATTTTTCTGTTTGGCCCGATAATTATGGCTCGGTAGCATTGGGTTCAATTCGGCTGGGACATGGATAAATTCTTTACGATAATAAAGTTTAAGTCACGAAGACCCACGTGGGTGGCTCGACGTGGAGAAACACCTTAAGGTACAGATAGCTAGTGTACTTGCAGAAAGTCCGATGAGAAATTAATGCAATAACTTCATGTTCGTGGTTGATTCAGCTTCTACATGTACTCCAGTCTCCAGTTACGCTAATTAGTTTGTAATCTTGCATTAAACCTTATTAACAACCTGGCACTTGCCTTCCTTGCTCGGACTCTAGAAGCACCCATGTCCAACTGCTGCTCCAACTGCAGCAGATCAGGCACCGTTAGCACTTGAAGATCCTCACCCAACATGTGCCTGCAGCAAGGGCACCAACGTTGTCATGTAAGCACACAAACTGGCCATGTTACGGTAGACTTAATATATGAGAAGATCCATTGATGAAGTGCTCTGACCTTTGGGAATGCTGCAAACGCTCCACCTGTTGCCGTAGCTTCACCACTTCGCGTCCCATAAACTGTCAATGAGCATATAGAGAACTGTCAATAATCCACTGGATTCTTTACTATTCAATCAACGATACTCAATTCCCTTTTGCGAGACGTTCGATACTATCATCGAGATTTTTACGAAGTGTAGGTACAAGAGACGTACGTCGCTGTTGCCGCCAGTCTGGACCCCATCTGGACACTTGCTGTACCGCTCGAGAATGTCGCGCATGCTACACACACAGCACCATTGTACAAAAACAATCAGAACCCCTCAATCAAATACAAGGGAAGATTCAGGGTGAACTGGTACAGGTTAGTGTAATGTGTATTTCACACTGCTAACTTTAAACCCTAATCCAAAACCCTCGGTCTCGAGATCTTACTATCAACAGAATTAGTTGGTTATTCGAATCGACAATAGCTGCTACTTTATCACTATACTAGGTTTGATCTTTCCATCATATTTTTCTGCGCTCTGCGGAGGTGCATATTACGAGAGTATTTTCCTCACTCTTCGCAAGTTGCAAACTGGCAATATCGACTAAACTTCCGAACATGCTGCTGCACGCTAAGTTAACCTTCATGCCAATGTAACAGAGTTTTAAAACCAAAAAAAACGAAAACCGAATATCTGAAATATCGACGTCCTAGTTAGAACTCAATAAGACATGCGTATCATGGTCCAGTTGCTATTGGAAAGGCTGGAGAGAGGTCATAGCCAAAGAAAAAAGTCGAGAAATCATAGTACCTCACCCTCAGCTCTAAGGAGATGGAAAACAAGAAATATGGGACCTTCGCTATGGAATATGGCAACCGAAAGACGACACTCTACATACAGCACGACAATCCGAAAGCTCTCACTGGGGAAGGTCAACAGAGGATTGCACTAAAGGACGGAGTGAGAATCTGAGTAATTATTTTCATGATTGAGGACAGCTGAAGTATTGCACACCATAGTGCTAAATGATTTGAATTTGGATAATTTGTAATCCTCGAGGGGTGATGGAGGAAGAAGGGAAGGGAACCATTGTGAGGCTCCTCGGGAGGAGTAATAAGATTGGAAAGCTGAAGCTGCTTTGGCATTGGTGGTGCCCTGCTGCCTGGCTATGCGGTGTGGGACTGCATGATCCTACCTGCCTGAGCTGGCAAATTCGAAGAGCTTGCCAGTGCTGGAGAAGATGATGAGCGCCACTTCGGCATCGCACAGCACGGCGAGCTCATGGGCCTTCTTGAGCAGCCCGCCGCGGCGCTTGGAGAATGTGACCTGCCTGCTAGTGGGATTCTCTATCTTCTTAATTTCTATTCTCCCGCGACCCATCCGTGGTGGCTCTCTCGGCGGATCCACCTTCCCCCTCACCCCAGACCAACTGTCCGGCACTCCTGTGCCACTGTTATTCCCCCAGCTGCTACCTGCCCGCTCCACAGCACCCGCTTCACTGTAACTAGAATTGAGTGACAGCCCAAAGTACTGCAAACTTCTGCACTGTCCAGACGCTGTCATCATCCATAACCCCTTTGCATCCGCAAACCAGAAGAAAAAAAAATTAAAAAAATAAACCAGGTTCTCCTTCTTCCACCCTCACCTCCCTACTCAACAATCATTCAATACCACACGGACACCAAACTCCCTAATCAGCTCCCAGTATCCCATCCACTGCCTAATTAAGTCTCCTCCTCCAAAATGCTACCCAGCTGGCAACGTCCAGAACACACAAGAGAGTTGAACCTCAAGTCATGAGTGCAACACAGAAGAGAAAGAGAAAACAGAAGAGACCACAGAGACGAGAAGACTTGGTTGTTGATGTGAGCTGGAAAGGGTCCCAGGACCCGGTAAGAGTGTGGACTGTGGAGGTGAGAAGACAGAGACGGGGGAGATGATGAAGGCCCTGTTGGGTACGGTGACGTTGTGGGCAGAGTAGAGTGTCTGGCCGGAGAGAAGACGAGAGGGGGATGATGGAGGGAGTTACGACGAATAGTCTGACAGACGCCCCATATTTACGATATATAGGAAGTGGAGAGCGGCGCTCTCTCCCAAGCTCCCATACTAACACTGGATATGTGGCAGGCGGATTTGGTGCTGTCCCTGCAAACCAGGGGGGGCTCGGGGGCGGAACATCAGGCACAACGCATGCCCTCAATTCCTAAACTTTTCCCTCCCCTCCTGCCCCAGCGCGCAAGAGAATAATATCAGTACTCCAGACTCCGCACCACTTCCATCACCGTTACCGCCCCCCTCTCTCTCCCTCAACTGCTCTCCAACAACAAATACCATCACCCTCTAGTGATGATCTCCTCCTCCTTCCTCTTCGGAGCAACCCACTTGCCCCGTCATCATCTTCTTCATCCTGAGCGAGCTCCAGTGGCCTTGTCCTGTACTCCACTCCTGCTAAGTTTATCTCTCTGTGCTTCTAATTCTTCGTAATACATATCCTCATCCAAGTTGAAGCAAAGGTTTGAACTTTGCAGTCAGTGCGCATGAAGGTGCTGATTGCTGCCAGGCCAAGTTCCTTGAAGGCCAGGCCTGCATCGTCGTCTTCATCTTCGTCTTCTTCATCGTCCCACTTGCAGTGCTACAGTGACACTCATCTGATTCGTCCGGAGGCTTTATACGCCAGGCTCACTCATATGCTGAGTTATTGATTCTGGCTACTCAGCAAATATATGCAACTCTATTGCGATTGGATACTTTCGTATATATTCTGAATGAATGATTCCCACAAGGCATCAGTACACTCTCAGTATCAGCCCCCTACCTAGTAGTAGTGGTATGGTTCCTTCCTCAGCATAGGCCAATTGGACACTCCATTCCATTCTTGAGTAGCCTTGGCTTCTGATTCAAGGATGTATCCAAGGGGTCCACATGTGGTTTGCTTGTCATTTGGGTCCCCCTGCCCATGCCATCTTTTTCTTCATATCACATGGCTCCATGTCTTATCAGCTACCCGGGCTACCCTTGGATGATCCAAGTTGGGTTGTCCGTACTGCCTCTAACAAACCTCATCTGTGAAGGTGAAGGTAAACGACAATTTTACAAGAATGCATACGCACTCAAAAGCAATGGCGGTTGAAACAAACCAACAATGAACCAAAAGTATTCAAGGTTTGAGAATTTTATTCAAACAAGTGCTTTGATTTTGTTAATTCCTTGTAATGGATATCAAATGCATAATATGTTATTATTAATTTTTTTAATTCACATGGCAATTGAATTCTACAAATGTTACTTAATGCTTGTTTTTTATGTGATTTCAAAAGAACTTAAATGCATCACTAACCAAAAATCATTAACCAAGACTTTATGTATTCATCTCCATCTAAGCATTAGAATATTAGGATTCAATTTCATACTAAATTTACATTATTTTGATCTCAAAGTTTTTTGAAACAAGCTGTCCAAATTCAAGCATGCCATTAGACTATTCATACATTTTGTTTTATTTCGGAAGTATGTTTGCGTTGAAGAAACTGACACAAACTTAGTTCAATCTTACATACATTTAAACAAGAAGATCCAGACCTTACATTCGTAAAGTAGGAAAGTGATTCCATATAAAAGGTCATCGCTATTTACTTGCAATAGGAAAGTGACTCCATTTAGAAAGTTGGTGTAGTTTGACTTGCAATAAGAAAATGACTCCACATAGAAGGTCATTGCAAAAGGTCAGTGTAGAAGGTCAGTGTAGTTTGACTTGTACTAAGAAAGTGACTCTCCATAGAAAGTCAAATTAGAAGATGAGTGTAATTTGACTTGCAGTAGTAAAGTGACTAGGCGTAGTGGATAAGTATAATTTAATTCAAAATTTGATAAGAGAGATAGTCTAAGAAAGAGTGGCTAAAGGCAAAAAAGATTCACAAAACCAAGGATTTTGATGAAAACAAGCTATCTCCACTTTATATACATGAACACTCATGTTAAAAGTATATTGTTATACAAAGTGCAAATCCAATGTTCACTGAAAAAGTCAAGCACAAAGTTCCATTTGGTCATTCTTTTCAGTAATAAAGCTTATCTCTTGTGTCAATAATTATTATTATCATAAAAACATCAATTCTAATAAAATTGAACTACTGCATTATAAATAGTAATCTACTGAAGATCATCGAACTTCCCACTCTTCATAAGCATAAGAGGGCCGTTGCCTTCAAATTTTACGGAAATAAACAATCCAATGGGCGGGGAGGAGGGTCCGTATAAAAAAAACACAGATATTTCTGCAAGTGTTACTCCCAATGCATAGGACACCCTAATGCCTACAGCAGTAGAAATTGCAGCCTAAGCAGCATTCGAATTAGTGTAGACTCATAATTATCATACTCAGTTCATAACGAAAGTTTTTCCGCTCATGGCCCTTGCCCATGGGTAACTTTGAGGCTTGAAGGGACAGCATGCAGTATGAGTTGCAGCAGCTGCAGCAGCTGCAGCAGCATCCATAAAGGACCGTGGCCGGGCCTGCTGCAACATCGATACCGCATTGATTCCAGAGAATTGATTGCATCCGAGGTGGGAAGCCAACGGAGCAAGCCCATTCGGCGAAACTTTAGCACATCCGGTGGGGCAGGGACACTGCACAGTTGGAGACTAGTGAGGCCAAAAACCAAAAATGTGGAGAGAGAAAGAAAGAAAAGAAAAGGCTTTGCCAAAACTTGCATTGGCTTGGCTGCTAACTTGTGGTAAGTTAAGTTATGATGATGGTGATGATGTTGGTGTTGTTGAGTTATTTGCAGCAGTTTGGGTGCAGAATGTAGAAGTGTGGTGGCCATAAATGGAACTACCTGACACAGATGACGAGTCATGTTGCCACAGGGCCATTGGACTGACGGTCCAGTGAATTCAAAGCGGACAGCATCGCTCTTCATTTAGCAACTTCTCCGCCCAACTTGCCCATTTTTTTCATCTTTGTTTTTTTTTTTTTACGCAAGGAAAGAAAATTCATTGTCAGATTTTTTTTTCATCTTTGTGCTGTGACCGAAATAACAGGCTGAGCAATGATAGAGAGGGTTTTGGAGCTCATCCCAAAAAAACAATGGGTCCCAAACGAGGTTGGGATGTTAGTGGTGGTTTACAGTATGGGTGTAGGTTTGAGAGCCTGTTGGATTACACCTGTGAGGTTTTAAGAATGGTACATTACAAAGGCCTCTAGAGTTTTATGCTAAGATAGGACCTTCAATAATCGTTAGATTTTTGCAGGAGAGTATGGTACTAAAGGTTTCAATCTCAATCAGTAGCTTGCCCACGTTTAAGCACATGGACTGGATGGCTCTCGATTGGCTAAAAACAAAATTCTACAGTGATATTGAATGCTTCAAATACCAGTATCTATATCTTCTCAAAATTCTTCAGTGGTATTGAATGCTTCAAATATTAATATCTATATCTTCTCAGTTGTTTTGGATGTGTTCATAGGTAACAATTTATAAGATCTAATGGTATTTGAAGACCTTGTTGTAGTAATATTAAACAAATCTACACTACAACTTGCAAAAGTCTAAGTTGACCTTATAAACATTAACTACCTTCTCAAAAAATTCTAATTCAATATTAAAGAACTATGAATGTGATTGGATGTACTATTGAACAAAATATGGTTTTGTGGTATGAAGATATGCAATCTATGTAACATTCAAGGCATTGACATTGACAATTATGACATTGATAATGAAGTTGGTGGTTTTAAAATGGATAACTTCAGTAGTTTACAAAATTACAATCTATCAATTATGGTTTTAAATACGAATTTGTTATAAATTATATATTAATTATCAGATATTATTAATTATTGGCCATTAGTGATTAGGTAAGAATGTCAATGCTAAATAAAGAAACTCCCCTTATATCACTAATTTGTCTCATATGGACACATGGATGTATACTTAGAAGTAAAGAAGACCGACATCACATCATTCATATCTAAGTTTTTCTTCTTTTTTCTCTCACAATAAATTTGGAAATTCAAAGTCCAACTTACTGTCATATTATAGGATTCTTCTTTAATTGATGGCAATAAATAGAATCTAGAGTTGCAAATATCTTATTGATTTTACTATTAAAACCATCAAGACTTTAGATGTCATAGTGCTTTTTTAAAGTTTGTATAGAATAGCCCTTTTGGGAATATTACGCACAAAAATACGCTAAATCAAATTCATGAGCATCTTTAAGAAAATTCTATAGAAACACTACTTTGCTTGAAACATCTTTTGTACGGATTTGTCATAACAACTTTGATATCTAAGATGTAGAATTGAATTTGAATACAATAAAGCATGTAAAGAATATCATTCACGATAGCTTCTTCTAAAAGTACCGCAAGGATGTTATTTAAGAGGGTCACTTTCGCGGTACTTTTTGTCACTTTTTTTCACCGAACATTGTTTTTTAAATTGAAAAAAAACATCCTCTAAAGACAACAGAGGGCACCAGATGAAGAAATCAAGACTTTGGAAAAGTTCATTTTCATGATTTAGAACTAGTGGTCAAATTTAGTTTCAATTCAGGATGTATTTTTTATGAAGATGTGTGTAAGATACCTTGCGACACCCTAAAAAGTGACTAAAATGCTCAAAAACTACATCAAAATGCTCAAAATCAGCTTTGAGCTTTAAAAAACAGCACACTTCATATTCACTTGTTAGTGGTCACATGTTGCACTTTGTGGTCCACTTTATTGTGCTTACACCCATATATATATATATATATATATATATATATATATATATATATCATCAACAAAATAATGATATTTTTTCAAGTTTTAAGCAAGCAGATTCGGATGGGTAATATATAACCATTTTATCATATTCAAGCTTTTTGTTACCATTGTTATTTTTTTTAAGGTTTGAATTTGCGTTACATTAGAGTAAGTTAAAAAATTTCATTTGTAAATTGTTTTTGAATAGATATCATATAGACGAGAGGATCAAAAGAATGATCGTTTGAAGTTGCTTAATTTCAAGAAAGTCTAAGTAAATCTAAATAAAAATAAATGATTTGTTTTTAAAACCATTTAGAGTTTTGCAAAACTATGATTCCACTTGTAGTTGCTTGTAGCACTTAAGCTCTCTCATTTGAAATTACAAGATGATATCCAAAAACCTTAACCCAAGTACATTTATGACATCAATCTTTTAAGTATATACCACGTCATTTGTAGCAATTTAGATTGTTTGGAAATCCTTTTATTAATGTAAGTCATTGTTTTAAGAGCCTATTAATGTAAGTCACTTCAATTGGAAACCCAAATAATTTGAGTTAGATCATCAATTAGATTATTTACAACATAAGTTAAAACACATACTTATAAGTCATGAATCAACATGTAAATAAAGAGCATACTATTTGAGATTTTAAGCATGTTTAATAAAGAGTCTTCTAATTGGACTTTGGATTATTTGATAACTCACACTGCACGGAATTAAAAAACACATCGAATATGGAGTATTCTACTTCAAAAGTGTTTATATCTAATTATGAGAAAAAATAATATAAACCACAAATTGTTGTTAGAAATTTATAAAAGTATTTTAAAAAGAAATTGACGAATTTCATTTGAGTTAAAAAAATTACTCAAGTTCAATCAAAAGTTGACTTAATGAAGGTACATGGTCAATTTCCAAAAAAATAATAACTGTACAAATGATTAACATCTAAAATTACATGGATAATGATTGCCTTTTGGATAATTAAAACTTAGTGGAGTTGTTTTTCTTTATCTGTTGTCAAATATTAATCGCTTAATTTGATTAGGATTCATTACTAGTCAATGAGTTGGCAGAATTCTAACATCAATTTAACCCCTAAATGCTCTTGAAAATTTCAGGCTCAAACTGTCTTTTGATACCTCTTTGTAAGGCAAACTGATTTTTTTAATTTCATAACATTCTTTTGCAATTTCAACCGTAGGATCTTATAAATAACTCATCAAAAAGCTATTTCTCAAATTCTTAGAGTCAGAAACCAAACCAATCACAAGATCATGATGTTTAAACTTCCAAGACAAGTTATTTCCAATCCTTCAAAAAACTAAAATCTTGGCTTCAACGAATTTTCAGAAAATATGCTTTAAAATTTTAGAATGGGCAATTGCATATTCTATTTAAAAAATGACTTGAGATTCTTCACAAAAAATCTCAAAATATTAAACCTTAATTTTCATCTTCAAACCATAAATAATTAGAATAAGATGTAGAATAGAGGGAAAAACTAAACTACTAATTTTGTTCACATAAAAGTAGATATAGTCAATTCCAACGGTGAAGATGATGTAACAAGTAACCAAAAACGTTTCCAATTTTTAATTCTGAAAAATTGCTAAAATCGAGTTCAAAATCAATAGTTGAAGTTATTTTTGATGAAAAATTGCTAAAATCGAGTTCAAAATCAATAGTTGAAGTTATTTTTGATGAAGAGTTGACCGAACTGCCCGCATAATATGACTTCTCATATCTCTTACCTCACTTATTGGATTGGCATGGCTCAAAGCTTCTTATGTGCATACAAATCAGTAGAAAATGATGATATTTTAATTTATTTTTAAAAAAAAGATTTGAGTTTTTTTTATGCTGCCCGCGTTGAGATTTTGAATCTTTAATCCTTCATAACTTTTGCATTACATATCAGAATCATATGAAACAAAGCTTAACATGTACATAATGACTAAAAGAATCTACGTACAAAATTTCAAAACTTAATAATTATTTTTGACGTTGTAGCAGCCTGCCCAAAATAGGCTGCGACCACATTTTGGTCGCCAGTGCATTTAGGGGTTAAGATATTCCAAAGATGTAAAAATAACATTTAGATATTAGATGATATAATTAAAATGTGTTTTGCTTCAAAAAATAAGGCTAGTTTTCAATCTTTAAATTTTATTTTAAAACATATTTATATAATTCATATTTTTTTAAATATCCATTTTAAAATTGATACCAAGTAATTACTAAAGAATTATTTGTTTTATTGTTCACATAAAGATTGTAAGTTCAATTGAGATGTACCACCATCCAAATTTTAAATACTAATCTATACTACAAAATGAATTCAATATGCTCATTTGTCTGTCATGTGCCAATTCCACAAAAAACCTTTGATGAAATCTAGTGTGCGTGTCTTTACAAAACATGCTACTTTTATTTAATTCTTGTAGGGTTCTTTATGTGCCATTTCAAATTCTTCAAGTTAGTTTACAATGAATCTTTAGACAAAATAAACATTATGTTGGCTTATGTATATCTTCCCGTACCTCGACGCCCCTTATATCCCAGTTGTATATCTTCAAATACAACATTCATAGTTTTTTTTATAATATTAAAAATCTTAAAATTATTATTTTATTTTTTCTGTAAATAGATTATTTGAATTGTATGTATTTTTATCAAATATAAATTTGAAAGCAAACTACTATCATCAATGCAAAATAACTTTGGGACATTATGACAATTTTATATCTTTTGTGTAATTTCATGTTGATAGACATTTTAATGTTCGAACATGTTTTTTTATAAAATATTGTTTTGAAAAAAAATAAAAATAATAATAAACTAAAATTAAAACAAAGCTATTGTAATATAACTTACTTGGAAGGTAACACTTCTTTATCATTGCAAAAATGTCATGGTAAAGTAGAAATATAAATTTATATTCTATTATATGGATTATTAATTACATATAAAAATGATTATGTATCTGCAAAAATAACTTAACATAACAATGACTTATAGAAATAAATTTGCATTCGCATCGTAGACGTCAATAGTTTGGACTAGTTCATAAATTTAATTTGATCAGGTATACCAAGATTCGATTCTAATGAAGGTGTCATCCTTCACAATACCAACAGAAGATGTACTTCGAGCGAAGTTTATTTGGCTTTTCAAACTTGTAGGTAAGCTTGAAAAAGTCCCAGCAGTTATCGGGATTCAAAGCCCCAAGCAAAGTTTATTTGGCTTTTCAAACTTGTAGGTAAGTTTTAAAAAGTCCCAGCAGTTATCGAGATTCAAAGCCCTAAGCAAAGTTGCCACTAAAACACTCCCCTGATCATATGAGAAAGAAATATGGATTAAAACCAACACATGTTGTAGTATGTGGCTTTAGTCATTAAAAAGACTTCAGATCCTAATGTTTAAAAAAACTTTTACAATTAAATTTTTTCAAATAGGTTTAGATTTGGACAAGGTGAAATTTGAAAATTTAGAATATTTTTGTATTCTTTACAATTTCTAAAATTTTAAGAAAAAAATCATAAATGCTTTTAAAACGTGTATAATATAAAGATATACATTCATACTATATTAAAAGTAAATTATACAAAAAAATTACATGAAACCTAATTAATGTTTTTATATCAAAACGTGCAATGTTCTTAACAACTTGAGGGGACATTCTTTCTCTTACCTTTCACATTGTGTCCCTTTCAAAAATTACCGAATTTAGATAAGGTGTTAAAAGATTTCCTTGAAATTCTTTGAGATTCTTTGATTACTTTATATGTATCTTTTAATCAACCAAAGATAATCATTTGCAGAGCATATTCAAGAACTTGAAGAGAAATTTCTCTTATTAAATAAGTATTATTAAAAATTATTTAAAAAGTCCAATCTGCATGACAAATTTCTCTTGTCTTTTGTATAATCCTTTTATTATACGCTTTTGAATATCTTCACACAATATGAATGTAAAACACATTCATGATTATTTTTTTAAATCTTCTAATCTTGAAAATTAACAAATTAGCTAAAATTTTGTATATTTTTAAAGATGTAAAATTTGAACCCAAATATAATAATCAATGCATAGATTTTTTGGCACATAGAATTTTTATATGTTTACATGTTTCTTTTTACAAAATATCATACATTTTGGTTTTTTTCAACTATAGATATTTTTGTATAAAAAAATTTGAACATAGTTTTATTATTTATAACAATGTAAATTACTTGAAATAATAACTTTGTTGATGATGCTAAAATTAGTAATATTTTTAATTGTATAGTGTTATAATACCTTATAAAAATGAATTTACATAATTTTTTAAATTTTATATTTTTCACAAGATGTAAAAGTTGAATTTAAAATTAGGATAATTTATGCAAAATAAATTTGGCTCATTATGACAATTAATTACAATAGAATTTTTTTTCCTCTTTCAAATTCCTATGCAGAATTTGCATATTATAAAAGTAGTTTAGACATCACCTACTTGAAGCATAATATCAATAGGTTCCAAAATGGTAAATGGAGGAGAATCACCATCTATAGCTAGCCTTCTTTGAAAGTATCAAGATCTTCATCCATCAACTCCAAGATAATAGTACATCAGCGTATGTCTTATGTATAACAAAACATAGAAGTGATATTGGGATAACATAATTTGAATAAAATTTCAACTTCTTTCACACACTATGGATCTTTTATGATACTTACTATGGGCCTCTCAAGATACACACTATGAGTATTCTAAGATAAATAACGTTTTGTTGGCAATCAGAGTTCCGAACAACATAGCCTTCTATAAATTAGTTGTAGAACCTTTACCCATTTGCTTGTATCACCCACTAAAATAGTTTTCTTGAAACTCTAAAAAATGCTCCACAAGATAATGCTAAATTTGTGTAAGAAGATGGAATCAAAAAGCTTGCACTTATGATGCTACACCTTAACTTAATTTACAATGAAAAGTAACGAAGCTTGAGGTGGCTGAACTCTTAAATGTCTTTGACACAAATACACAATTTGTATATATGCTGAATTTTCATGATATTTACACTTTAATGTGCATTCATATTTTTTTTATTCATAAAATATTTCAATAAAAAATATTTAAAAAATCAAATTTTGCCATGGCCTATCAACCACCGCAAATTATTGGCTTCTTTGGTGCTAATACAAATTCATTTTTAAAAGCCATTATAAAACAATAGTTAAAAAAACTTGTGCATTCATTCATTGAGTCTTTGCATTGTTTAAATATCTATATATCAAGTAATTTACATTAGAACAAATTTGTAGATTTTTATTTTTATTTTTTAATTTAATGTAAGTTTTTTTATGATTAAGAGGAAAAAAAAATGCTTGTGAAAATGTACATTTTATAAAAATATACACATAAATTCTACCGATTTTTTTTTTTTTATTGATTGTTGATTTTAAGTATAGATATTACATTTTAAAAATACATAAATCTTTAGGTGATTTTCAAGTTTCAAAAACATAATCTGGAATGCATTTATTAAGTGCATTGTGTAGAGAAATATAAAATCCTCCAATAAGATAATTGTATTAAGTAACACATTAAAAATAGTTGAAGAATTTCTAATGAAATGTAAATGATCTTTTAAGTAATAAATAAAGTTGCGTATTTTGGAAAAAAATACATAAATAAGGTTTCATGTAAGTTTTTGTTGGATAAACTAATCCTATTTTTTTTTAAGATCAATAGCTAAAATAACATTATTATAACTCAAATCACTTGGAACTTATTACTACTTTGTTGTTGCAAAATGCCTTGGTAGGGTGGATGTATACATTTATTTTCAATTATAAAAATTATTATATATGTGCAAAAATACCCTAATAGTATAAATCATTTTTATTTAACTGTCTTCGTTTATAATTGCTTAATGAATGATTATGTTTTGAAGCCAAAAATGCCATTGATTTGTGGTGGCCAATAGGTCCCCATATAGTTTTAAAACATGAAATTACTAGATTATGTCAAAAGATACATAAAAGATAATTGAAGAATTTTAAAAAATACATAAACAATTTATAGTCAATAAAAAAGAGCTGCATGTCATTAAAAGACTCATGAGTCAGGTTCCGCATAAGATTTCTTGTAGAATTGTTGATATATATATATATATATATATATATATATATATATATATATATATATATATATATATATATATATATCTTACAATTGAGCATGTTTGTCTCACTCGACGGTTCCACAATGGAATCCGTTGAAGAGACAAACCGAGCTGCAGTCAATGTGCTCAAGGGCACGGGTCCCACTAGTCTATATTACAAATGAGCATGGATGTCTCACTCGACGGTTCCACGCCCGAATCCGTCGAGGTGACACCCATGCTATGACACGTCGACATGCACAAGCTGCAATTCCCCATCTCCGATCCTCTACTTTCCTCTGCTCCACGCAGCCTGCGCATGATGCCTGCGCATGCCTCCTACGCATGTGCCGAATGGTGCAGAGATGACGCGCATGCCATTTCTCCTTCACCACCACCATCATCGGCTCCATCTCCACCGCAATCAACCAGGTTTGCATTGCTTGCCTCATCACTCAATTCTGCAGCTATAGAAATGATTTTCTCTAGGCGTGTTGGCGATGGTGGAACTTTAACGGAATAGTTGTGGTGGTGCAGGAGCGACAGTGGAAGTGCTGCGGCATTACGACCACTTGAACGACTGGTGTGTGCTTAGAGATGGCCTTACCTTTCCTTGCGGGTTGGCTGATGTCAAGTATACCTTCACGGTTGATCCTGCCAATGTGGAGCATATCCTCAAGACTAGCTTCCACAATTACTCAAAGGTGTGTTGAGTATGGATTGTTCTGAATTTGGGTCCAAGATGGGAATTGACATAGCTATGGGGTTTGAGAATATTCTGATTTTTTAAGAAGTTTCGAATTGGATCACTTTTTCTGGAATGGTGCTGATTTTTTTTCTGATTTGGCTGGGTTTGGGATTTGGTTGTAATGTCGTGGTCATGCAGGGGGAGGTTTTTCACAAGACGTTCGAGGTTTTCTTGGAGATGGGATCTTCAACTTGGACGGTGAGTTGTGGAAGAAGCAACGTAGGTTAGCAAGCCATGAATTTTCTTCCGCGAAGCTGCAGGACTTTAGTTCGGTGGTATATCGTGATTACTCCTTGAGGTTGGCGAGCATACTTAGCGACGCTTCTGCAACGCAACGGGTTTTGGATATGCAGGTCAGCTCTTGTAATCCTTGCGTAAATTTAACGTGATTTCTTGGATCTGGATATTATTCTTTTTGGGCAAACTCTGGTTTAGGGTTTCTTGCAAAATGTGGTGAAATACGGGGAATTGGATGTGAAGAAATTCTGAATCTGTCAATGCTTATAAACATTCAGGACCTCTTCTTGAGGTTTACCATGGACTCGATCTTCAAAGTTACATTTGGTTACAAAATTGGTGCCCTGAAACCTGAGCTCCCTGACATCCTTTTGCCGATGCTTTCACCCTTACGAATGAGATCGCATCCAGCAGATTCATGAATCCATTCTGGAAGCTGCAGCGAGTTCTGAACGTTTGGTCAGAGGCAATTATCGCCAAGAGTGCAAAAGTAGTGGATGACTTCATTTACAACGTGATGAAGGCGAGAACTGCATAGAATCTGCAGAATTCTGTGAGTGCATTGTCTTTCACCCTAAGCCTTGAGTGTGGCTCGGATAAACTGGATGTAATTTCTTTTTCAAACGTTGTGAGAGTGATCATGAGTGTAGCATTTCATTTTCTATCTTATGATCATTCTGACATAGAACGCTTTCTCTCTAAGCAAGGGCAAAGCGACCTCTTTACCAGATTCAAGCTTTTGAACGAGGGTGGGAAGGAGCTCACAGACAAGACCCTCCGTGACACATTGTTGAATTTCTTGATTGCTGGTAGAGATAGTAGTGGCCTCACCATGTCATGGTTTATATACATGATGACGCTTCACCCGCACATCGAGCAGAAGCTATTTAAGGAGCTACGTGACCTCGACACTGAAAATGTAGTGAATGGCGACATGAGCAGCAAAGAGGTGCGACAAACTGGAGATGACTACTTTCATGAAAGAGTTGAGAGATTTTCTAAGCTGCTCACTTTTGATGCCCTGCTGAACCTCCAGTACTTGCATGCGTGCATCCTGGAGACTCTAAGGCTTTACCCTGTAGTGCCGCTGGTAATTCTTCGAGACTCCTGGCTTTCGCAGAAATTTTGGCAACATTTCAAATTCCTTGATGCCTTGGATATGATGAGAAATGCCAGGATTGTCACAGAAAACTTTCTGAGAACTGCATTTTCAGGTTGACGAGACAAGATTTTTGCAGCTTGTGTTTGTGGCTTTGTGACCGGGCAACATATTATAATTAAGGTGGAGACTATTTTCATGCTGCCATACATCACAAAGTTCAACAGTTGAGGAAAAGGGCTAATTAGTCAAGAATTGTGTGATAATTTACGTGCAGAATCCGAAGAGTGTCGCAGCTGATGACACACTTCTTGATGGAACCGAAGTGAAGAAAGGTGAATTTGTAATGTATGCAGCTTATGCAATGGGACAATTGCCATACTGAGTTCAAGTCAGAGAGATGGCTTGTGGATGGAGGTGTCCAGCCTGAATCCCCCTTCAAATTCGTGACATTCCAAGTAATTAAGCACATCCCAGATTCTTCGCATTCTTTCTTTCTTGGCTATCTCTTGTGACATAACCATCTTGGGACTAAAACATAAGCCTCGCATGGAAGGAATGCCAATGCAGAACAGGGGGCCATGTCACTGAGATAGACCTCTTTACCTGTCAGGAAACTACCAATATTAGTCTGAAACTACTGCCAATGCAATGCTCACAGACATTTTAATTTGATTGAGTGTCAAGTCTGAAGTATTGATGCGTCAATTGTGGGTTCTTTAAATTTTTTATTGCTCAAATTTGTGTCAACATTAGGAGTACGTGATTTCTGTGCAATACTCTAGATTGCAAGAGTGACGTAATCACTGCTAAGATTGCTCCGGTTTATTTGGGCTAATCCATTCTACCTTCCTCTAATTTCGCAACAAAGGCTGGACCTCCGATTTGCATCGGCAAGGACTCAGCCATGTTGCCAGCTGCGCATAGTATTAGCCACTTTGTGCAGGTTATTTACATTCTTGGTGGTGCTGGGCACTGATGTCAAATACATGCAGATGTCTACCTTGTTGCTGGCCGATCCTGGTTTACCTGTCACTGTAGCAAAACGAAGTTTGGATTGATGATTGTCGGTCATGAGTTATATGGTTTGGAAGAAATCATGTCAGTCCTAGAACATCCATGAATATCTTCTATATGTATTTATAATACCTTAAGTAGCATGTGCACTAGAGACAACCACATCCTTCACGCTCTGCACTGTGTCTTTGGCCAAGCTGGGCTTTGCTTCTCGTTGCAACAAGCTATTGACGGGATCCCGTTGGCCTCCATGAAGAACCAAGCCTCATAGTCTCTTTGGCCTATGCCACCAAGCTAGGGAAATGCTGGAGAAATTCTTGGTAATGTCGAAGCTCGGATCCTTTGTATGATCGACCATCGTCAGCATCTCCTTCAAAATATTAATAGGATGTGTGTTTGAAGACATATTTTCAATTTGGTGTAAGAGTGCTTCCATCTTGACTTTAACAGAACAACAGAAGTAGGCCTCACTTGACAATGTTTATGGCTGGAAGTATTGCTTTATAAATCTTTTGTATATTTTCTTACTTTATATATTGAAGAAATCAATTAACTCTCATGAAGGAAAATTACAAAGTCAAAATTATCTTTTTAATATCTAAAAGTTTATCTTTTAAAGAAAATTTTGATTAAATTTAGATGAGTTATAATATATGGTTTCTACAATTCTAATGAACTCATCATAAGGGTGAGTTCATCAAAAGGGTGAGCAACCACGGAGGGACCCCAACTTTTGAAAAAAATAAATCCACCTTTCCTCTCCCACCAATATCCGAGAATTTGAATTTTGGATTGTACACTACATGCTTACAACAACTATATAGTGTAGCTGGAGACAACCGCTATGATACACATCTAAAAAGAATAGAGACATTTCAACGGTCAATATCCATGTTGATAATTGATCGAATAAAATGTTATCGGAAAATGAAATAAAATAAAGACAATGTTTGAGGCTTTTAATGTATATTTTATTTTATTAAATAAATACGTTTGATATTTAAAAAAAAATTAGTCAAGTTATTTGAAGTTTATAAAAGTCCTTAACACTTAACTAATGTCAACGTGCTCAACGACACGGGTCCCACTTGTATATATATATAAGTTTATATGTTTTTATTTATTATAAATCTCTGTGTGTGTGTATATATATTTAAGTTTCAAGAGTTGTGACCATCATCAAAGTGGCATTGGTTGACAGTCAGTAATAAAGAGATTAGTTTGATTCTATATGTTACAAATTTTTACCTGTTTAAAAAAAATTTAATTTTTAACATTTATAATTAATAAAATAATATTAACTTGGAAATCTTAGTAGGGGATTCATCACATTGCTAAAGTAAATGAAAAATCAATCAAAGAAAGAGACAAGACAAACTATTATCTGTTTTAATTGCTTTTGGAATTATTTTTTCTGATAAAAAAAACTAAAAATGTTAAAATACATTTGTATATATAACTACAATGAAGATAAAAGAAGCATGAAGAAAAAACATGCTTTGAAATCTAGAAATTTATGTAGAATTGTCTTCAATAAGTTCTATCTATGGTTTCACTTAAAACTAGCTTCTATCCAATAAAATGACATTTAAAATAAAAGATACAAAATAAAATGTAATTGCCTATGACAATTTCATTTCCTTGCTAATCTACCTTCCAAGGAAATTCCATGTAGAATTGTTTGACAATCAAATAAAATAATAATGTAAAATACACACTCATGATAATTCTATCTGCCCAAAATATGCTTCTTCTCCTATCCAATGAAATTTTAGTTTAATTCCTTATCCTACAAACTAACTTACATTTAACTGCATTAAATCAAATAATCATACTAACGAAATTAAAAAATCTAATACGATTCTAGAGCTGTCAAATTGAACATATTTGAGTAACAAACATATTATCATCCATTTTGATAGGCAAATGAAAATTCCATAACACCAAAGTGGATTGCCCAATTTTTTATTATTTTTTTAAATGTAAAATTATAATAATAGGAGAAATTAATTTTTTCAATCATTTTTTTCTTTAAGTCATGTGAGATCATTTTTGGTGAATTTTTTCATTAATTTTTTTATAAAATAAAATTTAAAAAATAAACCTTATTTTTTTTTGAAAGAACTAACATTTGTGCGGAGGTGGCAAACCTGCTATGGTACTTACTACTATAGTCTATCCTTCACTTTTAAAAATAATTTACAAATTTCCAAGGAAGTATGAAGAGTCTATCCTTCACTTTTAAAAATAATTTACAAATCTCCAAGGAAGTATGAAGAGAGAAATCCAAGAGCAAAAGGGGCTCATTTTTTTTCCTCCATTTGTGAGGGAGGTAGAACCCTCCCTCATAATGGGCACCCTTATAATACACCTGAGGGTTGTGAGGCCCTACACAAATGGGGGAGCTTTGGGGGAGCTTTGGGGGAGCCTGCACTGTGATTGGCAGCCATGTTCCTCATGCATCTTCCCATCCAATCATGCACTCGGAATTGGTTGCACTCTGTTGACCCCATTCCCATTGGCTGCGCAAACCCACTATTTTCTCCAACCACGGATTCTATTGCTCTCATTGGTTGGTTTGGTTTCTCCTTTTTCGCCACCCTGGCACTTTGAGTCGGTTATACTTTTTCAGTTGCTACACATTCTTTTTCCTTTTCTCTTTTTCCATTTTTCTCCTTCTCTTTTCCTTTCTCTTTCTCTTTCTCCCGGCCTGGAAACTTGATGTGTATTAATGCTATAATTGCTACTCAAATAACACCGACCTAGGATTAGGCTTCATTGCACCTGATTGGCAGGATCAGGTCTCAAGACGTCTAGGTCCCTTTTGTGCACCTGGCTTAGAAAATCAACATCACCTCAATTCGACTTGCTCCAATTTTTTTTGATTTTACTCCTAAAGTTTCTTGGTGTTTTTAGAGCCCAAACTACTAAAAATATATCCCTATTGATAGCAACATAATGAATACTGAAATTAAACATAACATTGAATTTGTCATAGTAGGATCTTGTATTATCTTGTATAGAACAATGTATACCATATTGGAGCACAATCTAATGTAAAAATTGGGAGATTATTAGGTTTAAAGTTAGCGTAAAAGTTTTCTTTGACATAGCCCGAATCATCTATCTAAGTTTGGATGCCAAAAAGTATACATTGTGAACACATTTGAACTACGGGAGATCATTATTTTTGTAGGAATGTAAGTTGGGTTTACGCTCACCAACTCTAAGCCCCATTCCTGCTGGGGAAGGGCAAAAAAATCATTGTTTAACTTATTGGAGGTGTGCTAATAATGCCTTACATTCTTTGAATTTAAAACAACCAAAAGGATAACCTAAACATGTCCAATTGAAAATCCAAACTATAGGTATACTTTTGTCAATAAGAAAAAGAACCTTTTTTTTATATACGAAATTAAAGTAAAGGTAAAATTTCTGCTAATTATTGAAGTAAAAACAGTATAATTTCATGTAATTTTGATGGACAGCTCTGGCATGGTAGATCCTCTGGATGGATCCTCTGCCATTCACAAAAACAAGATGACAGATGTTAGCTTCGGATTAAAACTAAGTATTGGATGTAAAATTGTATTTGGATGAAAATATATATTGGATGAAATTATGTATTGGATGAAAATAAACATATGGATGGTAACCATCAACCGGATGAAAACTTTGCGGAGATGGAAATAATTTGTATGCCCTTGTGAATGATGGACAATTTGGACAAGAAAATGGGAGATTGTGATTGGTCATTGGCTATCCAAATTTGAAGCAATTTGTTGTTAAAGTCCATAACTTCTGTATTGTAACTTCAAATGCTTTGAAAATTGTGCCAATGAAAAACAACCGGAGAAAGATATGTGTAATAAAAATATCTAAAAAATTCAGAAATCTAAGAGCTTAAAATAGCCTACCCAAAAGTGTTGCAACCACTTTGTTATCTCAAAGAACTTTAGGGGTTAAATCAAAAAGATTAACATTTATAAAAGACTTTATTTTCTAGCATGTAAATAATTTGTTGCTAAGTGTAGATGTAGAAGTTGAAAAGATGATGCAGATGCGAGCCAGAAGTCATTTTAGGAAGGTCATTACATAGGAAAGAAATAGGGTTTTGAGAGCCCTATGCAAAGGAGAAGGGACAGAAGCTTTTAACCAAAGCTTGATTTTAGAAATCACGTTCGAAAATAACAAATGCAAATAAAAAAAGCGGATTTGGTAGCGAGCCTATGGTTTAGTCCATCTCCTTTAATTGTCAGTCTTAAGAGTAAAATTTTAGTCACATTTGTTGTAAGTTAATAATGTAACATTTATAAATGAAGCTCTTTGAATGCTTCACAAATGCAAATTTGTAACAATTATGGAAGGAGACTTTTGGAAAATTAACACTAATTAAATCTTTTATGAAACAAAATAAAAATCAATAGTCGTTTAGACTAATTCCAAAGCATTTACAATCTTTAAATGTTTTTAATCAACAACAACATGCTAGATGACAATATATTTTAAATGGATAATTTAATTTCAAAAATTAAATTTGATAGTTTTGCAACTTTCAAATATTGTTAGTCAATTTAATGGATGTCATTACATATAATTGGATGTATTTTATAAATCAACATTTATAAGTGGGAAACTAGAAGTGATGAGAAAATATTTATTGTTGATGATTAAGATGGTTAATGATGTAAGGAGGATATGAATTCATTCCTCCTATAAATTTGTCATTGAAGAACCACCATTGATAAATAGCCATGGTGATTAATTCTTGGATTCACACCAAGGAAAAATTACATTGCATGCATATTGAAGTTGAGACTTCACTCATATCACACTCTAAATGTGGTTTCAAGATTTTGATTTTATTTTGTTGCTTTATTTTATGAGCTGATTCAAATCAATATTACTTTTGAAGTGTAATCTTAGAAATCTTTTCGTAAATCATATCAACATGAAATAAATATAGTTAGTTAGTTTAGGGTCCATCTCCTTTCCACAAAATTTAGGTATATACAAAGGTTATTTTTAGATTATATTTTCAAAAGGTGGTTATAAAAAGATTCATTTAATTTACTTATTTATTGTTCAAAATGTAGATGTATAGTCAATAAGGGGCTATGCACCAATTGGACTAACAATCACTTATGATTATAGAATTCTTAAATGTTAAAGTTTTGAGCCATTGAAAGTTGACCTTATCACTGCAACAGATAGGAAATAATTTTGCATCCACTATTCAGAAATAAATCATGTAGTGAAAAAGAGAAGTGTAGAATGAAAAGATGTAAGTCTCATATGTCACATGGACATAGGTTTAAACTTTAGGGGTGGAACAAACAATAATTAATGTTGGTTTTTTTTTGGATATCCAAGTTTATCTCTCTATAAGTTTCCTATTTATTGTCATTTTTTTTAATAATTTAATATTTTTCAATTTTAATTCTTCTTGGGATTTTCCCCCACTCTTTACCATTCTCTTCGTCTTTATTTGATGGTTGATTTTCTTCTAACCTTTTTTTTTTGATGTAAGAAATCAAATTAGCCCTCTTTTTCCTCCGCTTCCTTTAATTTGTTTGGGCTAAAGCAATGAAACCAATGTCAGGAGTCTAAAAAAGTGGATCAAATTTGCAGTCAAACTTTCTAGTGGTTTCAAATTATCATTGTTTTGGCTAGAGAAGCCCAATAAATTTGAGGGAACAAAACAACTCTCCACAATCTTTGACAATACTATATATTAATCAACACCAAAACAAAACCAATGAAATTATAAATCTTTGATTACTTGTTAAGCCCAATTAGGTGTATTGAAGTTGTTATTGTAGGTTTTATTTCAATCTATTTCATGTCAATATATTGGTTATCCAAGGGACCCTTCACACTATTGCCAAATTGGAAGGGCAAGTGTAAAAAATTTATACCAAATTAAGTCAAGAGTCCGAACTTTTGGGCTGGAAAAATATATGTTAAAATAGTCTACTTTAAGCCTTTGGGCAATCACAATGTGTAGCCCCAAAGTTCAAGTCCAGAGGCCAAGACCTATGATCCGCATGTTTGAAAATTAATAGAAAATTAAAATAAAATCTAAAAATAATGAAAAATAAAGGAAAGTGTAAAAACTAATGAAGAACAAGTGGGAAAATTCCAGTACTAAATTTATTGGTATTATAAGGTTATGACTAATTGAAATTCAACTTTTTTGGGGGGCAACATAGGTGTAGTGCCAATCATTATCAAATGATTAAGTAATAGAACATGATAAGGCTTGTAGAACATGAATAGCCTTTAATGGCCCATGAGCCTTGTCTTTTTATGCATATTAGATTAAAAAAAAATCCATGGCCACTTGATAAAAGTTTGATTCAAAAACTTGAGACTTCCCTATTGCAGAAAAATGGAACGGCCTCCTCCCTCGTACCTTCGTCGCAGCTTGGCAGTATGTGTGGCGCCCGGCTCAGCCGCAGAAGGAGGCCGTTTTTGTATGGTCTGTCTATCACAGAGCCATCGCTGTGAATACTTGGAGGCGTCAAATTGACCCCGACATTGATCCTTTTTGCCTCCTGTGTCAACGCGAAGAAGAATCCCTCATGCATCGTTTCTACACCTGCCCCTCTACTCTTCCGTTGTGGGAGCAAGTTCAATCTGCCATACATAAATTTGCGGAGGAGTCACTCGAGCCTCACCCTTGGTTCTTCTGGAATACTTGCATTTTTGATAGAGGGCTCCCACGGAGATATCGGCCTCTGGCTCATCTCTGGTCCTTGCTGCGTGGCGCCGTCCTCTGGACGGCTTGGTTAAGGCGCAATGCCTTCGTCTTTCAGGATGCTCGTTGGACAACCTCACACTCCTGCCAATGTGTGTGGGATTGTCTCATCGATTGTGATCGCAGTGCCTTCCTCAAGGCACAACACGCAGGAGCTACACAACCTCACCAATGATCTAAACTACTGGCCAAATTCGAGAAGCAATGGGTCTTCTCGGATGGCTTGGGTGATTTCTCTCAGGGCAGCATGACGTGGAATTTGCTCCCTCCTCCGGTGGACACTTTCATTTAGTTTTATTTATTTTTGAAAATTCTTCTGACTAGCGGGTAAAACCGCTTGGCATTGTACCTTCTTGCAACAAGTAATAAAGCTACTTGCTTGTGTCAAAAAAAAAAAAAAAAAAAAAAAACACTTGAGACTTGAGACCTTGCTAAGCGGCAAAACTTTCAAAAAAGCATTACCATGTAGGCTCTTTTTGAAGCGATGGCATATCAACCTTCAATCATAGTGTGAAGTGCTTCTAAATGTGTTGTCTGAACCTACTTTGAATGATAAAAATCCATAATAAGAAACAACTAGAGAATTGTGATTCTAATGTCATTCTTTTGCAATTAAATTTTACATTTTTTGAAAATATAAAAGAATCTCATGAATTTTTGAAAAATCTCCAAATTTTCTTGATCGTTTATAAAACCACTTTTGCATAGGGTATGTTTGTACTTTTGTATAATTTGGATAATTTCTTGTTTGTGAATGACTTGAATGAGACAGACTCCACCGTAAATATCATCTAGAGTAGTTGTTTTACCCAAACTTAACACTTTGTTCACACCAGTATCCTTTGGAGACTTGAGTTCCTCTTCATCTAGTTGAACCTCTAACATTATTCAATCTACCCACACAAAAGACAAAGAGTGGAAGTCTTGCTTAGCCGCATCAACCATCCCACAGCCTGTCAAGCATGCAATTCCGTATCTAAGTTACCAACATATTCACTAGTCATTGTTGAGTCTTTGCAGACCAGACAAAACAGATGTGCCTCCGTATTCAATTGAGACTCTAGTATTACAAGCCTGCAGGGAATGGGCCAGCATGGTCACATGGGTAGGAAGATACTCCATATCATCAGAGCACACATGACTTCTCAAAAACAATGTTTCTTGTCTTGCTGCCGCTTAGCTAAAAATTAAAATAATAAAATGATGATAATTATAGTAGAAAAAGAAGAGATGTGATCATTATTTTGCCTAGGCACTGCCTCTGGTTTCCGTGTGATGTTTGTTCATTTGATTCCAAAAAAAATCCAAAAACAAAAAACAAATGCCTCCATGATGGTTTTTTTCTGTACTTCATTGACTCAAATTGCACCAGACTATGCACTGAATCTGTGTTTAGAAACACCAAATTATTTGGCACAAATGAAACAAGTTCCATTGAAAGAGAACCAATATAGAATGCTCCATGCAACACACAATTGAATCTGAATTTCCTCTATCAAAAAGCCTAATAACACTATACATTAGATAAGCCTAATCCATTATTTGTAACTAGATTGTGCACTCATCATTTTTTATTTTATTTTTTATTTTTTGAGTTTAAACCAAAACATTGACCCACAACTCACTTATAACACCCTTATATTAGAGATGGTACCTCTTTTAAAAATGCTCTTATCTAAGAACAAAACATTACTAGTGTTTTTGGATAAGAGCCCAAATTTTTAGGTCTAAATGTCCGCCAAAATTTAAGGTGATTTGAAATCTCTACTAAACTTTGATGATCTTTGAATATTGGAGTTAGTTGTATGTTTTCAATTCACATCCAAAGTCACTACTTTATCCTTGGAACTTGTAACCATTTAGGATGATTCTTTAACCCCTAAAGGACAATAGTCCTAGACTGGGCTTTTTTGAAACTTGGGCATGTACTTACGGTTGTAATTTGAATCATGATTTTCTGAAATTTTAAATGGATGTCTGCCGTTCTGAGAGCTCCGTGTGCATATTTTTATTTTTCAATTCCGACATCGGGATCAAAAGTTATGAAGGTTTAACTGTCAAAAGCTGCTCGTTGGGCAGCTGCTGAAATTTTCTAAGCCACTGCGAATGCAGCAAATTCTGCCCAAAACTGCCCAACGACAAAACTTTGAAATTCTACCAAAAATTGAGATTTTGGTATTTTTCAAAAATAAAAATTTCTTTTTATAGAGAAGGCAGTAGAGCATGTTTCCACTGTTTGGATTTTCAATCCAAGAATTTTTCATATGCTATTTTTATTGTCAAAAAACGGCCTTTGTATGTAAATTTTAGCAAACCCCCTAGCGGAAAATGATTTTTTTGGAAACCTTCCACAACTTTTTTGAATATGATATGTTTTGGATATGTAACTAACTCAATAACAAACAATAATATGGAGAGATTCATTCCATGTCTACTTTAAAAAATGTTTTTTTGGGCCTTCAAAACTCTGTTGTTCCCTTTTTTCGCAGGGAAAAAAAACTTGTTTTTCTACTTTGAACGTTAAGATCTTGCAATTGGTGAGGAATGAGTGTGTGAGATTTGGTGGACATGTAGACATAGAAGTCAGCTACAAGATCTTACGGTTAGATGTACTAAAAAAGACACCAAGTTTGCAAAATCCACCTTACTTTGAAGAGGGGCTGTTTTAAGGCAGTTTCGATGAAAAATACCCTCAGAACTTTAGGGGTTAAAGGCTACAATATCTTTCAACTTGACAAGAAATACTCAGTAATCAAACTTTTAAAAAACAAGAATTGCTTAGAGCCATAGACCTCAGATAAATTCAGTGGCCCACAGTATATTATGAGGATTTTGGTGTACTTTTCCTCCAACCAAACACAAGCAATCCTCACTTAGCTTAGACCACTAAAACCACCTTGAATGCATTGGCTTACAACTTGCAAGCATCTTTGATAGGTCATCATCAAGCCAGAACTTGCTGCCAGCTCCAAAGCTCATGCAGGACTGGTTGGTGACCTACTTGTCACCCCATCGTTGCATTTTGCTTTCCACAACACAACTTCAACACCAGAAAACAACAACATTCATAATGTTACCAATTCCCTTCTCCCAGGCTCCAAGCTCACTGCTCAAAATTCTAGAACCTCAGATTTGAATTTGAAACCCATTTTGACTTCCTGCAAAGTCCTGTTGGTGCCAACACTGTTTCAATTTGCCTAATGTGAAACAGAATATTTTCAAATAAAAATAATGGTAACAAATGAATATAGTCCGAAGAAAGAGAGCGTATTCGAAGGACCCACTCAACGGGGGAAAAAAAAAAAAAAAACCCAAGGCTGGGGGGCCAATCAAGTCAACTGCAGCAGCTAAGGTATCAAGGAACAAACCCACGTGTCGAAATATCAAAAGTAGAAAGCGCATTAAGCCTCTATTGAATTTCTGATACCGGCATGCAGGGCAATTGCAGGCTCCGAGTCCGTTGAAGCAATGCACTGTGCAGGAAGTCATGATCATCGGGTGAAGACAAATCATGGCGCGTGTGACTGAGCAGATTGGGAATTCATTGATACCTCATCAACACATACATTGCACTGGACTTACTTCATAGGTTCATGTTGTCGACCAGATCCTGTGAACTTTGGTACATGGCTGCCGTGTTCTGCTCCACCCTCCTGATGTACCTTGTTAATCCTACATATAATATAGCCGGTGATTAAACAGTACCGGTAACCCACTGTAGCGTTTTCCAGGCTCACCGTCACGAGAGCCTAGGTGACCGGGAGTCATGAACTGCCGATGAATCAGCTGACTCGAAGGGAATGTTGGCAGGAGGCTTTAGCAGCAGTAAGTTAGCGCTTTAAATTAGCATTAGATTGCGTGGCGAGTTATACTGATGCTGTCGTACTTACGGGACTGTTGCACCCCTCATGGGCAAGTTACAATTCAAATTTTAGATGCCATCTTGAGGAAAGGTGATCTGCTTAGGAGTCGGGTAAGTACACATGCGTAATCACTGCTAAGTAAATAGTTGTTGGTAAGTTCAGTGTTCTAGAAGGAGCTCCTGAAACCTGCACAATTCCATTCACAAACCTCATGCATTCACCATGTCGTTCTTGTATTCCGCTTATGTTGTAAATCGGAGTTTAGGTACTGGCATGCCGTTTTCGAATGAATACATTCTGCGTCTCGACGTGGCCACAGACTGACTAGCTGCATATGATGACTGAGCAGGCAGGGCTCTGGGTGAAGTGGATCGATCAAATATACTAAATCAGTACCTCTGGAGCAATGATATGTGGAGAAACTGTCTCAGCATGATTGCAGAGAATTCTATCTCACTTAGTCGTAGCATGAGTTCAATAATTATCTGTGTAATGCGTGATTCCCGAATTCACGAGGGCTCTGTCTCCTCAGCCAGAGCTAGCATTTTGATTCCTCTGAAGAATAGTGATTCGCTGACTTGAGTTGGCTTGGGAGCTGTCAATCTTGAAAATGTCTTCGTCGAAAATGTCACTGTATAGAACATTGATTTCGTCTTGACTTGTTCAAGATTCTTCAGCCATTTCTGTAATTTGGAGTTCAGTAATATATACAAATGGCCGAAGCTCATCATGTATTCACAAAACAGCTAGAGGGCATCGCAACGAAGGTACAAGATTATAGATACCCAAAGAATGGGACCAAAGTCTGTGACGCTCGGTTGAGTGATGGAGATCACCCGGTCATTCCTCTCAAAAGCGTAATCCATACAGGAGAATACCGACAAAATGCTTAGTCAAGAACCAGGCCGAGCGGTGTTCAGTAATAATACACCCCATATCGATATCAAGGAATGTTGAATGCTTTCTTCTGTCGCTGTAGAAAGTCTCAAATGGTTTTTAGAAAAAATTCATGAATTCTTAAATTTGGATCGAATATCTGATCGAAAATCCAGTTGAAAACCAGTGAATTTTTTCTTCTTGTGTTTTCTTTTTCAAACGCGGTGTTCGTAGACGCGGTTGAATGTTGAGTACACGCGGTGTTCAACCGGGTTCTCCCAGGATAACAGGCCAGGAGGCGAACTTCCATTGAGGAGAGGATAGCCAGCCTGAGCAAAAACTTTGTTCAGACACCAGTTGCGATGAAACTCATCAGCAATCTCTAAGTTGCTTTCTTTCCTCCCCGCATCGACCAATGTAGGCCCTGTTTCAACCGCAGTTTCAGAAAGGAGCATGCCGGGAGCCTAAGCAATATTGGCGTTACGTTAAATGAAGTCATTTTGCTTCTTCCTTAAATCTTATTCAATTAAGCAACTTACTGTAAGCTACAAGATTTAATTTTGTACTCTAGTCCCCGACATGGACGTCGCAGTCATGATCATTTCCCACCTCGGCGCTGCCGGTGGACGCAGCAGATGATGAAACGCATATGCCATGCATCGGATTTCAGGCTACGAATCGGCCTGCAAAGGGCACACACAACCCGCTGATTCCCCTGGGCGTCGGGGAGAATATGCACCTCAAGTACGTTACCCAAACAGTCCTAGATGTACATCCAATGCATACAACCCGATTCCAGTTCTAGTCCTCACATCGATCTTCCCGGGCCGATTCTGGTAACTAATTGCGAGCTCCCTCCCCAGCGCCCAGTGCACACAGTATGCCGACACCGCCGGGGCAAGCCCAAGGCAGCCTCTAAAATCTCGCGCTCATGTGATATTGAAATGCATGCATGACATAACGAATTAGGCAGGCGGGTACAGTGCCATGTGAGAGTCTTGGCCCTGGATCGGATCAGCACCAATATTCTCCTGACACTTCTCCAAGTTTACGATTAATAGCCTCCTCATGGCGGAACTGCCCCGGCTGCGTGGCGCTCTCTCCCAATAATTATCCCTCCCATCCTGAATACTAGATCCCGGATTTGTCGACCCCATCGGAGGCTCGGGGGCCAATCAAAAGGGCTCAGATTCAGCAACAGCGCCCTCCCTCCGCTTCTCCCTGCACTGAATATGCCAGTCTCCTCGCCTTGCCTCTTTTACTCCCTGCCTGTCCCGTTTTGCACTGCTGTGGCGCTCCACCATACCAAAATGGAACTCCCATACCCCCAACTCGACACTCCGCAGTCGCCACTGGTCCGTGACTCAGTGACTGCTCCTCCCAATCAGTTCAAATTTAACAACGGCGCCGGGCCCCCGATTAATCATGAATATCTCTGCATCCCGGAAGATATCACATCTGGTGCGCCCAACTTTCAAAAGTGGCAGTTTGGACTATATATACCCCAGATGGAGTTCATTCCGAGCACCAGTAATCCGCATGCTTTTCCATTTCCGTTTCCTTTATATTTTTGTATCTACCACAGACTCGAATCACATTCCATGATCTTTCAACGAAAAAACTAAAATGAATCACATTCCATAATACTTATTTTTTTATCATTATTTTTAGTGACGTTGTTTGGTTTATTCCTGTCTTGACTCTTGACACATACTTTTTTATCTCATCTTCGGAATTTAATTTGGTTATTTGGAATTCGAATGGAGGTGAAGATGCTTTTCTGACTCGGGAGAGATGCGTCTGGAGATCAGGGCACTCCGTGCCATGTGCTGAGGAATCACTAGAGGCCTTTGGCTGCTGCTGCAGTGCCGTTCAAACTGCGGTTTACGATCACCCTTCAATCTTCACACTTTCTGCATGGGCCCGTTTCTGTCGAGTCTGTGATCACGATTCCACTTGGTTTTGAATAGCGTCTCTTTTTTCTATATTTTTATCATAAATGTTGAGCCCAAGTTCCAAAGTATCTTCATACCGATCGTTGCGAGCGTTAATCGTCGCCTTTTACTATTTCCAGTTGTCCCTAGTCAGTACGGGAATTAGAGTACATTCATAATTGGGAAACAGGCTTGGGTAACAGTGCCCACTTGGAATGACATGCGAATTTTCTTTTTGGTTTACGAACTTTGCTGTAAATATATATAAACCATTATATTCATTATTGAGCCATATTTACAGGATGCATTACGTTTATTTTTATTTTTTTGGAAACAAATGAACGAAAATTCATTGCGAGGGAGAACCGAATTACAGCATGCATTACGTATTGCTTATAAGATATGAATCCAAACTATTAAAAAAAAAATTGTTCAAATTTTTGTTTTACAATTTTGACCCTAACTATTTCTTGGTGTTTTCGGAGCCAAAAGTGCCAAAATACACCCCTACTGATAGCAATCCAATGATTTCTAAAATTAGACACCATATAGAATTTGTAATCACAAGATCTTCTATATAGATTGTATAAAAACATGTGTACCAAATTGGAGCACAACCCACTATATAAATTGGGAAATTATAAGGTTCAAAGTCATTATTGAAGTTTTTTGTAACACTAAACAATATACCTAATTTTTGATGCTCAAAAAGTATACTTTGTAGATACATTTGATCTATGGAAGGCCATCAATTCTCGTAGGTATGGAAGTTAAGTTTACGCTTACCAACTCTAAGCCCAATACATGCTCTGGAAGGACAAAACATCCTTATTTTAGTCATTGAAGGTGTCCTGAAAATGCCTTACATTCTCCAAATCTAAAACAATCAAAAGAGTATTCTTACCATGTAGATAAGTTTCTTTCAATAAGAAAAAAAACTCAAATTTATGCTAATTCATAAAGTAAAAACAATGTAATATCTTAGTAATTTTGTAGGATTAGCTATGGAATAGTGGGTTCTGTAAATGAACCACCGTTCAAGTCACAAAACAAGATGATAAATGGTAGTGTTGGATGAAAAATGGAGATTTGATGTAAAACTTTTAGTGGATGAAAATGATGCATTGAATGAATATAGACTTATGGATGGTAATTGCTAAGCTGATGAAAAATTTGTAGTGATGAGAAGATCCCTTCTAGGTGGAAATCATTGGTTAGATGAAAACTATCAAACGGATGAAAACCACAACAATATGTATAGATGGAAAAAATATTGGATAAAGTATGTTGCAAGTGCCTAGTCATGGAGATTTAGTTTTGTGACTTTTTGCCCTTGTGAATGACAAGCAGCTTGGGCAAAAAATGGGAGATAATGATTGCTTACTGACTATCTACGTTTAAAATAAATTCTTCTAAAATCCTTAAATTTTTCATTTTAATTTCAAATGCTTTGAAAATTGTGCCACTGAAAAGATACCAATGAAGGTTATGTCTAGTAAAGTATAAGAAAATTCAAAAAATCTTGGAGCTTAAATAGCTTGCCTAGAAGTGTTGAAGGATTGATAGACCAATGAGTATACAAGGCTTTGAGTTTACTAGTATTTTATACCAACTTAGTAATATATTTGCTAGTTTACTAAATCCACCCTTCTTTTACTAAATTAAAAAGGATATAGAGCCATATATGTGATTTCACCCTTGAAGTATGAATTCAACAAAAATGGGTTGATTTAGGGTCCGGTCAGGCTCCCTATAAGTCAATTTTTATAGGATGAAGTTGTAATTTTGGTACAATATAGACAATTAGCATATTTTCCTAACAAACCCATTCATGCTTCAAAATTCCTCATACTTCAGGAGATATTTGTAGTCAAGGTTTGAAAATACTAATACAGTATACTGAAATTTGCCCAAAATTAATTAGACCAAAGAAACTTCAAAAATTCATGAAAAATTGAGATTATACTTTTTTCCAAGTTTTGATTTTTTACATGTAAATAAAATTTGAAGACATAATCTCAGCGCTTGGATTTTCAATCCAATGTTTCTCAGTTTTGTTTTTTGTATATGTAAATAAAGATTTTAGCTTGGATTTTCAATCCAATATTTCTCCATATGTCTTCTTTAGGTTTTATAGGTCGTATATATTTCTCCATATGTCTTCTTTTAGGTTTTATACGTTTTGAATGTGATTTCGTATCAAAAATTTCATTTAATGAATTCTACAAATATGTACATTTTGGTGTCAGATAATGAAACAATAATGAAAAAAACATAAAAAATGATGACTAATTAATATGTGAAAAAAACATGTACAATGATATTCATAAATGCGTAAATATATATGATTATATATTTACTTATTTTTAGTATTTATTCATTACTATCATCCAATTCTATATGTGAATGATTATTTTTTCATCTCATTATAGTTCCTCTCGTAATTGATTTCTAATTCTTGTATGAAGTTGGTGCTTATTAACTAATGCAACCCTCATTTTGTAAACATTAAGTTGCAATGATTTTTCTTCAAACTCTAATGTTCCATGGGTATAATATTTGCAACAATCAAATATTTCAACTCTGTTGTTTGTATAAAATTTTAGGCATTGCTAAAATACTCCAAGTTGCCTCTTTTTAAATTTCTTTTTGTAAATTAAGATATGAAAAAAACATCCATATCATATTTATGTATGTGAGGTTTAATATAAGAATTTTTTGAAATGTATATTTGATACACTTTTGTAAGAATTTTTTTCTATTCCTTTAGAAAGAAAATTCACATGAGAGAAATGGTCATAAAAAAACTTTTGAACTTGATTTCCAAAGTGATCCAAGTCTTGCCAAATTGATGAAGCTACACCATCATCAAGGTCTTTAAAGTTTTTTATACATTTTCTGGTAGATTGTTTTGATGATACTTTACTAAATTGCCTTTTGGCCTAGAACCTTTATATGCAACTTAACCATGACTAATAAATTTTTATTTACCCTGCTTTGGGTTTTTTTGCTATATTTAGCCTCATATGAAGATGTTTCATAATAATGATTAGCCTTTACTCCAGGAGCTCTAGCTTCGCTACCTTTTACCCTTGCAGTCTAATGAACTCCCTTGTTGCTGCCTCAAACGTACTTGCACTACCTCCTTCCATTTTGACACTGCCATGTTCATCCACGGCGTTGCACCTTCACCTTCTGCGATTGATTTGACTTCCTCTTCTTGCCTAAGTTGCAATGGGGGAGTGGCTCTCCGGGTTGCCATGTGCGGCAATCGAGGGCTTCTCTCAGCTGCGTGGTCCCTCTTCAGCACGTCAAAGGGAGAATCCCACTACCTTGGTACCTCCCGTAACAAGGTCCAACAATGCAAGAAGGCAAATTCTTGCTACTTTGGGTGCATGTCCCTATAGTATTCAAGCGCCCAATCTAACACATCATCCATCATCGTGCCTAACTTTCTACAATCCTCCACCTACTTATACGCACCACAAAACTTAGAAACATCATGACTGATGCTTCTCCATTTGGTTTCTAAAGATCTTGCAAGCCAAACCGGATTTCCCTTAGTCTCCGTGCGATTGAAGTGATCACTAGTAGAAACAAGTGATAACTACACTGAAACAATACACCAAAAAATCCATTTGGTGTTAATCTATTCTCAGCGGCACACTCCATTGGTCAATGGATTCTTTTGGTATAATGTGCATTGTCATTTCCGTTCTCATTGGTAATCTCCGATCTGCTTCCTGTCTTGTGTCAGGCCCCCGCTGAATGCAGACGCATTCCATTTTTGCAAGGTACTGTATTATTCACTCTCTTTTTGTGGGACCCTTAGTAAATCACCCCCTCTCTCAAAACTCATACGCGGACCGGCAGGGTTGTCTCGCTCATCGCCTCCCGTTGATTGCCGACATCCGCTCAATTTGTCTGGACTTGTTCCAACAACCATGTCTATATTTTCGGCTGAGACCTTCACTGGCAATGTTGGATTGTGTGGTCGTCTACTTAGGGCCGTGTGTTCTGGACCAACCGCTAGCTTGGATACATCATCATCATCTTCAAAACACAAAAAGCTGTCAGCAGGTGCAATCGCGGGTATGGTAGTGGGAGCACTGAAACGAAAATCTAAGGCTCCGCACCTTCCTCACCCTCGCCGTAGCTCCTCCGCAGCCTCACCCTTACCTCCGTAGCACCCTTTCCAACTTCTCTTTGGCTTGGTTGGATAGACTGTCCTCCATAGCCTCTGCACTTGGTCGATGGTTCAAAACTGCGACTTTGAATACCGCCACTCGTAGTGTTTTCAAGCTTTGGGATGTATTCAGTTTGTGTTGGATTCTTTGATTATTGTGAGTTTAAGTGATGTGGTAAGTGAGAACATTTCTGCTTTGGAGGACTCTGAAAATCAGTGCAAGTACCTCGACACAACCACCTTAATAGACTTTTCTCAAAGGTTGATGCAGAGGTTGATGGAAGGAGCCAAGTTATGAGGTTGCTGTTGAATCTTGTATGTGGGTGTTTGAGTGGTGTTGCAGTTGAATTTCGCAGGAAGGTTTGTGAAGATTGGTAGAGGTTTGTGAAGATTTGTGGAGGTTTGTGAAGGAAGTACATATGACATCATATCAACCAAGCTATTACAATAAGAATGCACAGAAATACAAATCATCCACTATGCATTACTCAATATAATTTTACCCTCCCATAAATTCACTACAACAATTGTTCACCACACCACTTAATATAGGGTGTGAGTCACATAGGTGGGGACGCCATTTATTATGCAAGTGGACCCATGCAAACAGTAAATGCTCCTTTTTAGACGCCCTGAAATAGGCTTGAGTGGTGTCCAACTACACCAAACAGTAATCTCACTACACCATTTGGAAAAATTAAAATTAAGCCTATTTTTGGTGTTCACCTTGGTGTAATTGAGGGGCTTTTCTACTAGTGTGAGCAGTGATAAGCTTTCAAAATGCAGTGTTGCATTGCCCATTTCCTCTAATTGGGTCATGCAGAAGAGCCAAAAAACTCTTTCACAAGCACGTCTCCTCCTCTGTTAAATTTTTTTCTCCTTCTTCCCCCTTCCCGCTTCCACTGCTGCCATCGTGGCATTGACTAAGTTTGCGGTGAGGAAAGTGTCTCCCTTCAAAGCTGCAATTTTCGTCTAAACCCGGAGGTGGATGGCGAGACACAGCAAGTTGGAGGGAAGGATGCGGAGCCCATTGGGGTGCCCTAAAGCCCCCATGCACTAGTGGCGTATCCACTGCAGCTCTTCTAAGGGAAGCATGGGGGCAAGAACACTAGTAGAAATCGTGGTCCAATATGATGTTGAATACATTCTGCAGCGGTCCTAGGTGACTGACGGATGCCTTATGGTAGGGTCCCTGCATCACATCATCCTCCGTCTCATTTTGCGTCCTGGATGACTAGGTCATATTGGGTAATGACTGGAGTCTCTCATCACAACGGACTGCATCGTCATCTGCTCGCTTCAATGATTCATAGATTCATAGGCAAATGTAAGTTCTGGCTGACTCAGATGTCTCGGTCTTGAACTTCTGTGAGATGTACTTACTACTTACATTGAGTTGTAAATGTGTAGTTGTAGATTTCGGCGGCTATTATCTAACTTTGCATCTTCAAAACCGTTGACATGCACAATCCAACGACGGTTTACATGCAGGCATCTGTTCGTTGATTGCTACCGGTACATTTTGCTCAGGTTGTCTTAGTTTAGGCGAGTCATACATGAAATGTTTGTTTCTTTTGTCATCTATGATTGAATCACCTAGTTTGGAAACAAAGTCAATCATTCACCAAAGAGTGCTTCCGGAAGACATGGTGATTACTTAATTGCTTGCGAAGGAAACACATACGTGGTTGAAATGTTTTCAGCTGTTCTACACATTAATTCAATTTGGACCCACGAGGATAGCAACTTCGATGCAGACCATCTCCTTGACATGTACTATGCATACACTGTCCATACAAAGCTAAATTGGAACGATGTGCTGATCATCTGAGACTTGATTCAAGAGAAGGCAATGAAGTTCAATCTACTGACTCTAATGTGTACATGACCGAAACTATGTGTTGAAGACAGTACCTTGCTTCGACAGCACCTCGCCTACTGAGACATGGAAGAGAGAAGTAGCAAACAGTCTCAGATAGCAGTCTCTATTGCAGCAATCCACAAAAGCAGCGTATGTGCACATGCATACATCATATTGGGACTTGCGTCGAAAACATCCACTTCATGAAGTTCTATTCAAATCAGGTGATGGTGCATCCAGTCGGTATAGATTGCATTCTCAGGCCTCATTTCTGACTACGTGATCAAAAAATAGCTGCATAAGTAATTCACGTCCAAAAATACATCTAGAGTTTCACTGCCCGCTACCAGTAATCTCAAAACAGACAATATCGTTATTCTAGTTCTCTGTCTTTGGTCACTCCGCACTCAAGAGTTGGATCATCTCTCTCATTGTTGAATGATGTTGCCATCTCTAGATTTCGTTTGTTGGCCTTCCAAGCTGTCCAAGCGGCTGTTGTCACGTTCTGTCTGCGGCGTTCTTTCGTGTCAGAGGAGTCGGAGTCACTCGGGGTGCCAGGTTCGGGGCGAGACCTCTTCCTCTTGAATGGAGCAGCTCGTAGTCTTCGACCTGATAGTCCCTTTCGAGGTTGCGGTTTCTCCCCAGAATCTCCTCTTGCATTCTCCTCCATCTCTTGTGGCGTTTCTGTATAAGATGCACCTCCATTGCTGGATACCACGTCTACGGTTCTAAGAGCAGGATCACTATCATCTGCAGGAACGTCACCCACGACCGAAAGAATGCCAATACTCTCACAAGGAGTGCCATCCGGTAGAGCATGACCTTCCAAAAGATTGTTTACCGTCTCTCCCTTACCCTCGGTGTTGTCCTCACCTTTGGCAGCCATGGAGTTGCTTGCCAAGTCCCTTTCTTCTACTACTTCCAACATCTCAACAAACATGTGTCTTAGAATCATCTGAATGAACCTTCTGTGCACAACTTAAATGAGACATCGATACTTTGATGGAAATAAACAATCCCGTGCTTGAAAAATGACAAGGAAACCTACGAAAGAAAAGCGTAAGGGTGCGCATCACTGTAACTGGGACATAGCCTATGGATTTTAATGCAAACCTGATGTTGATGGCATTTAGGACTGGAGTGCACTTAGGTGCTGCATGTTTGATGACTGTGTTTGAAACTTCCAGTTTTACCAATACAATATATCTTTACATTGTCAGCAAGAACGATTCTTATTTTTTAAATTCAGTCACATCTTCTATAATCGGAAGCTCATAGAATAAATGTGGAAGACAATACGTAAACATTTTATTGAGATTTGCTGCACTTACATGGATGAGGATGTTGCACTCACAATGTGGCATAGTCTGTTCATACTACGGCCAACTTATCACCACTTTTTCTTGCTCTACAGACAGAAATCGGTAGCCGCAACATTACCCTGTCTACTGGATAAACTTATCTTTGATATCTGTGTAAAGCCCGCTGCCCCATCCATTCCAGCGTATGCCATTCGATGACATGACGCAGATCCAAAGACATAGGAAGGTACGGAAAAATAAAATATACACAGTAAAAATATGTACAAGAAGAACAAAAAGAACGAAAAGGGGGAGAGTAAGGTGAAGAATTTTGTCATGTTTTGCAATCATATGGGAATCCTCATAACTGATGTCACTGGACTTCCACTATGTGCGGGAGAGCTATATCCTAATATCCCTTGGTGGCCCAGTGCGCCTCAAGAGGTGGCAACTCGTCAGGTAGAACGTTATACTCACCACAATCTTCCACGGAAGGTAGAGTGATAGACTCTCTTTGCACACCATCTAGATCATCTGCTAGCTCTCCCGAGGGCGCCAGATCTTTAGGGTGACATAAGCCCGACCCCTTGCATAAAGGGCATTCAATGCAATCCTCCGTCGGAGACTCTGGGTCGTCAGCTGGTGCTTGTTCTGAGATTCTAAAAGATGTGACGACCTGTAGCCGAGCCTTCGCATTTGGAATTGTCATCCTCAGACTCCTTCGATGGTCACCTCCAACTCTCACAGTGCGTCTCCTCTTCTCCTTTGTTTGTTGTCGACCTAGGATTGGTCGGGACGGCGTACTCTGCACCAAAGCTGAATTGTAAATGGTTGCGGTGTCTTCTCGCAAATAGTGCCCCGATTCACCGAAGCTTGCTCATATTCAGGGGATGCGTCTTGTTCCTTGATATCACTTCTAGCATTTGTCGTCTGCTTTGTCTGTAACATGATCTCCGACGCCGCTGCAAATTCTGTTACATACTCAACGTGATCGGAGTCACTGTCTCCCTCTTCTTTACTGGGATTGCGAAAAACAAACGAAGATTGGACATATGCCTGGTTAGCCATACTCACACAACTAATATGAAAACAAAAAATAAAATAAAAAGGGAAGACAATAGACAATGAAAGCACACTTCAGCGATACTCACAAACGTCACATATAGTGACCTCTGGAAACCTTCTCTAGTACTGTAGGAATGTGGTCAATAGCGCGGTACGTTTAGAACGAATGAATGCATACATGTTTCTCAACCGTGACATGATCTTTTAGAGTGATGTGTCATCTCAGAGACAGTGGGTGACGGATGATTTCCAAAAACGCCATTAGTAGAATTATTGGTATTAAGAGGCGAAGTTTCTTGCCGTCATCGCCCATACCGGTCACTTCCACATAGTGTCTTCCGTAACTTTCAATGCATCTGCAACATTTCTTGCCAATTTCACAATGAGTTTAATTAAGAGACACATACCGAGCATTGTACATGCCAACTGGTGTCTGCGTTCCGTTTCTATTACGTCTACATGCAGAAACGACTCTGGCAGTAGCAGTTACACGTATCCTAGTCCAGTTTTTCTTTATGGGTATATGGATGCGTGTCAGACTCACATAATCTAAAGAAGGAAACTAGTATTGCTGAAACTTGGGAAGAGCACAACATCTGCTCGAAGACATAATTCGAATAAAAAACGGGGTCGTCCTACGTTACAATACCTCTTGTGCATTGTATCCTTATGTTCAAACAGAGTGCAATAAAAAACCGCAATGCATTGATTACTCGAAAACGTTTCTATGTTGCACATGATTACCAAAATGGATTCACAACGCTGCCGATGACAATACGAGATAAAAGAAACTGCCGTAATGGCAAAATTTTATCTTCAGCATCCGGAGAGAAACACAATTCTTAAACACTCGAAACTTCACATGTCAGCTTCGAATTACTCTCCAGAATCAGATGACGTAGTGGCATCCAGGACGAATTTCACGAAATCGACAAGTGGTCCGTGACAATCAACTAGAGCTAATTCTGCTAGCGCCTTGTTCCTCTCCAATCTAGAACCTTGCAACACTATCTTGTGTTCCAATAAATCTCTCCTCTCTCTATTACGCCAGGCCTGATGGTTTCCTGCAGCTTTTCTCAGTCTTGCAGCTGTTACTTGCCGAACCTGTGCGGACATTGCTCGTTCAATGGCTTCCTGAGAATGTACATAGCGTGGGCTTCTGAGTCTAACCAACAATTCTGCGAGAACATTAAGTTCATGGTTGTAGTCGGCCCGTGCATCCATACACTCTTGTCGCATCCGCCCTACGGCAACTGTCGCGAGCTCGTTCCGAAGATTCTGCATTTCTAGATCCGCTAACCACACCGCCATCTGAGCATTTTCTAAACGCTTAACAACCTGCACCACCACGTCAATCACAGATTCAGTCATCGTAAAACGGCTACAGATTCCAACCATACGCAAGCAAATAACATAAATTGCACACAATATACTCTTGGTGTTGTTGGGTTCAGTCCATTTATACTGCTGCAACATGCACATATAGGTTTCAGTTTAGGAATTGCATGCCATTACAAATACCGGCTCCACATGTGTGCGATAGTCCTGAAAAATTGCACTTACACTCAGTCTTTTCATGCAACTCATCTGCTTAATAGAGCAAGAATGTTGTTAGAATCTACTTGTGCCATTTATTCGTCACTGTAATCTCAGTGATGATCAAAAATAAAAATTCCGAATGAACGTTTCAATTCATTGTTCAATGCCAGATGTCCTATTATGTTCAGTAAGTGACAGCCTGAATTCGCAGAAAACACTGTTAGGTACAAGAATATAGACATCAGCGTCTTGATTACATACCTATCTCCAAATGTGATTGACTCCATGTTGAGGCTTCATTATCTCATAATGTATGTAATATGATGTTGTCGTCCTCATCAGTAGCTAATGATACATCATGTCCGTGCTTCTTATACTCAATGAATGTACCCTCCTAGCATTCCTACATCACTCATTAATGTCGAGTACCATTTGTCATTGCTCTGTGAATGATCACCTAGGTCATATGAAATCTACGTTTCTGCTGGTCTATCACGCTGTTGATTAAGTAGTATTATAAGAACGGCCGATGTGATTTTATACTGCTCCCATTCCACTCTTAAATACAGTGATCAATGTTTTTTTTAATTGCAAACGGATAACCATATGTACACGGTTTACTCTAATTCAGAAACGATGATGATTTATTTAAATTGCTTGAGACAAGTGTCCATCTCTCCGGCAGTGTACACGGCTATGCCTTTCCCTCCATTGCTCGGATCATAGTTCCAATTGTCTCTTACCGATTACACAGTCTTTTTGTTAGGTTTACGCCTTGTAAGTGTACATCGAGTTTAGATCGAATTGCTGCACATTTTTCTTGTATTTGCGATAACAAACTCTTTTGATGAACTGTACTGGACTTTACTTGTGGGGCTCTCCACTCGTCGTCATTTACGTCTCTGTATTCTGTAGAACAAACTACTGTGATAGAAAAAATTAAGAAGGCATCAAAATATAACAGTAGTTTACCTCCTCCGACTCAAAGTGGCTTGTTGATTATCCGGTGAACTCATCGGACTTCACCACAGATTCCAAACGGCAGAGCCAACGATCATTTTAGACAGTGGAATTAAGTCGAAGTGGAGTTGCGTTTTGAAATTTGCGTTTTTCATTGCTGTAAGTCTCGCTCTTTTACTCTTCTTCCCTCATTTGTAAATCGCACACCTTATTCATAATTTTCTTGTTTGGTTTAAAAACGGTGCATTGTTCTGTCAATAGAGAAACGTACTGCTTTGACTTAGAACCTAGTAGATTCGACTGCGTTCCCATTTCACGGTTCCTGATCCGTATAAAACAAATATGGCATCGTCTCGTTTTATTTTGTAGATGTTTAGTTTTCATATGAAATTACTTATTTATGTTGTCAATTTTTTTCCATGTCATTCATGTCTGCTATTCTGTTTGTGTGCTATTTGAGGTTGTCTGAAGATTCGAACAGATTATTTGTATCACGGGCACTGACGTGGTTCAGAAATCCTAGCGAACAGGAAGAATGGACCGTATATACATACCTGTTGGATCGGACTCTGGGTATGGCCGTGAAATGGTTATTGAAGGTCCCGGGAGGGTCATGGTCATCGACATCCATGGTCCGGTAATTCCTTTGCTTGGTTTTAATCTGCAATATGTTTGGCTTGGTTGAGTATATCTTAACATATATGGATTTCTAACTGAAAAAACATTGATTTTAAAATATAAAAATAAAACACACACACAGATCATTGATGATGTTCTACTGGAGGAAAAAAAAGTATCATCATACAAACCACGAAGACTAGTTCTTCACACTTACTCTTCAGATGACGACGAAGATGTTATCCACGGTCTCGACAAAGAAACAGAAGAAATTCAACCTGTAAGTAATATACATCCACTCAGCCCCTTTTCCATCTGCATTTGCGTTTTGTGTACCTTCTACACACATGGGCACTTACCGTGCATAGCTGATATTGCATCATTAATAAATTAGCTTCCTTAGTAACTGAGTTCATACTTTATGCCGAAATGAAATCTGAGCCTGTAACATATGTTTTGTCCGTGCACGTCAACATCCAACTGTCTTATATCATATCTCCTTTTGTTGGCAGATGGATTCGGAAATATGTGCACAGGGTTTACCATCAGTGATTGCCCTTCCATGGCGTGAGACCTGGCATAGACAAGAGTACTTGGAGACACAATTGCTGATATGTTGGTACGAATCTTGGCATGTCGCTCAATCTCTGGAGGCATTTGACTGTGGTTCCTATATTGCTCGAACGGAATGGGATCCAGTTGATACGTACGCGTCGTCATGGGATACATTTTCAGACCAGGAAAGTCCGGTGTCACGGGTAGCGGACACTTGCCTCAACCCTTGGACCGCATACGTTCGATACTTGGATGCATCAAGGAAGCACAGGAAGAGAGTGAAGAAAGCACTTAGAAGACAAAGGCTTTTTAACATGAAGGATGAGTTTTTTCTCTCGGTTCTTCGTGCTCGCCAGGAGGTGTACGAAGTCAAGGAAAGACGTCGACTACAGGACCGTCGGAAGGCTGCCGAGAAACGTTTTCAGGAAGAGTGTGAGTCAAAGCGAGCTGAAGTTCAGGTGCAAATACAATCACGGGAACTGTCGCAGGTTCTTAACAACTTCGAACAGGGTGAGAGCACAATAAAGTGGACCACAAAGTGCAACATGTGATCACTAGGAAGTGAATATGAAGTGTGCTGTTTTTTAAAGCTCAAAGCTGATTTTGAGCATTATAGTGTAGTTTTTGAGCATTTTAGTCACTTTTTAGGGTGTCACAAGGTGTCTTATATACATCTTCGTAAAGAAAACATCTTCAATTGAAACTTATTTTGACCGCTAGTTCTAAATCACAAAAATGATCTTTTTCAAAGTCTTAATTTCTTCATTTGGGGACCTCTATTATCTTTAGAGGATGTTTTTTTCAATTTAAAAAACAATGTTCGGTGAAAAAAAACTCCCCAAAAGTTTCACGGAAAACAGTGTCTTAAAAACGTATTTTAGACACTTTTGGCCAATCTAGAATTCCAACCACAGCTGTCTAAGATCATTTCTACAAGCGTAGTGTACAAATGGAGGTCCCCGCGAAGTCAAAAGTGATTTTTGTCGTAAATACAATGTAAAACAATCACTTTTCCAAATGACAGCTTTCACTTTGTCCGACTTTATGGTGTTCGTAGAGGTGTCTAAACTCAACATCTTCTTCCGCAAATTTGGGAAGTTGTAGAACATCAAGTCTAAATTCCATATCCCAAACTTAATTTTCAATCAAGAAGTCTTACATGCCACTTTCTCTACCGTTTACACATAGGGCTGAAATTGTCAAATAGTTAACCACTTTTTTGGTACACTTTATTATGCTTCCCCCCAACACCACACTTTTTTTGTAGAGAAGTTAGTATCCAGCAAGGAAGCGACTATTACGGAGAATTTACTAACTAGTGTGAAGACCGTTATCAACAAACATGTTCCTTATCGACAGAAAACGCTGGTTCTTAGAGAACTGGGAATCCTACCTCAGAAACCCCCGGGGCAATGTTCAGCGAGGTCTGGAAGAAAACGGAATAGAGAGTGCATTGGGGAATGTGTACCTGGTTCAGCCGATTCCCCGTCCCAGAATACAAGGTCAAAGGATGTTGCCAATCTGAAGTAAGGCGATATTGTTTTCCAATGTAGATCCCCGGAGTATGGAAAACAATAAGTAAGAAAAAGGCTATGTTCTTGTATATACTGTCACGTGTGGATTTTCACGCCATCAACCTTGCACTGTTTTATAAACAGTTTAATAGTATCTTCACTTTCTGTATCTTTCAGTTTTGTATTTTTTGGTTTATCGCTGCTTTTATCCTTCTCCAATCGGTTAGTGGTCTCTGATATGCTCTGTAGGAATGCCGTCTGCCGTTAGGACGCAATCGCTTTGAGGAACTATATCACCTCTCAACTGCTGTCAATGAAATTCTCGTCATGACCAAGACATTAAGCAGATGACAATTCTGAGATATGTGCTAAACAGATTTCACAATAACACTGCAATACCATGAAGGCTGCTATGGAAGACAATATGTGAGCACTATAGTAATGCAAATTATCGTTGGAAATGGGGACACATTGTTGGATAATATGAATAGTACATATAACGAGTTAAATTGTACCATGAAGTCTACGATGTCTAGACATCTGGATAGTCAGCCATGGCAAGCCGGTTCTCGTTGTCCGTGAGTTCTGTTGCAACACCCGCAGTAGCATTGCACGGTATATTGCTCACTAGAGCTGGGGCTAGTCCAGGGGCCTCTGCAGAAGTTGTTATGATTTCCTCGTCTTCCAAGACCTGTACCACTCGACGAGACCGGGAGTCCTTTCGCATTACAACCTGCCAACCAGGACGTCTCCTTTCTTCGGAGAAGAAAACCTGCGTACACTGCTCTGGGAATACGAATGGGTCTTTATGGCGTGGCTCTTTATGTCTAAAATTCACTATCAAAAATCCGTCGCGGTCCCTCATGTACGTTGGGTTTCCTCTGTTGTCAGATGCCTTTACCCACGTACATCTGAATAGAATGATAGGAGTGAAAAGCTTTCCGTAATCTAGCTCTAGTATATCGGTTATCTCACCGACGGTATATTTTTTCACGATCTCACCTCCTTCAGTTATCCATTCATGCAAGACCGCAACCCCACTGTCGTACGTCTTCAGCTGCTCTGTCAAGTCATCTCTCACCCGATAATGGTTGCCAAAGGCTATAATCTTTCGAAACCTTTTAGCTTTGACGTCTGGTTTGCTACAAAGTTTCACAGCATCCAAATCATCTGCGTTAGGATTTCCCGTATGACGTTGAAATATTATTCTCCGCAGCCATTGCTCGTATGGTGCAACATTGTTGTCGTTCCTTTCGAGCTCTTCCCATTGGCTGCAAATAAAAATTAAAAAAAAAAAAAATTAAAAATAAATCCACATCAATGGACGAGCATTTCAACCAAACTATCAATGCATTTGTATACAGTCACGTACACAGATATAAAACAGTGAATGATAGATATTGCATTGCCTTTGAAAGTCATGCACGTCACGAAAGAATTCTATGTGTAGGTTATTTTTCTTCTCTTAGTCAAACTCGATTGATTCGGGATTAGCAGGGTGTGAACTACCATAGCCATCGCAACTGATGTGTAGCTTGCACCTCTAAGAATAGGGAAATTTGGGATTTCGAACTTACTAGAAATAGGGAGCCAAAATTGAGGAGTTACGTAGGACATAATTGTGCGCTGTTGAACGGTCCTGCTCGTTAAATCTCCATGGGCCTGAACGACCTTCGAGAACTTCGTATGTGTCTTCGTCGTCGTCCTCTGGATTCCATAACCTTGTCGATACGGCTTTCACTCTATGTATGTACTCCGTGACAAATCCATTACTGGCATCCTCGATATATCCTCTGGCAATTGAGCCCTCGGGTCTAGCCATATTCCTGACATATTTTTTTAAAGTTTTGTTGTACCGCTCGACAGGGTACATCCATCGATTTGATATTGGACCACATAGGTGAAGCTGTTCAACCAACTCCAGCGGAAAGTGAGACATTACGTTGAAATAAGCTCGCGGAAACACAATCTCCAGTAAACATTCTGTGACAGCAACATCTTGTCGCAAAGAATCATATTCCTGGGGATCCCATACTTTGCAGCATAGCCGTCTAAAAACTCGGCATAGACGCATGACAGCTAGTCGTGGGATGGGTTGCATGAGCCCTCTCAATGCCAATGGCATTAGTCCTTGCATGAGAACATGCCAATCATGTGATTTCAGGGACCCCCATTTCCTCTTTCGAACATTGTCTGCCAGGTTTGCACCCACGTATTTCGAGGGGGTCTTTAATCTTTCAAGGGTCAAACAGAAAGTATCAAATTCGTTTGAGGTTAACACATACGGAGCTGCAGGCTTCATAATTCTCCCGGGCTTCCTCGGATGTGGCTGCAGAAACAAATGTCGCCGTTGTTCCAGTCCCATTCTTTTCAAGTCTCTCCTCACTTGCACCGTGTCTTTGTCACCCGCCAGATACCCTAACGTATTAAATGCCAAGTTTCTTTCGCAGTGCATAACATCCAAGGTGTGTCGGATTTCTAGATGCTGCACATACAGGTTTTGTATTTCTAAGTCATAGTGTACAATCACGAATACACTGGACAATAACATATACCCTATAACTACGCCATTGTGGAATTGTTTCATATGACGAACGACTGTAACTATAAGCATATACATTGTAATTGATGTAATTAACCATCAGTATATCCTCTAGTCATATTCAAAATCACAGCGAGAAAACATTTAGAATGACATGGTTTATTCGCAGTTCAATGTTGTTCCCTTAGAAATTGCGGTGATTTTTAAACCTGACATATGGACGGATGTGCAATCACAACTCTGTCGAAATAAACAAAGTTGCAACTAAAACTACTTATATTAAATAATGAACAACAAAGTAGAGCATCACTAACCTCCCAATAAGGAAGATCGAACAGTATGCTCCGCCTCTTCATACCGTGAGTCTTTGAAGGATCCGGGGGATCATTCTTGCCCCGGTAGTTGTGAGTTAACCAATGTTCATACTCAGCTGCTCCTTCCAACTGTTGGCGCGCTGTCACGTGAATTGGACGGGGTCGGTGTTCTGCAACTCCATCGAAGAATTTTGCCGCAACCTCTGAACGATATCCATGCCCTGGTTCGAGCCACCTCCTTGCTCCTGTGTATACGAACTTATTCAGTTCATGCGCCCATGTACCCTTCATCTGGGGACCGCATGGCGGACATGCCACACCTCCTGAATGAGCTGTCCCTGCTACCATGCCGTACCCAGGCAGATCATGTATTGTCCATATAACCATAGCGCGTAAGATAAAATCCTTGTTTTCAGATTCCGGGTACGCATCAAAACAGGGCACTCCTTCCCACAATTCCAGCAGCTCGTCTACTAAAGGCTGTAGGTAGACATCGAACTTGTCATCTCTAACGGCCTCTTTCCCGGGGATGAGTAATGCTAGTATAATAAAAAAATTCTTGGTTGTAAGCCAAGGTGGAATGTTGTAATTGAATAATAGAACTGGAGTTGTTGACCAAGTCGACTTGTATAATTTATAGGGGCTCATACCGTCAGCTGTGAGTGCCAATGTCACGTTCCTTGGATCTCCATGGAAGGGTGGTTTGTCAGGAAACACCAATGGGAACTTCTCTTCGGCCAATTTCCAAGCTCTACAATCGGCTGGAAATCTTACTTTCCCGTCAGTGCTTCTATAAGTATGATGCCAACGTTGTAACTCTGAAAGAGACGGGGATCGGTATGTTCTTTGCAAATGCGGAATCACAGGAAAGTGCCGAAGTACCTTTCTCGGAAAATTTTTCCGTGCCATGTCCCGATATCTAGCTTCACCACATTTAGGGCAACGATCCAGCTCTGTGAAGTCTTCGGTACCTGATCTATTTCTGCGAAACAGCACACATGCCCTCACACATACGTCAATGTTCCTGTATTCCAGACCTAGCCTCTTAATAAGAGTAGACATAGCATGTTTAGTTTTAGGCAATGTGTTGTTAGGCGGAAGAAAATATTTCTGTAGACCCGCCAGAAGATCCTGTATAAACCTATTTGTAACCCCATGCACAGAAAATAAATTTTTGAGGAAGATGGTTGCACCCAGTTGGGTACAAGGAGCTCCGTCGTATAAGTCCTGTATTGCCTCTTCCATCACGCCGGGGTCAAATACTTCGTCGTCACCGCAACCAGCTTCTCTCCTAGGACCTTGCTGTTGGAATTGTCCTTGATCATTACGACGCTGATGCGCCGCATTGTCTTCGAAATCGCTAATAGCATCGTCATCTCTCTCGCCTATATCATCAGCAAAATTTAGAGCGTCGACTGCTATATCGTGAACCCGATCCTCCACGTCCACATGCTCACGCATAAAATTATTTCTGATTATTGATCGCATGTCCATGCCTTCATCACGGTGTGGATGAATTGGTCTCTGCTTATGGAATGCTTCCCACTCTGCGTCAGAGGAGTCGTATTCGCCTGGACCCTTCCACATACGAAATGCAGGGGAGCGTTTGTCCCGCATAAGGTGAGTTCTGACCTTGTATATCTTGAGCAACCGTTTACCATTGCATACTGTACAAGGGCAAGGCATGTTTCTTAATCTGTACATCCTGTACCGCGCAATCTCTCTGCGAAAGAGACGATCATCTCGACGCCTCTGCCGAATAGGATCAGTGAGAGGTAACTTGTGAGGATTCATAGCCACAATTTTCCACTACACCAATCCAGCATTGGAGACAACGTCGAGTTATATCTGGGTTCACAGAAAGTAGACATCAGCTGTCAAACAAGAACATCAACTCACAGTGATGATTTTTATGTTAGTCATAATCAACCTCCACATGTTCCATGTCGTCTTCATTAATTTTCTAAACGGTATCATCAACTAGTACTGGATCTAATCACAGGCGCAACAACTGTATTTACCCAGTATTAAAATAATAATAAATTGTATCCACCAAAGGACGACATAGGATAGGAACAGCGTCAAAACATGATAAGAGATTATGGGTTCCGAAATAAATTATGACACAAACAGCTATGGTTTAGGGAAACAGATAAGACACGAGGTGAAACTTAAATGAAAAAATGCGACGGGAACAACCTGGGAACAAAGGACGACGTGTAGGATGTACGTTGAGGCATAGCTACCAATGCGCAGCCACGACAACAGGCGGCACGAACATTGGGCTCTCATACTATAACGCACCCAACAATCACCCACTACAACGGGAGTCTCTCAGTTTAGCTGTCTACAGTAGAGAGCAGGGTTTCCATCAGACGTTCATATTACCGGCATACCGAGTCCAGCATAAGTCACGGAGGTTTGTGTAAGAATTGAGACTCCGTAGTTGATTGCACCGTAGCATCGTCGCGCAATGAGTTATTCTAGTTCATCGGGGTGCGACAGTAGTGACGGAAATCCAGAGATGCAAAAGAGAGATGAAGATGAGCCTTACGAGGAAAATGAGTACTTGCGGGAGAGAAATCGGCGGGTGGCGGAGCTCCGTGCTCAAGTCGCTCCCCTCGAAGAAGCAGCAAGAAATCTGTAAGTGCTCCTGCAGAACATCGATACTGATATGCAACAGCCGAAACTCTGCCACGTGCCTAGCGTTTAGATTATGATGCTTATACTTCTAAATTCGTGGTATTACTGCTATTGTATGTTGCTAAAGTGCTCGTCCCTCTTACCTCCACGCATGCGGAGTCCAACTTCGTGTCCCCTTTTCTCTTCACAATGTAGTAGTTAACAAGTCAGTATTGAGCGCAGGTCTGATGGAATTCGCCAACCGAGACATGATAATCTGTGCACTATACGCCAGAGACTGCAGAGTGTTGGCGCAGATGTACGCAGGAGTCCGCGGTTGAAGAACTCTCGAGCTTCACCAAAACCCCCTCGAAAACAGGCGGCGAAGAAGAAGATGGAAGGCGAAGAAGCGGGGCTGACCACAGAGAATACCAACGGCACTCGTCGACCAGGTGCTGCCTTCTACCTCTTTCCATACCATCTTATCCGCATAATATGAATGCTGGTAGAGATGTCGAACTAGATGATACCAAACTTTTTAAGCCTTTAAAAATCTGTGTTTTGCGCTTCGTTACAGTGGAAGTAATGGTCGATGGTTTAGCAGAAGTCGGGGTAGGGCAGCCATTGCATCAGAAGATACTACGCATCTAAACTACACGTTTATGAATAAGATGCATTAGATAAAGTCACAGGGACTTTGTTGCCGCCAACTGTTCTAATGGAAACCCTGAAATTATGTACACTGTTTAGGGTATAAAGAACAGTATTGCATGTGTTAGAGTTATTTTTTATTGACAATTTGTTTCCGTAGGCTGTGTAGACGTTCCAAATGTGCATGAGCTCCGTACGCCGTCTCCAGGGAACCCAATTCAGCAACAGGCAGAGGATCCAACGGGTGGAAAATCGAAAGCGCACACATCAACTGAGGTTGGCCAAACTTCGACGATGCGAGAGACCTTTGTTGCTGCTGATGCGAACCTTCATGGAGCGAACGCTTCCCCGCCCTTCCAGCATCGACAAGAACAATGGCAGTACGGAATGCAGCCTCCTTCCCATGGATGGGGATACAATCAACAATGGCCACATCAACCATCTACTCCACGGACCTGGAATCCACATATGCAATGGACAGGGAGTACAAGTTAGCAAATCCATTATGAATCGCAATCAGCGGAATCGCAACGTTGGATGCCGTCATCAACCACTGGATTCCCCGCCCATCCGTATCCTTACCAGGCGTCTGATCCACGTCAATTTGGAGTTTATCCTGGACCTCCACAGCAACCATACCCTCCTCAGTGGCGTCCGAATGTAAGACCTGGCAACATGACTCAAGTGCAGCCAGAATTCCAGGTTAGAGAGCCCACTCAAGATGTAATTGATAACTCACATAGACCTGATAGGAGGAAACCAGAATCTGTGTGTCGCTCAGATAGGAGGTTTAGAGGAAGAAAATGCTTGCTTTTGCAAAAGAACGAAGAGAGAAGGGACTTAAGCCCTACTTGGTTGTGTTAAATGAGGGCGGCGAGATAGATGGCGCATCAATTGGGAAGACATTCTGGGAATCCGCACTTAGACAGTACATTCCGAAGATGCTAGACATTAGTTGTATCAACTACTTGAAACAGGACGACGATGGAAGCAAGCAGCTGAGGGCAGCGTTGGAAGAGGAGTTCGAATTCATAGACAACACCCTGGATGACGAAGGTTATCACAAGCAGGTAGCCAACTGGATAAATAAGGAGCGCGCTCGATTGAAGGAGATATATATGAAAGAGAAAATAGAGAAGAGCAAACGGAGGGAGGACATAATATGCCCTTCTCATGTTGAGAAGTGGCAATGGGAGGCACTGAAGGATTATTGGGAGAAGCCGTCGACATTGGAAAAGGCGGAGGAAATGAGGTATGCGAGGTCTAGAGTTAAGAATGTCAATTGCACTGGTCGGAGGGGATACGCCGGAGTGGCTGCGGACATGGTATGCATTTCCACCGATTCTGTTTGTAATTCTAGACAGTGATTTCACCGTAGTATTGAGTCACTCACATCGACAACTGAAAAAATGATGTAATTATAATAGGATCCATGTTTAATTTCTGTCGTGTTTTACCATCAACTGAATCCATTGCGGTCGATGTGAAGTGGAAATAATTAACCAATGCAAATATATAAGTAGTAAACGTCAAAAAACACGATCTTGCATGCATGTAAATCATTATCTGAGTTTCAATATTGCATTGTACATGTGCAGAAGAGGACGCGTGAATCCAGTCCGGGGCTTACTGATATTGCAGACAAAGTGCAGGAGCTAACCACGGAGAGACCTAAAGAATCGTCGGTAAGAGAATAAGTCTTATCTATTCATCTATCGGAATTTTTATTTTTATTTTTTATTTTTTAAATTTTTTTCCCCTATTTGTGACGTTGCAGCTACAGAAATCCACATCATACAGTACTTCATATGAGTCTTCTGATAAGAGTCGTGTAATCTCATGAAACTCTGAGTGTATGAACATTTAATTGCAATTCAGATGTTATCGAATTCACAAATAGTGTTTTCACTTTTCAAGAGTCTAGTCTCTAAAAATTCTGTGTGTAATTTATCAAGTTCATTGTTTGTCTTTACCTGTTATATCAGATAATATATGACTTTGATGCACAAACACATATTAAGAATAATCTAACCATTTCAATTTACATTATGCAATACCGTAGGTAGATCATTTTTTGGTATGAGGTTTTAACACATGTTTCCTGTAAATATATATATTTCTATTTTTATTCTTTTTGGGGTTCATTGTGTTGCTGTTCTTACCAGGGAGTGTCAAGTAGGTCATTGACGCGTATAGCTTCGTTAGAAAGATCTTCTAAAGAGCAGGAAGACACAATGAAGACAATTGAAGATAAGCTAACACAAGCGATTGAGGTAGGAACAACAAACGCTGATGCCACTCGTAGAGTGGAAGGTATGCTCGTGCAACTCATAAAAGGAATGAATCTCCCTTTCCAAGGATTATCGGAAACACTGGGTAATTCCGACACAGGTGCCAGCGCATCTGTTCTGCAAAAAGAGTTGAATGTCCAAAGTCAAGGAACTCCAGGTACTGCAGGTGAAGAGGGGCAGGAAGATGGGGACGTGGGTGTTGATTGGGATAGACAAATTCCGGAAGCTGACTGTGTTGCAGAAGAGAAACTGACGAACGATGTTTTGGGGACTGAAGATGATGCCAATGAAGACGCAGCTAGCGCGCAAGATATACCGGCTATGCTATCACAGTCGCGATTGCACCGCAAGGAGGTGCATTCTATGAAAGAGAAATTGGGGAGAATATCTTCGAGAAAGGACTCTACTGTTTATTCACCGGATGCTTTGGACACGCCCGACACGGCCGCCAAAACTGCAACGAAGACTAGAGGTGGCTTAAGAGTGAAAGAACCGCAGCAGAAAACCGCGCCAAAGCACAACAAGCTGGAGGAGGTGACGCGTGCAGGCCGAAAGAAACGAAAGAATGACGATGTCACCAACAAGACCAATGTTAACAACCTTCTCGAGGTGAGTGCCAAGTTAGGCCGAAGAATGGACAATATTTATCCGTCGTACGCAAGTCCTCATTTCTGCTTGTGTTAAGTATCCAGGGGACATTGTTGGATGCGATCCCAAACTCTGAAAAATATGAAAGCACCAATCTCCGCAAATCATACCAGTCTGGTGTACGACAGTATATATTCAGGCCACTCATGGCTGAATTTCTCGATCGATGTTTTCTAAGGTTCACTGTCGCATTTTTGGGTAACGGGGATGAAATGTACATGAGAGAAGTGTGTGATATTTTATATCAACAGTGCTCATCAAAAGAACTCTGGACTAGTAACTTCAATGTAGGATCTCCGGCCCATGAATCCCTTTGTAAGTCTCGTAACAGTTTTATAAGCGGAGAAGTTGGTCAGAATGATGTAATAGACCACTTTGCGGAACTAGGCCGGGACCTAGGTACGATATATGTCCTTCCTCGTGTTGGAAAGGGCACTGTTCGGAGTGATACTTCAAACACGTTGTGCTCGAGCGTGTTTGAAGCGAGAGACCTAGTTCACAATGGAGAAGACGATGGGTACCTTCTGCAGACACTATGGCCACGATTGGAGCGCATTGCCGATACACACGACAGAGTGGATACGACTCGCCAGAAGTTCGTGGATAATTCTCAGTCGTCGCTGTAGGTGTGCAGTGGCAAAGTAGATGGTCCTTGTATTTCATTCATTCTTTGATTGTTGACTGAGAAAGAGTCGTCGTGGTGATACACATAAATACTCATTCTGGGATATGGTTTTGCTGCTACTTGCGTTCTCTTCTACTCTCTTCAGAATGTCGAAGAAACGGACCCGGAATGGATTGAGGACACAGGTATCCCGAAGAAGAAAGCAAAGGAACTGCCTGTCACTCCAGCGCAGTGCAACAAACATTTAGAAAAAATGGGGACGAAAAGAGAGGTATGTTTCTGTTTTCGTTTCTTTGTATACAACTGCACAACATATACAATGTGTAGTGTTTCTTTCCTTTTTCATTTTTCTCTTTATTTTTTGCTTTTGTATGCAACAGATTAAATAAGAACATCTTTGTGATTGATTTGGAATCCTGGACTACAGATCAGAATCAAAGACAAGGTGTATTTGTTGGACCCTAGGAACACATCAAAGAGGGTTGTTGTTGGGAGGATAAGCGGCACAGCCAAGGGTAATGACCTATTTCACTTTCATCCAATTCCGAGGGGTTGGTATAAAGTTGACGTCACGGAAGTGATGGAACCGACTGTCCCTCTGATGCGTCCTCAAGAGTTTGCTGACCAGTACACACTAGGTGACACAGCAAACGGTAACACGTTATGGAAGGAAGACAACCTAACTAGATATCTAGTCGACTGACGTAGAAGTCAATCGACACCAGGCATTTTTACCATGTATATACCGGAGGTAATGCCTATAAACGCTTCTACTTTGCCTTTGTTTTTTAAATTGCAAACCTTGTGCGTATCTTTCATATTCCATGGTAACAGCTCAATCATACATACTAGGAGGGGGGACCGTAACGCACTATGGATGAAAGAAGTTGCTGGGAATGGCAGCTGACACCTAACTTTTATAGCGTTCGAGCTACGATGCACAGTATGAAGCATGTTTTCAAATATCTTGAAATTTGATCTGAGACTTTAAATTTATTCTTATGTTTGTCATGTATCGCAATACTTCACTTTTATTTTGTTCCTCTAGCTCTTTTCTTGCCTTTACTTCCTTCCCGGTTTTTTTTTTTTTTTATCTATCTTTGTCATTTTGTTTTTTATCTTTTATTTTTTAATTTTTTTGAGAAGGTGATTGTGGTTTTTTTGTACCCCTTTCGCTCTCATTTTTTTTTTTGGTTTCTTCTCGATTTTTAGCTCATTCTTACATGTTTTTGTTCTGTAGTCGTAGATCATTTTAAACAGATGTACCTTAAACATCAGTAGATTGTGCGTATTTGTATGCTAACCTTAGGTTAGATTCATGTTAAGATTCCCACTAGGCTTGCCTGTTTGGTGCAACTGCTACAAAAAAGTAAGGTCTGATGTTCAGCGCGTTTCTGTATGACAGGCTAAATGCTAAGTCTGTCGGCATTGGATTACAGCAGAAAACATGAAGGTCAGAAATTTCGAGAATCCTTCAATGATACATTTTATTTTCCATATATATACTCGTATTCTCAGAGTATGAAAGTAAAGTACGGGATACGTAACCTTCTCTGTTTTGTAAGTCCTTGCACACGCTTACCATTGCCCTCAGACTAGACTATATTTTTACTGCCAACAATTCTTTTCCTTTCTCATTTAGTCTCTCCCAAATTCTCTATGCAGGTATAACGCTTCCACAGTATAAATATATGTTGACGTAAAATTAGTTGTGTTGTGCCGCGAATTTATTTAAACGTCGAAGAGACCAATGCCATCTTAACAAAGCGGTTATGGACGTGGTGTCCTTCAAGATGTACTACATCAGTACCTGCGTGGGCGACGTCGTATTCTTCAACTCATCTATCTACTATGATGCAGGCTCTGTAGTTACATGATTTTTTGTTGGCATTCGAATGTTGTGTTATCGTTAGGAAGAAGAACCAACCCCGTTTCAAAGACTACATGGTACCTTCTTGAACACATCGGAAAGACTGCATCTTTGGCTGCATTGATCTTTGTTTGTATTGATCTTGTATTCATTCTTACTTCCGGAATACAAATCTTTGCGTACATGCTGCGTTCAAGCGCAGATTTAGAGTACTCGTTTTCATTGGTTGTATTATGCATTTTTGCACATACTGACCCTACACACACACCCCCCCCCCCCCTCTCTTACTGGTTAAATCTCTCTCTTCTAATTTTGAACACAGAATTGATTTCGTCCACACTAATATAACGAGCATCCCCTACAACAAATGACCCACACTATTCGATCAAAAAATACTGTGCCGAATTGATATAATACATCTGTCTAATCGAACAGCAGTAGAAATAGAAATGTTTTCGTATAATTATTGATCCGATTCGAATTATGGTTTTTAAAAACAAAATTAAAAATTTGAAAAACTTAAATACAAACCGTCTAGATCAATGGCCACGATGGACTACATCTTGAAAGACGGCGAATGGGAAATATACAGATGTCGATGGTTGCGACCAAATGGGGCCCCTAAAGAGCCGGGGGAAGTTTAAGTTCAAAACCACGTGTACTGTCACGCGTAGTCAAAAATGAAGCACCATACGCAGATTTTGAAACATATACGCTTCAAACGATATGTACGTCCGCGACTGCATTATTATGTCAAAGTAGACATTTCCATTTTGTCTCTAATGTACGTCGCAGACTAGTCTAGAACCTCCAAATCAGACATGTTATAAGGGATGAATATCTACATCAGCGGGTACATGTGAGTCGAACATAAGCTGTCCTAAACGACCCAGTCGACTCCAGATTTTTGTCCCGGATGACGCGGCTCGTCGCGACTCGGGTGTCCTACACGAGATGCTTTGGGCGACTGTGTCGTCCAACTGAAAAAATGACCTCCGCGACTTGCTTTTGCCCCGTTTCAGCAATCGTTGAGGACCGCATTTCTAGTAGTCGAAGAGGTTGTACACGAGTTTGATGATAATTAGTTCATTAAAGTGGTAATTGCCTCTTTTGACACTCATTGCTAAGGATATTGTCTATGGAAAAGAATCCTAAGTGTAATTGAGAAACAACATGTCTCTACCATGGAAGTTTGCCCATTATTCTTTGAAATTTGGGCTTTCTCCACGCTTTATAAAAGCATTAATGTCTTATCTTAATAATACACTTTTCTAGTAACTTAAGATGATGTGACATATAATAAATGTATTATTACTTTTCCACAATTCTTACTTGTAGTTGGTTGTAATGTAAAGTAGATTTCTGGTATTTGGCTTTCTCATTATTTTTTTTTTAGAGAAAGTATATTGCATCATGATCAAAATGTAGTACAACTATGATAGTAGATTCAATTCGTGAATAAACCCAATTGCCAACCCTTAGGATTGGGAGGTTGGTCTAAGAAACCACCCAATGTGGTTTGGAAAAGTGTCCAAGAGTGCTCTAATTGCGTCCATACCTAGAAAAATTGAATTTTTTTTATTGATGTAGAAGCACTTTATATTCAAAATCCAACTTCTTAGAAAACTAGGACCGTACAAATGGTTAACCCCTAAAGCATCAACTCAACAATTTTGGTATGATTTTGGGTCCGGTTAGGCTCCGTATGAGTCAAATTTTACCGGATGTGGTTGTAACTTTGGCACAACATGGGAAATTGTCATATCTTTCGAACAAGACCAAACTTTACTTTCATCGGGCCCGTAGTTAAGAAATAATTTGTGTGTAAAGATCAAAATTCAATTCAGGGCAGCTCGGGCGAGTTTGGAGTGGTGTACCAAATTTGTGACACTCTATAGTGACTTCCAAATGATCCTTTCTGAAATCGTTCCGCAATTTTTTTTAAAACTTGATTTTGAGAAATCCAACCGTAGGATCTTGTTCAGAGCCATCTAATTATTCATTGGACTAAGTTTTGAAAATTTTGACCGTATGGATCTTGAGATATATTTAGTCATAGTTCCAAGTTTGATAAAAACTTTCAAACAGCTTCATCACCCATTTTTCCTTCACCATTTTCTCCTCCTAAACCACAGTATATGCTGTAAAATTCATATCTATTTTGGACTTATTTATTTATTGGATTTTTTTCCTCTAAAATTTCTTTTCCATACAAATGCATGTATACACTGTTCGGATTTCAAAAAATAGATGATCTTCTTTGGCATTTGTACTGTGGAAAAAGAGCCAATGTATATGCAATTCATTTGACTCCCGTCACTAGAAATGTGGTTTTCCAATGCTTCTGTGTGTTGTATTGTCTTCAATTTTTTTGAGCATACTCCCAACTCACTTTAGAATCCAAAACTGAAGAGCCTCCAACCACACGATCTCAAAAAATTGGCATTCACTCTTCGAAGGGTGGTTGTCCCTGCCGAGCACTACCAAAAAAAACTTTTCTCTCAAGTTCAAACCTTATGATCTTCCAAACGGCAAGGAGTTACAATCTAAAATTTTGTGTACACATACATGTACAAGTTAGGTACTAGATCCTACGGTTAGATTCTTTAATATAGGTTTAAATTTGCATAATATTTCCTTGAACTAAAACAGGGCAGAATTGAGGCAGAATTTGGGATTTTATGGCCAAATGCTTTAGGGGTTAATGACCACTCTCTGCTTTAAGATTTAATAATTTATAGAAAATTGTTGAAATGTTCCAAAAATGTATTTTTTTGGAGGATGCCTTTTTTACTAGCTTTGCAGAACATCCAAAAATTATAAACTTTTTCTTTCACATGCCCAATTACGCAAAATTGAAGTTCAGCGAGGAATTGGGTACACTACATTATTTGTCTCATAAACTAATATATTCCATTTCACATTATGCTCGCATTGTTTGGTGTAAAACTATTGAGTATCAATAAACATCTTGTTGTTTGTGTCCAAAGTGAATCCAATCAACCTACATCCACACATATGCAAATTGAGTCACCTTGAGCCAACCACAGTGTCTGAAAGGACCAGGAGAAAAGGTGGAAACCTCAAATTGGAATGGGTATAGAGTATAATGTAGCCCACTACAATCAATGTGGTAACAGTACGCTACCTGCTTTTGTCTTGGACTCTTGGTATCGGTGGAGCTACGATTCATCACCTATGAATATTGACAAGAGAAGCCTCAAAATGGACAAGCTTCACTGAATCAACCAAGAATCCATGATCAAACCAGTAGCTACAGTCCACCCTTGATATCAGGATTTGTGTTTACCCTTTAGAGTGCAGAGTGGTTATAAAGAAAACGCAGTTTTTGGGGGAATTTTTTCTTAAAATTCTCGGAGTCAAAATTAGTGATACTCTGTGGAATAAAGTCACTATTTGCATCAAAAAAATAAAATAAAAATTAGTGATACTATTTATGATATTTAATCATTTAATCGTATAAATATAATCCCTAAAGTTTCCTTAATTTCTAATCAGTAAAATGATATTGAAATAAATTAGTCCAAAGGATATTGAACAACTTAGATGAAGTAGTAAAAACTAATATTTTGGTATGAAATTTTATGCAAAGCAATATCTTGTTACAATCTAATTGTGTGATTTTTGGGGAGAATTTCTGATTTTTTGAGAATTTTCATTGAAGAACTTGTTTTCATTTCAAATTTGGGCAGCCAAATTTTTATTTTTATTTTTATTTTTATTTTTTTTTATTTTTTGAATTTTTGAATTGTATTGTATTTTTTAACAAAATTCCTACTTAAGTTACCAACTTATCCAAGTCCTAGTATACATGAGTTTTACAAAGATAGGATTTAAAGTTTGACCAAAAAAAGAAAGTTTTATATTTGCTGAAAAATTTACAATCTCACATTTGTATGATCTCACAAATGAAGAAAAATTGATGGTCCACTTTTGGAATATGAGTAGTTTATCAAGTTCCTTTAAAGATCTTATGACTTAATTTATTAGAAAGCGCTTAAGATTAATATTATTAGAATTGAAGTAAAAAAGAGTCAATTTTAGAATATTTATTTAAAAAACACCAAAGAATTTTAGAAGATAAGCATATTTTAATTAAATAAGTGTTTATAAAACCTTAGTGAAAATAAACCAAAGAATTGGAAGATTATAGTATGTCTTTGAAGTCTATAATGTATGACTTCAAAGTTAAATTAATTTTGGGTTGAATTTTCAAAATTGAAATTAACAAGGTTCAACAATGTCCTATGTCAACACCTCTTCATTGCAATCTTCCTATATCAAGAACGAACCCACATAATTAATATGATGAATTTTATAAATGAGAGTGATGACTATTCAACACAATGAAACAAAATTCATGATATCTTTCAAAAACTAAGGGTAGCTTTAAGGATAACTCTAATGTGCATGTCTTTACTCGACTATGAAGGAGACATTATTCAGAAAAGTAATTTAAATTCAGGACACCTCGCAATCACAGCTGATGATCAACCATGTCTGTACGAACATACTTAATATCATGTTTTCTCCATCTCAAGAATGCTAGATGAAACTAATTGCATACAAAATGGGGCTCATTCACTACTAGCAAACCTGTCGTTCCTCACTTACTATATCAAGCAATTTCGAAGTTGGCGAGTCACTGGAGTCACAAAAGACAAGAAAAAGTGCCCTTTTCCACCTTCTCCGTCAGTGAAGGGCGACACTTTTTGAGTGAGGAACGACAGGTCTGCTTCTAGTTATTCAAGATTTGTTGTATTTTGGTCATGGAAACGGCTGTGTTGACAGAATTGCAGCAGAATTTGGAGCTCCGTGGAGCCGAGGCAATGGCGAGAGTTGCTGGAAAAGAGCAGATCAGTTCGAACTTGCATGTAAAGCCCGCTCCTGGCTCTTGAGAACTTCGGTACATGATCTGTTCCATCTGTCGATCTTTTGCTTAGAATTAGAACCTACTTCTTCACCCTGCGTCCAGACTCCAGAGTGCAGATATATTTCAATTAGACATCTCTTTGAAACTGTTGTTTTGAGGCACATTCAGTTAGTGTTTCACGATCAGTGAAGCTGATCATGAGTTGTTAATCAGACAAGCTGTGGGGTGAGAGGCTGGTACCGGTAGTTTGCTTCTGAATGTGATAAAGAGGGAGGAATGCTTTGAACAAGTTTTGATGGTTAGAAGTTCTAACAGATGCTTTTCTGATGTAAAATGAAGAGGCCCAGAAGTTATCGTATCAATCTTAGGATCAGAGTTTCCCTATTTCTGTCCATAAAGTAATAACCTCGAAGAGGTCCTGTTTTTATGCAGAAAATGCTCGTCAAATAGATATACCTTGGAGGTACCAATAACAGACCACAAGATCAGCTTCACTTGATATGGCGTGAAGCCATGTGGATTCCCAGATATTTAGTCCATTTTTCGGTATTTTAAACAATAGAATTTAGCACATGTGTGATTCCAAGCAGGGTGAAGGACACGTCATTTCAACTTACTGAAACAGTGTCGCATTTATTCGTTCGTCCTGAGACCTCATTGACTTGGTGGTACTGCTGCTTCGAAGTTCCATAGCCAGGGTCTTCGAAATTCCATCAGAAAATTTCTATGGGCACTGTAGTACCGCATCTTTTGGAATTCAAGCTGAGGTTCTTGCTGCATGATTTCAGGCGCAGGATCTCACTCCGAATCTATAGAAACTAGTCTGCTTGCATTTGTCACACCCGTTGTCTTCGAACTTGGGAATGTGTAGGATGCTGTCATCACATCGAACCTGTAACAGTTGCTGCATGTTTGTTAGAAAATGGTAAGTACAATGACCCCCACGATGTCTGTGATTGTAATGGAGGGAAAACCGTCTATCTGACCGTTGGAAAATCTGTAAGGCCAAGGCAAGTGAGTCTATAACTGTTAGATGTTCAGGTGTTAGAACAGTTTCATGGTAAGTAGGTCACGGCCATCTTACGCCCGAAGCATTGCACTGACTCCACGGCTGCCATGGCTGGACGACCGCCGGCGACGCTCTGCAGCTCCAATTTGCGAAGGCGTGGAAAACGATTCTCCAACTCCCTCACTCTGTCTTTAGTAGGGCTTCTCCCGAGCGAGTCGCTTCGGAGACGACGCAGTTCCAGAGCAGAACTGCTCCCTCCCCTCCTTTTACTACCTCGCACCTCAGTGTTCCCTAACATCCTTTTTGCATTTTCCGCTACTTCTGCTTAATGATTCTGGAATTGGTCACTGTGCTGTGAATTGGAGTTTTGGGATGTTGTGATTCTAGGATTATGGGCTTTTTGGATTAGCAGTTTCGACAGTTTTTAAAGATTCTAAATGGTAGTTTTTAACGCTTTATCCATTTTTTGAGAAATTACAATTTTGGTTGTACTTTTAGGATGAAGTTTTGATGGATGAGAAGTAAATAAAGTAAAAGGAAATGTAAAATAAACAATATAATTTAAAGTAAAATGATAGGCGATGAAAACTATAAGTTAAAAGGAAAGTAGAAGTGGCTGCTATTATATAAGGTTGAATCAAATGAAATGAAGTTGTTTTTCTTGGAGCCTATAGCAATTTAGAACCCTTGATTCTTTGCCAAAAATTCAAAGTATTTAATTTTATTTTTTGGAATTTATATTTATTTTTTGTTTCCAAAGTTGCAATCATGGAAGAAAAAAATTGGGTACTTTTAAGGACGGAAGAAAATCATATTATTAAGGTTGAGGAGGCTGTAGCGTTTCAATCTATAATGATAAAGAACTTAGTTGAAGATATGGGTTATGATGAAGTCATTCCATTACCATACGTGTCAGGTAAAATCTTAACAAAGGTTATTGAATATTGTGAACAACATGTTCCATCGGAGGTGGCAAAACCTGAAGAGAAGTTATTGGATTGGGATGCAAATTTTGTGAAAGTAAATCCCAAAACACTATTTGAACTCATTGAAACAGCTAATTATTTGAACATACAAGGCTTGTTAAATTTGACATGTCAAGCTGCCGCTGATTTCATGAGAGGAAAGTCACTAGAAGAAGTCCGGGAGTTCTTCAACGTCAAAAATGACTTCACACTGGAAGAGGAAGAAGAAATCAAAAAAGGAAAATGCATGGGCCCTTAAATAGTGATGATAGTAGTTGATATTTTCTTGTACTTGTTATCATTTTCATTAAGAATTTTTTCACAAAAGATTGTGATGTTAAAATAAAAGGTCTTCATGTTGGTTTCTAAGATAAAAATAAATAAACTGCACTTACGACTGTGAGTTTAAAATTATAAAACACTTTTTTGTACCGCTTTGGATCCTGAATATAAATAATTTTAATTTTTTCATAAAAGTGGTATTGAACCCAGTCATCATTACAATGGCTAGGTTTTGAAGGGCCAAACCATTCAGAGATGCAGTAATTTAGTTGACATTCACTAACCCTTAGAAATATGAACCACTTGGAAATGGACTCAAGTTTCAGAGATATGCTACAGCCTGAGGAGCGGCAGGAAAACAGTAAGTTTAGGGCAGATGCTGCAAGAGTAGAAGAGTTTGGTGTTGTTGGTAATGAAGTGTCAACCCAAAGGCTTAAGAAACAATGCTCGCCAAGATGCATAGAAAGACCCATGTTTGTTGATGAGCTCATTTGTGAAGCATTTACCCGGAAAGGAAATTTCAGCTCATTTGTGAAGCTCGTCCCCACGAAGTTTTTTGTATCAATGTAAGCAATGGAAGTAAACCTATTGACCATGCAAGACTCGGAACGTAGATAACGATCTTCTAATTCTTAGTAAAAACGAACATATCGTATCACAATTTGAATACATAAACTCCTCTGCAATGTGAATATATCAGGTACTATCAACTTCTTAGTCTAAATCCCATCTTTTTGTAGATTTTTTGAGGTGTCAGCAGATGTTCTTTTCTTCAGCATGAAGGATGCCTTCATAAAATAAGAAACGCTGGAAATGGGAAAGTAAACAAGCATTGATCCTCATTGTTGAAATTGTTCATCAACAAATAGCCACAACTTTCAAAATGATGCTGTATTCGTGCTAGGAATCAGTCGAACTTGCTGAAGAGCCATTATATTGGCTCAACTCCCATCTCACCGACTTTTACAACTTGATTTTCCTCATCAAACAATACATGTACAGTTACAGAACCGGTCCTTTTCTAGATCCGGCTTTGTGTGCTTATAAATATCAATGAATAATGGAATTCAGATTCCTAAGCTTCATTTGCTAAAGTTTTCACCACAAATTTCATTTGAAAATCTGTGCTGAAGCAGGCTCCTGTCACACGGAGTAGTTATCATACCGAACAGCCTCACACATCATTTGATGCCTCGTACAGCCTCGATTGTGCAGGTGACTTTTCAAATCACTGCATTCGGCAGCCAATACCTCCTCCATCGTCCTTAACGTGGCGCACATTATTATAGGTTGACAGCTCCAGAAAATCCATCTCTCGCCCTGTAACGCTTAGAAACCTTTAGGTTCAAGACAATTGATAGGCACCAACCACGTGATCCTCCCTACCATTATAATGCTCTTCATCGGCAAACCAGGAGTCTTGCAAGAGCCACGATTTTTCAACTATCTTACTAGTTTTTTCTACTGGCACTACTACATCCAGCTATTCAAAGAAATGACACCTCAAATCCTGGTTTACAGATATACTGAAACACACGGTGAATTCCAACTCAAATTGGACTCTAAAGAAGGCTGTCAACTTCTGTACCTGCAAGAGTGCAATATGCACTATGTTGCTGCAACTCTGAATTCGGCACATTCATCCGGGCTCCCTTGGCACGATTTGCCGGCGCCTGCACCAATCCCGATTGTCAGACGTGCACAAGGTTTTCATAATGTCAAAATCAAAAACAAAATAAAAAACCATCTCCAGCACAAAAAAATCCATCACAAGATTACCCAATGGCTCAACAACTCAATTTCGCACAGAATTCCTCAAATGTCAAGCCCAATTCCTATTAGGATTTAAAGCACTACAACTAGCTTGTGCAAGCGAGTTAGAAGTGCAGAGAATGACAACCTGAAGAATCTGGCAATTCTCTAAAGTACTTGGACCTCCCTGTTACACGCAATCCGACCACCTTCGTCAGCCCCCAAAAATTAAACTCTTCAAACTTCCAGAGGCATATGTGACAGACACTAAATTATTTGGCGCATCCAAAACTTCTTTTCACTTAACGAATAGTCATATGAGGCCATTGCCATTTACATTTCGCTGCAACGACCAACGCTACTAGGACATCAAAGCGAGAGCAATCTACAAAAAAGGAATGAAATTCGCGACGACCAGCTCAAAGCGAAATTAGGGTGCGAGAGTAAGGATGACCTTGGAGTAGGGGATGATATGATCATAATCGTGGCACAGGCAGCCCTGGCAGCCTACAAGCTTGCGGAACACGATGTTCCCGAGCGCATCGCGGCGCCAACGGGCGGGGTCACGGCCCTTGACAGTTTCAGCCTTGTTCCAGCACGCCTCCTTGACGTCGTGCGGGAACGAGCGCGGCCCGAAGGAGCCCTCGCGCGAGGAGACAGACCCCTCCTCGTACTCCTCCTTCTGCTTCTTGACGGCCTTGCTCGCTCCTCGCACGGCCTTCGCCAGCCCACGCACCATCTCCTCCAACTGCCGAGCTCCGCAAGCTCACACTCTCGGAAAATCCCTCTCCGTAGTCCTTATCCACTATTTCTATCATCGAATACAACCTCACCCAAACCTCAACCTCGACTTCGACCAAACATCATCCGCCCACAACCGGATATCAGCAGCATCTCGGCACCCAATTCCTTCTCAAAAGTAGTGCCACAACAATGCTCCACTGTCAGCTGAACAACACTCTTCTCTGCTAAAGAGTACTTGAACTGGAGATCACTTCAAGCAGTGGAGGGTGAAGATTTTCATGTTGTGGGGAGGATACTTGATCCGAGCATCCTCTGGAGATGGCGTGATTGGGTTGAAGGACCATGGATAGTTTTGCTTGAAGGAGTGAGCTGGGTGAAGCTGTTGTACTTTCTTGGAGTTAAGTGCAGCAAGGATTTCTTTGAGAAGGAACGGCGATGGCGGGTTCTGTTCTTCAAGGAGTTGTCAAGTGTGGATTTGTTTTTGTGGTGATATTGCAGGCATGGTTAGTTGATGGTGGTCTGGAGAAGGTACCTAAGGAAGCTCTGCCGACGAGGAGTGGCTACCTTGACGTGAACACACCCACGGCTTCGAGTATGTTTTTTGTGTACTATGAGGCGCTTGAGCCGACTGACGAGCTTTCAAAGACGCCTGTCGTTCTTTGGTTACAGGTAGGAAATTATGCCCTGCTTGTCAGGTATGTTTCACATGATGTTGTTGGTTTTAGACATGGTGGCATTTCTGGAGAGAGGATTTTAATGAGGGACAAGGGTGGGTTTTGATGTGCAGGGGGGTCCTGGATGTTCAGGACTGATAGGGAATTTTGGGGAGTTAGGCCCATGGAGGGTAGGAGAAGATATGGAGCTGCACAAGAACACCGCTCCTTGGAACAGACGCTTTGGGTTGCTCTTCATTGACAGTCCTGCAGGGACAGGGTTTAGTGTTGCGCCATCTCTTGATGCTATTGTTTCAAATCAGTATCAAGTGGCACGCGATTTGTACAAGACTCTTGATATCTTCTTCAGGGATCCGGGATACAGATCACGACCATTGTATGTTACTGGCGAGAGCTATGGCGGGAAGTATGTCCCTGCTTTAGGGTACTATATCATGGTCGTCACGGAGCAGTTGAGGTTGAAGGGCGAGCGACCGAATTTTCAGCTTCAAGGGGTAGCCATTGGCAATTCCCTTACACATCCTATTGTACAGGTGCAGACAGTTGGATCAACTGCCTATAACATGGGCCTTGTCGACCGTGATCAGAAGCAAGTGCTTGATGACCTCGCTCAAAAGGTAATTGCATGTTTCGAAGGCTCTTCTGAAATTTTGGTCGACTAATTCACAAATGCACAGTATCATAATAAGTAATCACATGCAGGGGACATCTTACAGTACGTGATTTTAAATGAGTGCTAAGCTGTACATAAATGATATCTAAGTTATACTTTGCATGATGAATTTGGTAGCTTATGGACACGGTAGAATCACAAAAGGATGTGCAATGATAAGTGTTCAAACATTTCTTTGAAAGCTGTTCATTTGTGTTCTTATTTTGTGCTGCCTTGCCAGTCTGTGGAGTTGATTTTGAAGAAGGATTGGCTGGGAGCTGTAGTTGTAAGAGAGACCCTCCTGGAGTTGCTCCGCGATATGGGTGGGCTGGCTACATTGAGCGATGTCAGGCGATCTGTAGGCTACTTCCGAACTGCCAACAAGACGGATTACCTCTCACCTTTTGTCAATCTTGAGACTGTCAAGGAAGCACTTGGCGCTAACGTTAACATCACCTGGGAACAGTGCAACGATCCTGTAAATGAGAAAATGCAGGTCAGCACGTGACTCCAAGTTTCAACAATTGTCCTTCTGTATACTCAACAAAAAAATAATTCAACTTCAACATTTTTCACGAGCTGTCTATTCTATCCATAAGAATATTATTTGATGTGATGTGCAGGTTGACGTGATGAAGAGCACCAAGTGGATGGTGGAGGCGTTACTTCCACAGCTTCCAGTGCTACTTTACCAAGGGCAATTTGACATCCAAGATGGTGTGGCATCAAACGAAGCATGGATGCGTACTATAGTGTGGGGAAATTCTAACGCATTTTGGGCTTCGAAGAGAAGTGTATGGAAGGAGAGTGGAAAGCTTGCTGGGTATGTCCGGACTCATGAGAATCTGAGCCATGTGGTTATAGCACAAGCCGGCCATTTGGTTCCCACTGACCAGAACTTCAGGGCACAACGGATGATTGAAGCGTGGATCTATGGAAAGCTTGCTACTCTGTCGGACGATATACATAATGGTAGGGATTAATTTTTGTGATCGCTGGTATATGTAGGTACTGGTAATCCGAAGCTCACTTTTCCTGTTTGGTTTGCTGACCAAATGATTCCATCCGGTGCGCGGCAGAGCTTCTTCAACACAAGTCCTGGAGGAAGTGCGGCAGTTCCATGATCAAAGTATGAGGAATAGGAGAAAGAATGCACACTGTTTAGGTTGATCTGAAGTGTCGGCAGAAGGTATACCCGCATTAGTCACTGAGGTTAACAGCAGACCAAGATGTTGAACGAACCTGGTTCCCAGTCTGTTTTCAAAGATGGTATAGAAGCTGCAAATCTGATATTAAAATATTGATGATGGCATTATTTAAAGCTGACTGTACGGATAGATTCTAAAATTCAAAGTCTACAACTCCTATTCTTAAATTATTACTAGAATATGTCTCAAATAATATTTCATAATGATTTTTTGAAATCTTCTATTTGAAAGACACCCTTAAATATTTAGAGGTCAATAATCATACTTTGAACGGCCACTTTTTAGAACAAGGCACTTCATATTGTGGAAATTTCTGTGCTGCTTGTAAAGATTCCATGCTTGTATCATTAATCGTTTTCTTGAACCCTTGAAGTGAAGAACCTGGATCAAACAATAAAGGTCAATGCCAGTAAAATCTACTAGGTACCCCAATTATTGTCTAAATGTGAAAGCTCTTGAAAAACGAAATAATTGGTGCAACCAACCTAGTTGTATATTTCTGAGGAAGTAACATGTCAACAACTTAATTTTCTTAATATGCACAAGATATTTGTGATCACTTCATGTATACAGTAAATAGAAAACGAGTATCGTACTTTCACTTCAGTCGGCATTCCATGAAATTGGCCTGCACCTTCGGAAGGTGTCCAATTGTAGATGGAACAAGGCAAAAACAAGGTTTTTGCAGCCATCACTGGAGCCTCGAAAGGGCCACCTTGAAATGCTCTTGCAGCTTGTACTGTACCTTTTACTACATCTGCAAGTGCTAGCTGATCTCCAAGTACACCAAACGCATGGCTGAATTTGGCACGATAAACTTCAACGACTTTCTTCAGCAGATTTTTTCCCCTACGCATCACTACAATCAATTAACCACTGATCAAAGGAGCCTCACGAGCAATGGAGGTTTCTGAACAAACAAGACAACAACATTTAATAGAATTAAAGGTAATGGTGAATAACACAATTTCTAATCGTAAGGAAAGACCTAACTAATCATACATATTGTCAAAAATGAGAACGGCAACTCACCTTGTAAGACTCTCAAGCGTGCCCCGAATCATAATAACGCCAGAGTTGATTGGCTGCCTCTGGTTATTTCGAAATGTCAAGGCAACGTCAAAGGAGACAAAAGTTTCGAAGGCACAACCCAAATCATCTACCACAATCATGTCGAAGTCTGAGAATATGACATGAGTTATGGAGTACGCACTGCTATTCTTTCGTTTCTCTATCATATCTTCCAAAAAGTCCTGAGCATGAACACAACCACAGCAGCAGCGTTTTAGAAAGCGGTTCTCAAAATTTAGACAACAACACAAGAACATTCTTGAGGTAAGTCCTAACGATATCCAACGTATTGTGAGCTGGTCCAAACCCAATCTTTGGTCAGAAATCTGAAAGCATGACAGATATGTGAATCTCTGTCGATATCACTACACTAGCTCGTGATGAACACACGCAAAATAATGCAGCAGCTGGAACTAAACCAATAGATCTTTAGACCAATTTTGTTGCTCCACCTAACATTTTCTTCAAGGTGGCGTACAATGTATGACTCCAGTCTCTGAACCATGAGATTTCCACGGGCGAATTCTCTTGTTGACGGTTTCCATACAGCATTTTGCGGTAATTCTCTTTTCTCTTTGTTTTGGTTTGTGATAATCGTCACTTCTGTAGTGCCTGGCATGGACACCTGCACATTCATAAATTTCTTCATGAAACTGGTAAGTTCAAAGGTGAAGGATTAGTTTTCTGTTCTTGACGCAGTTGTCGAGCTTTAAGAAAACTTCTTAAATACGGCAGCAAAAACAATGCTGTCACCGTGCATTGCATCATGTGCTAACTGAAACCATATCTACTTCTCGTACGATTCTTTTTTAAGAGCTCCGAGGGGACCACCTCAAATACCAATTGAGCTGAACTACGATTACACTAATGCTCATCATGACCATTTTCTTGCGGAACAAGAGAGGAATTCACAGAACAATTCATTCAATGACGTTCCTTCTACTTTGAAACCCTACCATATAATCAATATGCTCTTTGACCTGGCTGTGGCCGAGGTGTGAGAAAAAATTCTCGTGAAATTAAGATTCAGAAGGACGAACCTGAATAGACTCCAAAAAACTTCGCAGGACTGCATCCAACTTGTCCTTCTGAATCCTTTTCCCTCTCGTCCTCTCCTTTACCTCAATCTGTTCAGAGGAGTAGGTCTCCACAGCGTCGGCTTCCGGTACAACGAACAGAGTGGCAAACGAGACAGTCTCCTTTTCCGAAACCAGGCACGGCCGATCGCGCACCAGCCTTCGTCCGTCCATCTCCGTATCACTACCATTCTTCAACGATCCATCTTAAAACATCAACATTCCAAGCACATTAAGTTCCCGCAACGCCTCAATGAACACCAAAAAACATATTCATCAACATAACAAACTACCTCTACACTGAACTCGACCAGGAATTCCTCGACCAGCAGCCTCTCCGGCAACAATACTCTCATGCTTCACGTTCCGCGCGCTCCTCGTCGTCTTCCGTAACACATCCTCTGAAGCAATAGCCTTCTCCGTAAAAGCTCTCCTCGACATCCATGCTTGCAGCTGCAAAGACGCAAAACCTGCATAACAACAACAGCACCAGATCAAGAAGCTCTTATCAGCAATCAACTCTCAACTCATGCAGCTCCACAACTGATTACGAGGCTGGGAAGAAAATCTGAGAATGGCGCCGATAAAGAAGTGAAGTAGAACCGGCTCTAAAGCATACCAAGAAGCAGCAGCAGCGTCATCCGCAACACCAGACTCGGAAGACCACCTCCATCCGTCATCGCTGACCTCAACTAATTCAGTGACGATACAGTGACGGCTAATTAAGACACAGTGACGGCGCTTCTCTACTAGCACATTTGAAAGAAGGTGCGTATGACATTATGGGAAGTGATAGTAACAATTGGGGAGGAGTTTTGCACCATGCACATCTAACTTATTTCTTACACATCTATTCCCTAGGGTTTAGTGATATTACAGAGTATGTGATAATCCAGAATGTGACAATAAAGGGTGCAGAGTCACTCTACAATAATGTCACTCTGCAATAAATGATTTATTTTAAAATTTTTAAAATGATTTAACTCTACAATAGATGTCACTTTGCACAATAAACGTGACATTATTGTATATGTTCACAAAAATTTAAAAATAAAGGGTTCAAAAAATTTTAAAAATAAATAAAAAATAAAAAATTTCAAATTCTATGAGGGCTGCCAACTGGCAAGGAAACTTCTAGAAGCAACTAGAAGCAACTTATAGACCCTCTGTTTCACCGGGGCAGTCTCGCTGTGTTGATATGGTCGATGCATGTTGGCATAGTTTGCACAAAACGCAACGTTGTTTCATTTGATCAGTTACTCTGTGTTGAAGTCTTCTTGGTCTTTCTTGGTCTGTGATGCTCTGTTGGATGTTCATGTCTGAGAGCAGGACGTAACAAGGGTTTTGAACTGGAACTGACTCCGGTTTTGTAACAAGGGTCTGGAACAGACTCCGGTTTTGTAACAAGGGTCTGGAACTGACTCCGGTTTTGTATGTTCCAATCCATCAGAGGGTGGAAGCTTTACAAGCATCAAACCCTAAAGCGGGGATCGAGCTTCTTATTGGTACGCTTCTCATCTTACCACGGCAGACTTTGCTTGTTCATGTGGATGACAAAGCATCATCTACTCTGTACTCGTGTATATTCACACTGTGTAATACAATCGCGATGTCATTGTTACCGATCACTTTGCTCGTGTGTAATGCGTCGTTTTGTCTCTATTGATCTGTTTTGTTGCTGATATTTCAATAGGTTATACAATCGCAATGTCATTGTTACCGATCACTTTGCTCCTGTGTAATGCGTCGTTTTGTCTCTGTTGATCTGTTTTGTTGCTGATATTTCAATAGGTTATGGGCCTTAGCACACGAACGTTTCTTTCTATCACCCTGATCATGCTAGCTATCTCTGCGTACAGTTTTTAGTTCACTCTAGAACATCATTCTCAGCATATTTTACAGTTTCTTGATTCTTGATTTTCAGCTCTTCTTTCTTGATTCTTGAACTCTTGATTCGCTCATCAGTACACCATCTGCTCGCTTACTGAGCCAATATTGCTTTTATCAATGCATATAATGTTTTTTGCTATTCTCGTAATCTGGTTACGGCGTCAATAGCACCCGGTGGATGCATTAGAGTAGAAAACATAATTTCGGGTAATGCAGTTCAGAGCAACTGTGAATCCGTTCTTAGTTAGGTTTTCGGTTGTTGGAAGGAGCTAGAGATGCTGAGTTTGCTAATGTTGTGTACAAACAGATTGTGCGCTCTGAGGACTGCGAGGTCTACTTCAACCTTTAAACCATATGGTGCGGCAGAGAGGTAATTAGTACGTGTATTAGTTTTTTGGCGATATTTGATTACGTTCATTTGATTATGTCAATCACTATTTATTTAATATGAGTGATTAAGCTTATATATGTCCAGGCTATCCATCTAGAGGATTAATGGAGTTGAATACCGTTTTGTGGAGTAGACTCCCGTTTAAGCTTGTGACCCGAGTTTTGTCGTTCCTGTCTGTGCCGGAATTGTGCCGATATTCCGTGGTGTGCAAGAAATGGAACGAGCTCATCCACACTCGAGAGTTTGGTGTTCAGTGTGCACAAAATGCTCGAAAGGAAGACCCGTCGATCATGCTGCTCCGCTTCCAAAAGGTAATACGGGTCGACGACCCATCACCAGAGCCTATTGGAGGATGGGCGATTTTAGATTTCACCACAGAGCGGTGGTACAGAGTGGAGGACAATCCCAGGCATGACAAATACGTGTTGTACCTTGGAGTTTTTGCCATGGGTGGAGGTTTAGTTTGCCAAAACCGTGCAATGAACAACGAGACTTGGACCAACAAGGAGGGCAATGAAGTCGTCGTCTACAATCCCATTTCAAAGACGGAGAAACTGTTGCCAATTGCACCGACTCATGGCGCCTCAACAAGTCTTCCATACCTGCATTTGATAGTCGATGATTCAACCCTAAGCTTCAAGGTGTTCCTGATAAACCACAGTTTTGATGCTTCAGAGTTTTTTGAAGACCCTGAATATAGCCAAGAAGATCGCTTGATCGTACTCAACGACCCATGGGTGCACCTCTATGATTCCACCACCGATGATTGGAAAAGCTTGACCAACCCATCCTGCATTCAACGTGTCATCAGCGATGAAATCAGCACCGTCTTCTTTCAAGGTTTCCTCTACATGTTCGTAGGTTCTAGATTCAATGATGCAGAGCGTCGGCCGGTCTGGAGGTACAGCCTTGCGAATGATACGTGGGAGAATGTGGATGTGGAGATTCCGGGAGGCATCGACAGTCCCCGGCTCATAGTCTGTGCCAACCGCTTATTCTTCGCGTCGTGGATCCAGGATAAGGTTGTCTATTGCAGTATCTCTGGAATCTAGAGGTTTTGCAGCTTCCAAGTCAGCGAAATCACGGTCACCGACAATAAGATGACATCCTTGTTCAGAATGGCAAACATGGACGTGAAGGAGTTTTTTGATCTTGCAACTGAGGAAGACGAGACCTATGATTTGCTTATGTTTGGCCTTGGGAACTCCCTCTTGTTTATTTCAGCGGATTCTCGGAAGTCCATGGCATTCGACTTGCGCAAGAGAAAGTGGGTACCAGGGCCTCCAGTTTCTTCGGATCACATCTCTATGTCGGAAATCATATCGGATGGAAATCCCAGAGTATGTGAGTCGTTATGGCGAGGAACGTCCATGAACCTCATTCTGCCCAACTCTACACCATGGTAATTAACTACGCATCATTTGGCACTTCAGGAAACCCCAAGTGACTCATTCTCCTGTGCTATTTTTGACAAGGATTTTGTGAACTTGAAAGTTGTACTTCTGATGTTGTAGCGGTCATGTTGTAGTCAGAGACTTCAGGTGCCATTGAGGCAGGTTTTGCGGATATGTTGTAGTCAGAGACTTCAGGTGCCATTGAGGCAGGCTTTGCAGTTCGATGTTTGAGCGGACATGTAGTAGATTTTCTGTAAAAACATTCCTACTGTTCTCGTTCTCTGGACAACTCTATTTAAGTACTTTCAGAGACTTCAGTTGCCATTGAGGTTGGTTTTGAATCTTGAATAGGAGACCTGAAGTTCTCGTACTTGTAAATTCTCAATCTGTAATGGTGGTTGTGTGCATGATGTATGTGGATAACTTGTTTTCAACCATATGTGCACAATTCACATATTCAGTGCTGGTGGTGAGTCGTCAGGCCTTTCAAGAACAAAAGCATATACAAAACCGACACTGTAAACAAAACCACTACTATCAATGTAAATTATAGATCCTTCTTTCTAAACTGTTGCCCAGTGAGGGATATTGGTGGTGTTGGGAATGGTGACGGTTTTGGGGAGTGCCACAAGCCATACCCACCAAACTAACTTACCTTCCCGTGGGAAGGCGCGCCTGGTTTCACAGCGTCGCAGTCGTGTCTATTGCACAGGGTCCAACGCCTCAGTATCACAGTGGTATCAGAGTAATACCACCTGATCATCACATAGGTATCAATCGAGAAGTACACACACAAAACTGCCGTGGAGGCATTGCGTCGCAGAGTCGCATGGTTTCTTGCAGCGAGTCGTTGCCAAGGCGCCATCGCCGTGGAGGAGCGGCAGGAGGAGCGGGAGGGGACGGGGAGTTCAGAGTATGGCGTAGGGAGGCTGCTGCCGAGTCTTCGGTGCGGGATCCTGGTGGGGATTCGACGACCATTGGCGGAGGTTAGTGAGGCACTAGCTGTGGAATTCGATCGATGCGGCTGCGAGTGTTTTGTCTCCGGTGGCGCAGTCGGAGGGAGGAGGAGATGGCGACGGGTGACGTGAGAGGGAATTTCGAGCGGTTGAAGGTGCAGCTGCGCTCGATCTCGTATCCGCATACGCTTGATTTGCAAGGGTGAGCTCTACTACATGTGTCTGAATTTTCGGCGATGATGCGAATTAGGGAAGAGAATGGTCTGTTTCATGTTGGCCTGTGAATCAGGTTTTGATTATGTTTGGTTTTCTTTGGTTATGTATTTGTTGCCGATAGAATGTCGCGCGTTTCATGACTGGCCTCTTGTGTTTTCGCGGGACAAGATTATTTTATGCTTTTGGTGAAATGCGTCAGTAGTTTTTAATCACGAACGCTGGTTAATGATTTTCGATTATTGCAACAGGTGCAGGGATGGCCTTCCGGCCGCCATTCTGCCGTTAGTTCATTATGCATTGCTTGGCTACTCGCGCCATATTGCCCGTTACCTCAATGTCAATGGCTATGTCCTGTACGCGAAAAGCGATCTGGTGAGCATAGAGTTCTGTCGTTTCTGGTATCCTGAATTTAGCTTGTTGTAGTATGATTAATTTTTTCTCATCAGTGGATTGTCAGTAACTTAGGGCTAGGAAATATCAGGTGCTATTTTACCTACAGGATTGTCGTTATTTCTACTAAAAATGACACGTGAGAAATGAAAGCTAAGCTTTATCATTCAGTATTCCTGATGGTTAATGTAGTCCGCAATCAGAAACTCGATTGTAGCGTGGTTCAGAATGAAAAATATGTATCTGGAGAGCCTGTATCATCACAGAAACTAAGATTCTCCTTGTTGACCCTGCCAGCGGTTTGTGGAGTGCGTGATCAAGTTACTCCGGAAGGAATTTGATTACCGTTGTCCTTTAACGGTGGCTCAGGTGCTCTCACGAATCTTTGCGATTCTGTTGATAACTTGTTACACTGTAAAGTGTAAACTGTTGAGCGCTTTTAGTTTCTTTGTCGAGAGGCTACAAATAAAACGCTCTTCATCTGTTTTCCTCAATTCAAAAGCTGAAGGAAGAATATGGTATTGCATTTCGCAGGTTTTCGCGAGAGGGTTTGCAGAGAAGAAATTTCTCTTTGTACATGATTTGATTCAGGTAAATACCAACAACCTTAATTACAGACTCAAGGATTCCTTCTCCCAATCTCTTAAATACTATTATCCGCTCAGACTCATTGCCATGATGATTGAACATAGCTTCCAAATAGATGACGCCTACAGCTAAAATTTTCACCAATGTGATACGGGATTAGCTAATGGACATGTAATTCAGCTAAAATTTCACATCAGAAGAGAAGAGAGTTGGATAAAAGTATCTAAAATTTGAGATTCGCAGAACGTATCTAATCCCGTATCACATTGGTGAAAATTGGTGGATCCCTGTAGCTTCGGACTGGAAAATAAGAGACGAATGTCCATTTGGATCGTTAGGTACCTTAGTACTTTTGTGTTTAACCTCTGATTGAAGCACCGATAGTTTCTTTTAGAAATTCATCGTCTGTTTCAAGATAATAGTTTCGATTATTAGAGACGAAAAGAAGCAGCGGAATGGAGCGTGTTCATAATACCAGCCTGATCGCTTTTCTGATTGTCTGTGGCCCTTTCTGACCAGATGTGCAAGAGAAAGCATAACGATTTGCTGAGGGTTGTACGCAATTCTGAGAAGGTGAGCAACTCTTTTATTCTGCTAAAGACAAACAAAGGTCTTGGTGGCACAGATGCAGAAAGAATGAAGTTATGTTCACCTTTAGCAGTTCTTTTTACTCTTTAGTGTATCGACCGATATCACAATTTCCTTGAGATATTATGTTTCAAGTCAACTTGTCTTGAAAGAAGCTCTTCCCTTATGTAGATCTTCATCGGGTGCCAGAGGATGCACCGAAATTTTAGTACCTCCAACCGAACGTATCAGCCGTTTCCATGCAGAACCCGACTTGTGATATATTTTAGCTTTCAAAACATCATGCCTCAGAATACCATTATATACAGTGTTACTGTCCCTTGCTGTTAACATGAGTATATTGCTTACCTGTCAGCCTAATAGTGGACATTGAATTAGCAGAAAAACCAAGTATGTCAGCCAAAAGCATTTGGAACAGTACTTCGTACGCAACGGACACCTCTCTTTCGCAACAAGCACTTGTCCTCAAAGTTCGATCGAAGATGCGAGGTAAGAAGATGCGATCAAAGTGCTTCATTGCACTTCACGCTTCGTTCAAGAGTTGATTCTGAACCATATGTTTGTGTCTAGTCTTTAAATGTGTATAATTTATCAATTCACTGTCATGATCTACAAACGCTTATGAACGTTACTCTACTTTTCTCATATTCTATATTGCGTGATTGCTTTCTAAGTATTTCTTGCTGTAGAAAGCCGTGCTGTTATCCACGAGTCTCAATTAATATGAGTTGTGACTCTGACCAAAGGTCTTTTCTCGCGTGCACGCTGCAGCTCGACTTGCTTCCGGATGCTAAATGTCCTGAAATTTGTCGTCGCAGCGCTTGCCAGGAAAATTCTTGGGCCGTACCTGAAGAATGCAGGACACGCTTGAGTGCTGTGAGTATCCTCTTATTTAGTGCTCTCAAGCTTGTCGTTCAGGAAATCTGAGCTCTGTATGGATTTTGCAACTCTTCCGAATTTCTTTCATTTGCAATCGTTCTGCCAAAACACTCGGCTCGAGGTAGAATCAAGTTTTGTCATAATTGTCAAGACTTGTTATCCTTCTAGTAAACATGGCTCCTTGAACGCCAACTGTTTGCTACAAAGAAATGGTCCTTCCTTTGAGGCATGTACTTACTGGCATTCAATACTTATGCTCGATGCGTATAACGTTGTACGGAAATCTCTAACCACTGTAATGTCAATTATAGGTTGCTGATGGGGAAGAATCTATCCGTGCTCAAAGTTTGGAGAGGGCGAAGAATCATGGGCTTAGAGTATTGACGCGGTCTACCGATCGCGAAATTGACGAAAAGTGTCGAATGCATCCCTCAATGTTGCCATCAAAATCCTCTCCCAGAAGGACTCATGCAGTGATGGGTGCTCAGATGATTTATGTATGTTTTTAGCACTTTAATATCAGAATAATGGATTTTCAGAGACAAGTGTTCTTGACTAACTTTTGGCTAATTGAAGAATCATGAGTTTATTCATTGGCGGTCAAGAAATTTGGTATGAGTGAATCTGACCACGTAAGCTTGGTATGTTGACAGAAGGAGCACGGATATGGCTTGTCGTTTCCTGAACCAGTTCTTGGAGAAAGGAACTATGATCCCGAGGCGACTTCCCCCAGATCAAGTTGCCCCGGCTTTGACCGCCTCAAGCAAAGAAAAAATTCTGGTGTAAGTCACCAGTCATTAAAATGCACGATTATTATCAGGTGAATCAATCTCTTCTTGCTGTGCTACCAGGTTCTTGTTCCCTTCAACAGTTAGTAGCCACTACATTCAACAATGTATGAGCTCATCGGAATTTCGTTTGTGTTTGAAACGCAGGATGATTGCACACCAGAGTGTCCTACAAAGTGGGCATCCCGAGAAGGCTCCGCCGCACTTCGAAGAGATATTACGAAGGCGGCATTTGTAAAGGATGGTCATTTAAAGCCAGCACTAACTACACCTGTAAGTCTCATGCATCTGGCTAAACGTTTTTAATGGTCCGATGAGGGCTTGATGTATCCTTTCCCTTGCAATGAATTTCGTTCATTTGCTTCCAAAAAAAAAAAAAAAAAAAAACGTTTTTAATGTAAATATTCAAAGAGAATGTACTACGTAGAGGTTTTTATTATTCAAGCGGCAGCGTATCGATCACACAACCTTTGAGCAGAATTTCAAAGGTCAGAGGTATCGTTTATGGAAGGTATGAGGTTATTCGCATATATGGTATGACAGTATCTGGTATGTCTCTGCGACGACACAGATTTACTGTACGCATTACTCACGGAGGTTATTAATCTTGAACAACTGTATTTACTGTATTTCCTATAGGAATGCATATTCTGATATATACGAATTTCCGACCACTTTCACATTATTAATTTCTGTGCAGAATCTTGACCACAATTTTGAGTCGTTTGACGAACCAGTACTAACTAGCAACAATGCTGAGGGCCAGCTTCACACGCCACATACACACCCTGTTCCCAGCGCACAAATGACCACTTGTCCGTCAAAAGAGGTTGGAGACATCTATTGTTTAAAACCAAAAAAAAAATTCATGATCATAGGTGTTAGTTTAAATCTTCAAACTTTGACTCACCTTTGACTTGTAGGATGGCATGTAACATTTTGTTTCAAAAGAATCACTAATCTACAAGCTCATGTGGATACTTTTTCTCTTAAGCCTTCTTTGTGTCTTCATATTCGATCAGGATCAAGATGAGGTTTGGACTTTAATTCTGATAGAATTTGTGATGCAGGGGTGTCTAAATGACCACCTTAATGAGAATCGATTGACTGCCCCCGAAGTTGCTGGCCGGTCCGATGCCCCTGCGCATACGACGATAGACGATCCCCCTCAAGCAGTCTGGCAGAAAATTGTGAGTGCAGCCCTCAAACAAGCTTAAGTTCATGTTATAAGTTTACATAATGTTACAAAAAATCGTATATTCTTTCGCCCACCTCATTCTTTGTACGTTTTGAGGATGTGGGGATTGTGATATGCACCATTAACTAATTAACCGGGATAAAGAATTTCCCTTTGTGCAAATGTGGTTAAAGTCTTGTATTTTGAGCCACTCTATTAAAATTTTAAATGCTTAGTTGCATAGTAACAGACTTGCCATCCACTTATTACTATTGGAGGATTTTGTATGCAGATAGATCTTGCTGGCAAAATAGACTCATGCTTCTGCTCATTAGACAGCAAGATTGCACATTCCTTCAACTCCTTGGACGATAAACTAGAGACGAAGTTCAAATATTTAGACGAAGGTGTGACTTGCACAAGAGAATCATTACAGGTACGTCATGAGGTTTGATCTTCCCTTCCCTAAGTACCATTCATCCCTCACGGCAACATGACTAAGAAATGTTAGTCTACATGATTAAAGCCATATGTAATACCTTTCGAAGTTGATATAGTCCTAAACATAATTGTGTCTTAATTGAAGATGAGGTAGTGATATGGATTGCATGTTTATTTTGGCACTTTCTGATGCTCACATATGTAGAAGATTACATGATCCATGCATTAGGCTCCTTCTGAAAATAAAAAAATATTGAAAAGTACATGATGCGAGTTGATCACAATTAAACCAACAGATACTACTACATAATATCTATGGTGTAGGATAAGTTGAATGTACTGGAGAATCGAATTGATCATTTGGAGAGAACATCACAAATTAGCCCTATGTCTTTTCAGGTATCTTATTGGCTCCATTCAAGTTTTGTGTCTTAAGCCAAATTAGAATGTTTTGTATTAGCTGAAACTTAGGTTCAACTTTGTAGGAAGTTTTGCTCACTAGATATCATGTGCATCATTGAGATGTTACAAGCACCATAGTTCTCAATTTTGAAATGGCTTCTCTTTGCTTTCCAGACCAATGTAACTTACAACGAGGATGGCCATCCAATACGTGATATAACTAATACCTTCAACAATACGGTTGATAATGGATCATGTAAGCCACTAATCTTCTAAACTTTGTTCTTGTTTGAAATATGCTTAAATAGACGTATACCTAAGGTTAAATTAGCCTAAAAAGAAGAGGCAAACATGGAAGTGAAGCAAATCCATAAAGTACATTGTTTATAAGTGAAGCAAATCCATAACCATAGTAAGCACCCACATCAAATTTGAGTATGTAGCCACTCTTATTGAAATATATTGTATTATGTTGTGCATATAATTCAGGGAGGAACTTTACAGGTCTGCAGTCAAGGGATCCTCAAGTTTATTATCCGTACCACTATCAACAACAGGTTTAATTTCATACTCATTATATTTTCAATTTATAAATTTCCACAATATCTAAAGTACGGAACCAAATATCAAAATCATTGTTGGCTTTTACACAATATATCACAATGTTCATTTGCAATGCCATTGTGGAAATCTAGGTTGGATATATACTAATAAAAAATAAAAATAAAAAAGAGTATTATTAGGTCTTGAGTTCATTCGTAATTCCATAAAAGACTTTATAAGTGAATGGTCCTGGTATTAGATTCATTACTTCAATTATCTAATAAAATTTATCACACATAAATATCTTTTTATTTTCTTGGTATACTATGTTATATTTACTTTATTAGTATACAAAAGCATTACATTCCATTATATTTTATTCATACATTCATATAGTACATTATACTTCCATCCTATCAATCACAACATGCCAAATAAAATGAGTCCATATCAAAGAGTGAAGTTGAAGAAATTAAATCAAATTGAAGTAAAGTTCAATTTTTCCAACAAAAAAAACTACTCCACCAATTGATCAAAATCAAAAATCAAAAGGCATAGATACCATGGTATTGCTTTGAAAAACTAATTCTTTATATCAATATTTATAGCAGGATATGCAAACCATACCAAATATGCCAATGTATGCAGGCATATTGAAGGCAAGTACTCAAGATTTTATTGCAAGTGTAAGAGCTCGATTTCATCAAACAAAAGAGGTATCATATTAAATCTCAATGAGACAAGTGATTATTTTCGTGCATCTCAATGGATGAGAATGTAAATACACATTGGCCAAACAAATTGTATTAAATCTAAACAAACAAGCCAAAGGAAACTCCTGCTGTGAGTTTCAGAGATTAGTACAAATAAATTGATGCTGCATTGAAGCCTTCAGTGGAAATTGAGGCTGAGGTTGCATTATCAGTACAAGCCACAATATTTAAATGAAAGTTGCAGGATGTTTATAGCTTCTATAATACACAGTCAAGTTAGATTGGGAAATCAAATCACCACAGAATTCCTACCAAATTATTAGTTTGGTTTGTTTGAAAGTTCATATTCTTTGTAATGTAAACAAATAGTATGTGAGCTGTGTTTTTACTCAGAGGTGATTGCTATGTTTCTCACAGATGCTGAAAGTGAATGATAATTCAGCATATGGAGCTTGAATTGTGATGTGTAAGTACCATTTCTATGTCATGCCACAAGAAATCTTTATGCTTTGTCTCAATAATTTTGGATCTTCTAAAGCATTTGGTCACTAAAAGAAATTTTAAATTTTAAAATACATAGGTTGTTACAATTCCCATACCTGCATTTTTCACAGCACCTTTTTTTTTCAATAGTACTAGAACTACAGTCTGGACAACCTACATTTTCCTCCTTTCAGTTACTGATCAGTTGTTGAAATCTTCATCAGGCTTGTAGATAATGCCTAGTAACTGTTTGACTGTAGGTGTGCTTGCAGAATCTCAGCTTGGATATAAGTTAGGGCATGTTCTCTTGGCAGCAGAGCATTAGATAAACCTTTTCCAGGGCCTTCAAGAAGCAGATATTAAATAACTGCGAAATAAAGTGTACGTTGATTGCAATGAAGTTCATTTTCAATCATCAAAATAGAAAATAAATAAAGTGTACCCAAGTCATTGTGAGTTTTAATCCAACCATGTCAAGCTTTGAGAAACATCTTATCCATTTACATATAAACATCTTATGAGAGGGAAGCTCACATGGTCTTGCTCCTGCATGGTCAATCACATAATCCACAGTTATGATTTATCTCTGATCACAATTCTACGCATTCTCCAGCTGGTTATCAGAAAGCTCAGAATTCTGGATTTCATGTATTAGTTGATCGAGTTATCCAGAAACTAAGGTTGGATGACTTATATCCACCAACTTAATTGTCTCTCGTAGAGACTATGTCATCAAAATCAACATATTCCCTAAATGATCAGTTGTTGATCTCAGGAATTGTGTATTGACATTCAATGTTTTACCAAGTCTGTTCTCACATTTTGAACCCAAACACTCTTTACTTTTAAATTTCATTCCCACATCATGGGGAACGAGAGGAAGCCTCCAAACTGTTGAAGAATGTAATGTAGTGCACTTCACCCTGGGATTGTGTGTGTTTGTAAAATCTGATGAAGCAATAGCCCATGTGCAAAGGTGAAGAATGTAATGTAGTGCACTTCACCCTGAGTTCTGTGTCTGTAAATTCTGATGAAGCAATATCGCAGACGAAAAGCTGGAACAAAGTAATGTAGTGCACTTCACCCTGGGTTAGTGTCTGTCTGAAAACTTTGATGAAGCAATAGCTCATGTGCAAAGATTATTCAGCCTTCTGATACTCCTACTATTACAACATATCAAAGCTTGAATCATCTTTACTCATAACTTTACTTGATCCACTGCAAGTGCTCTGCAGAGTCTGCATGTCATACAAGCTATCATAAATCCATATCCTGTTTACAATGTACAGTCATGAGGGTGCTGCCAAATGCTCAGCAGATAAATTTGAGAGCTGGTCCATGACTTCATGATGAAGAAGACGTACAGATCTGCTGGTTATCTGTAGTTGACCTCATCGACCTACTTCGTGCTTCAATGTGGTAGAAAACGTGGCTTCTCAAGAATTGAGTCAATGATCTGTCGGAAAAGAGGAAAAGAGTTCTTGGTCAGCCATACATACTAATAGCTCGTAGTCAGCCATACGTACAAAGACGACTTGGTCAGCCATACATACTCGGAATTTAGCCATTTGACTTGTAGAAGCATCATCCCTTCTGGTCATCACAAGTGTCAACTTCTACACTTGGTAGCTTTCCATGCCATATATTTTTATATGACAAAGCACAAATAATTGCTTCAAAAGGTAGCAGATTGCTGTTATGCTGAGAAGCTTGGAGAGAAAGAAAAGAGCTCATAGGGCCTGTGGGGCGCTGTCTGTGCTAACTTTTCACTCAAACATTATGTTCGAAGTGAGTCAATAGCAAACAAAACAGAACGGTACCTGGAATATACTTACACCAATTGAAACTTGGCTAAAAGAGGTTGAAAACGTGTCACTTGTCCATCCACTAAACTTCCTGAAGTTTCCCTCAGGTCATACTTTGGTGTCTCTACCACAACTGAGAGGATTCAATCCTCAATTTCTCAAAACTGTTGTCAGCAGTGGACCATGCAACAAACTGATAATTGGGGCCACTCTGTGTTCTGTGAAATAATACCCAGATTTGCTACAGGAGAGGTTCACTGATACATGTAAAGTTGACAAGAAAAACCAGAGAAATCAAAAGCCTTCTTCTTGGTTTTCAGGAATTTAAGATAACTTGTTAAACCTAGCATTAACCCTTAACCCTTAAACAACAATTCCTTGTGTGATACCACACCCAAAATCTCCTTTAAACTCCATTTTAAGAATGAATCTGTTTTTAATTTGTTTTGGTGCTTTTCTCAAGAAGTATAGATTTTTTTAAGGTACTCGGTTTGGCATTCTAAAAACCCCATTTAGTACAATGGAGTGTAAATTATAAGCAAGATTCTCCAAAAATAAAACCAAGCCCGAGGGGTTGAGGTTGTCATTTAAGGATTAACTACATTTTGATGCTTTTTGGATACTAAGCTTTAAGGGTTAATCCCTAAAGGACAATTGTCATAGAGTGGGCTTTTTAAAATTTTGGATAGGTACATGTAATCTCAATTTTAGATATTTGTTTTTGAACTTTTTTATAAATGTAGGCCATATCAAGAACTTTGAGGGAATCTAATTTATTTTTTCAATTGAATATTTATAAAAATAGTTATAGTACCCGAAGTAGAAATAGCTACTCGGTGGACAATTTTGGCAGCCATGCTAAATACATCTATTACCTCTGAGAATATTTTATAAATACTTCATGATGTCATTTTTGAGATTTCCAAAAAAAAACTTCTTTGAGTACATAATGTTCACTCGACAAAATATCAAAGTTTTCTCACCGTTTTGAGCAGTGTACTAAAAGAAATTCTTCTTTCCTTCATAAAAGTTAGAAAAAATATTACTTTAAGTTTTTTCTTTTTTTCACTTAAAAAATGGACACCAATCTTTACTTTGACCGTTTGGATTGGGACTATATTAAATAATGGAGTTTCTAGGAAAAAAAAAAAGATTTAGCATTCTAGTGTATTCAACTTAATAAAAATATTGTTTTCAACATGCTACACTTGACTTTTGTGTGTAATTTTAAAAAAAAAAAAAATAGCTAACTTAGTCTTCTTTCATATACACCAAAACTCCAATAATCCATAATGCAAAAAACCCAAGAAAAAAAAGTTAAAGTGTGTCAACCTAGTCAATAATCTTGTCAAAAAAGTTTATTTTCAAATTTCAATTGATAATATCTTCTAATCTCTACAGTCGATTATGATGAAATTTTTTGAGCTATCTACTACAATAATCTAGTTGAAAATCTTATGGTTTGAATTAGAAAATAATGATTTTGTAATCATTCATGCTTTTTGTATTAGAAATGACAGTGTTGAAGCATTTTTTGGTGAAACATAGTCAAGAAACTTTAGGGGTTAAGTTAGGGAGTTTCACACAACTGGCAAATCCCATAATTTGTTCATTTAAAGCTTAATACATATGGAGCTCAATCATCTAGTAATTTACTTGAAAATTGTTGGTGCTTGTTTTCTTCTCATAGCTTTCACAATTTGTCTAACAAGGCCCCAGATTCGAGTAGGCAATATTTTGATGATCAATAGACTGTTGACCCAAACATATCCCCATTCCTGCTGACAGGGGAATCTAGGTTTACTGTAAATGCATCGAATACATCGACTCTCCTTCAGCAATCATTGTAGGAAATTCAAAGCATCATTCATGTAGCAAACTATGGTACACTTGAGTCAGATCATGCAGATCATGCAGAGGCACCTTCCAACTTCCAAGCTCTCTAGTAAGGTAGTAAGGTAGTAAGGTAGAATGACCTTAAACCGTGCGGCCCCCCAGAAGCGCAGGGTAGACCGCCCCTTAGCCACCCATGGCATGGACCTTATTGCGTGCACAGCAATTTCATAAATAGTGACTCGATATGGACACGTGTAGGGAGGTGGTTGGTTCATAGATTCATGGTTCATTAACTCTATTTGCACGGTTTTAGCTACATGCGTGAGCGCCACAAAGGAGAGTCTACTGATCACTTTAAGGTCATGTACACTTTTCGCTTCAAAAATTTGTAGTAAATTCAGTTTTCGCTATTTAATTCTGGAAATTTTTGCATTCACTCTCCCTCCTGTTTCCCCATCCAAGAAAAATTACAAACAGTACACACGAGGTCCACAACCATGCTGAATCTCTTATTCGCACGGTTTAAGGTCATTCTACCTTAATACCATAAACCTATAGAAGGAGTTTTGAGCAATGTGAAGTATCATTTTCTCAGGGAATTATTGCAAATACATAGACAAATTGAAAACAGAAGGATACCTTGTTGATGAGATGAAGCATTTCAATATTTTTTTCATGAGTGGCTGATAAGGGCTATTCAAATCAAATGTATTGTCCTGGTCCTCCCTAGCTTCAAGGGACCAAAGTTCTAAGATTGAAGACTTACCATAGATAATAGAAGTTGTTTTCATAATTTTCTGATGAAAATACAATTTCCTAGAAATATTTCAGCTGAAAAGTTTGTCCACCTCATTTCGTGTGTTGTAGACTTCATAAAGTTTGCTACTAGCAGAGGCACTATTCCAAAAGCAGCTGTATTCAAAACCAAAATAAGATGCACCATGACTCAAGAGCGACATAATCCAATCAAGGCATGGTGCTACTCTAGACCAGTATAAATACAACTATGAAGTTGCAGCTGCCAGACTGGCTACTTGCCTGGCCCGAAGCCAGAACAAGAAGGTCGGAACTCAGCTTCTCGTAGGGTTGCTAGGCTGTGGCGGCTAGTTGCAGATCCAGCAGCACTTGGTTTCCGCCCAAGCGCTTGGCACTCGCATATCTCCTACTTTTGACGTTGTCGATTCAAAAAATAACCCACGTTGTGGTGTAGATTTACTTCTTTCACTCAACGGCTATCATTTCCCCCTCCTCCTTCACGTTGTTGATGTTGCAATTGAAGCCTCTAATTCGTATTTGGTTTGCTTGAGTGGAATGGTGAAGAGAATTGTAACATTTGTGTCTGAGTGTTTGATGTCTGTAAAGGGTGTGAAGGGTGTGTAGACAATACAGGGATGCCAAAGTGGAAGACGGCTAGTTGGGTGTGTGATGATATTGGAGGAAAAGAAGAGTGGGGTGGTAAGAAATATTGGACGTTTTGATGTGTAGGAGAGGAGAAAGATGGAACTGTAGATTGAGTTACCGGCGGGAAATTAAAGTCCATGGGTTGAGACTCACCGTGATTGACACCATTGTCCTCAAACTCAGAACCTCCTAGAATTTCACAATTCTCTTCGCCTCCTTGTGCCATCTCTATAGCCTTCATAGTCTGGAGTCGTTGAGCCTCCTCACGTGCTAGGGCCCGCCACACTTTCTTTGCAGCTTTTACTACTCTTGTTGCTGTAGCCTGAGCTAGCTTTTCTGCCTTCTACCGGAGAACTTCTTCTCGCATCATTGCTCGCCGAGCTTGTGCTTGCGCCACCTCCGCTGCCCGTTGCTCTTTCAGCCTTGCAGCTTCTTCTTGGGCAACGGCTCGAGCCACTCTTGCTTCTTCCTTTGCTTTGACTCTTCCTTTTGCGATTTTGATTCTTGTTTTTCTCTCTTTGCAGTCTCCCTTGTTGTCTTCACCTGCTCTACAGCCAACATATATTCATTTGATGTTAGAATCTTAGATGTCGTGAAGTCCAACATTGGGTCCTTATATTTTGACTTCGTCTTTTTTGTTGCTGTGGGTAATGTCCGGAAGCGTGTAATGGAATCAACTTCGTGCACCGTAGCATCTAATCCCAATATCTCTTCTGCGACATCTGGATCAGCTGAGTCATTGTCCACAAAATAATGTTAATCAGTTGAACAAGGTTCTTCGGCAAAGTCTGCTGCTAACTACGACGTCGTTACCATTCGCATGGCAACTCCACTGCTCCATTGCCTTCTTCTGAGTCAACATCTGCCTCCTCCTTAGCAATCAAGTCTACATCTTCCTCGTCGACGTCCTCTTCAACGTCATCGACATGAACTGCAACATGATGGACATGAGAAGCTATAGCGGCCTCCGTAGGTGACTCTGTCAATGACCTGTGCCCGTGTCCACTCTGCTGCCTGCACTTGAGGCGTCCGCCCCGCTGCTGACGTGGACGTCGCCTCGCTGGTCATCTGCTCCCGCCTCACCAGCCACTTCCGCGCCGGCATCCGCTCTAGCCTTGGCATCTGCACCCGACGCTAAGGTTCTCTTCCTGACCGGCTCCCTGACTGATGTCCCGCCCACACCTATGTCAAGGTTTTCCTCGTGGCCAGCTCCCTGGTTGATGTCCCGCCCACACCCTCGCCCATCACAGTGGTTCTCTCCTGCCCAAGCACTACGCAACCAAGGATGCCTTCCCCACCATCACTCTCATGAGTTTCAACTTCCTTGGTCTGCTGCATGGAGTCAGAGTTAGTGTTCTCAAATGCTTCAGAAGGTTTTAGCATGTCAACCACAACGTTTCTATTCAGCAATAATATCCTTGTCTTTTTAAAGCCTTTTGTAATATTACTAGAAGACAATGCTTTTCTCAAGAGTAAGGACACCCAATGTGCTAGAGTCTCTCTGGAAGTCTTCTCATTTAAATTTTAAATGCCTGCTGGTCCAATAATCTCTATACTCACGGAAGTATTGTTTGAAGGGTTTGAAAACAACAACATCAAGGGGTTGCAAACCATGTGTGGCTAAGAAGTGTGAGTAAGTTCAGCCCTGCATTTCTTGCTTCATGTACCACTTCTAGAGTGATGTGGGAACAATGTCCATCAAGAATAAGCAAGTGGCGATCCTGAGGAGAGATGGCATCAAAACGTCAAACTGACTCTATGAAGTGTGAGATCCAAGCATTAAACAGGTAAGCAGTCATCCAAGCTCTAGGTTACATGGCCATAGTCGCTCTTGATTCACATCTTTGAATATATTTTTGTCCAAAACGCTTCCTCCTAAAAATATAGAATGCATTAGGGCAAATATGGGGTCTGCAATGGGCCTTGCAAGACAACCCGAAGGTAGGTGAACTGCTGCCCACGCATGCCTCTCTTAGTAATCTCATTGGTGGATATCCTGCCTGCTGACAACACAATTCGCCCCGGTGACAACATAATCCGCTACTGTCCAATGGGGTGACAACATTGGCACACGCTCGTTGACAGTGTCATTACTGCTCGTACTGTCCAATGGGGTGACAGCAGTGGCACACGCCTTCGCTGCTAGCGATTGGCTGGACCCCCCAAACGCCGATTTGGCAACCTGCTGGCACCATTGGTGCCAGCAGGTAAAGTGCACGAGCATAGCCAAATTTTGAGGCACAACTCCCGACCAAAGGCTCGTTGCAGACCCCATATTTCCCCTAATGAAAGAATTGTTGACCCTGCAGCATTAATGCAAACGAGAACTAAAAGCCATTCTGGCTAGTAAGGAATGAAGGAGTGAACATGTTTGGTGCCAGTTCGTGCAATGATGACTGCACCTCCATTTCGTCCTGTTTGTGCTCCTCACTCATCACAATTCCAAATTCGAGTTGGTAAGTTGTCATAGAAAGTAGTGACATTCCCAGCACACAAACCCTTTGCCCTTGATGTCTCTAATGCTTGTGATTATCGTAGACTTAACTCAGGGTGATGGCGCTTCCAACCTCGCAACCAACCTTCACTTGGTATTCCATCACGGAAAGGTGCCTCTCTTGCCATTGTGATTTCACTAACTTTCATTTTCAATGCCAATTGAGTGACGCCGTGACCTCGCTCATTCATGGCAATAACCCAATCTGCAAGCTGCCGCTCATCTTCATGGTTGAGCACTCCTATTGCTCCACGCTTCTTAGACCTATGCAATCCATAGCAATTTTCTGTGAAGGAGCTGTAAGGTATGTGAAACTGCTCAATTGCCTTCTTCATTGACATTCCTTCATCATAAGCTGCAATGGTGGCTTAGAGTTGAGTGTCTGTCCAATTATCATTTTTTTTCAGTCTCTTCATCTTACAAACAGCTGATGGCCTCTCTCTGAGACAAGGAGTAGTCATGACTACTTCAATGTCATCAGAATTCCTTGGCACATCGGTGAAATGCTGAGTACATGGCGTTGCAGGTAAACGGCGACTTGAGGGGCTTCTTCTATTCAGCACTGCGTGAGGATTTGAGCGAATGTGTACAATATGTGGACTTTGGCGAATGACAGGTGGTGACTCATGACAGCGTACAGGGACCGCGGGCTGCTCACCTTGTTGAAGTGCTGGCTGCAGGTGGGTACTTTGAATTCACGGCATGCCTCTCTCGTCGATGACCTATTGTAGGTCGAGATCGGACCATCGCCGAAAGCCACTGTCCTGTCTAAATTGCGGTGAATCATGTGTATGTAAAGGAGCGGCATGCTGCTGACCTGATGCAAGTATTGGCTGCAATGGCCCACTTGCAAGTGTACCCCGCAGAGGAGGCAATCGAAGACGTGTCCCAGTGTGCGTTGAGTTCCGAACAGTACCACCATTTGAACAGAAGGTCGTTGATGTGCTAGGTTGATGAAGTATGATCGCTCGCCCTTCAAAGTTGTTGATGTTACCTTGTCGCTGATTTCTTGCCCTCCCAGTTACGCGTTGAATTTGCACGCGCTCGAGCAGACTGTAGTCGACTAGCTCTGGGCAAATGTTGCAGTCGTCGTCGGAACTGCTCTGATTGAAGGTGATCATACACGCGGCATCCTCCCCAAGTTGAGTACAAACAAAGTCCTCTTTGTCAGACCCATATGGAACATGATTGGAATCCATCGAGACAGAGCAGAGTATCTACAAATGTAATCTGGACAATTCCTATCCGCACATGAACTTTCTACAGCCTTTGACTGAAACCGTGTGTACACAAGCAATATTCTCTAATGTAAAATGCACTGCACTGTAAACGCCACGAGTAATGCACTCTCCTCAGAATGCTTAATTATTTGAATGAAAATGCACTTGAATTTTCTATAGCCTATAACTGAAATCATGTGTACACAAGCAATATTCTCTAATCTCAAATGCACTCCACTGTAAACGCCATGAGTAATGCACTCTCCTCAGAATGCTTAACTTTGTTGTTCTTGTGCAAATTTATTTCCAAGAGTGCTTGGATATTGAGGCCGCTATGGTGACAACCCTAAACTAACTGTTCAGAGCTCCCAAATCATTACTCCAAAAATCTTGAAGGAACCTTACTAATTGTTGAATCAACTCCACCAAAGTCGGTATAAATACTAACTGCCAAGCAAAAACCGGTGCCCACCTCTACTTAATAATACCTCAGCATGACTTCGACACTGACTATTCAAACTGAGAAAAAAAACTTTCTATTTGCATCAAAAAATCTCAACGCTTGTCAGGTATATCAACTTGTTGTATTGAAAATCATGGATCTTGATTGCTGCAGGTGCGATTTCAGCTCAAGTCTACCAAACGGGTTATGGGGGGGTCTTGGTTTATAGTATTACTACCTTAGCGCCGATGAACTTGATCTTCTCTGTCAATGTCAATGACATAGGGTCCAACATTAGGGTCCAATATCATATTGATAAGTGAGAGATCTAAGAGCAAGGCTAATGCATGTTAGAATGTCTCCCGCTAATGGCACTTGGCAAGCCCCTCACCAAAAACAACCTTCAGTGGACTATGTATATGTTGTATCAATTTGTTAAGTCATGCTACAAACCTCAAGGTCTTGTAAGTTTTACCGTGACGACTTTTCTTCATGGTATATAAAGTCAATGTAAGCTTCCAATTCTTTGACAAGAGAACATTGCACCTCCGCTCCTACTCGCTCTCCCTGCATTATCTTGAGGTCCCATCAAGCCTCTATATCATGGAGTTGTTGATGCAAGAGCATTGGCCTTGTTCTAACCGGTGTTGGACTGTTATGGCATCTTCTACAGAGAAATCTTAGACATTGGTTCATTCTAAATACCCGTGGACCTCAAACGGGTATTTAGAATGAACCACTGTCCAAGATTTCACTGTAGAAAGATGCCATAACAATCCAACACTAGTTCTAACATTAATTTAATACAATATTAACATCCAAAGGCTAACTAAATAATATCAAAATGATATAAAAATAGCATAAAAATCACATATGTCCATTTTCATCCCTTTCGATTACTTGTCTAGTGTTTTTTTTGGCTTTCAACCTATCATTTGACAAGCCTGTACGCACTCCGAGTGACGCACTCCAAAACTTTGTCCTCAATCCTGGAATTTACGACTTGAAAATAATGCCATGTTTGCTTGTGTCAAAAAAAAAAAATTAAAAAAAAAAAAAAATTAAAAAAAAATAATGCCATGATTTGACAAGCATGAAGAAAAAATTTGACTTTATAGCCAATTTTATCACTCTCAAGCCTACTCATATTGCACTATTAATAACATAATCTAATACCCAAACAAAGCTGTTGTGTGCACCTGAATATGATTGACTTGGAGAATCTTACATTGTTTTGATAAGTGGATAAACCTCCTTTCAATAATACGAACTAGCCACACTGACACTTCCCACTGTCAGTCAATCTGGAGAAAGCTGCCCCAGGCTTCTCAGAAAGGCTGTTCTGATAAACAAACCTGCAGTTACCTGACAGCTGCCCAAAGTTTTCCAGCTTCGACCCATTCTGGAAGTTAGCACTTTGTTCAGTACAACGACAGAGCTGGATGCCAGGATGTGGCTTGTTGTGTGTTCATTCTCAATTGCACTGAAATGCAACTATTCCTAGATCGTCATATTCATTAAATTGGCCAATCTTGTTTGTATTGGTTGCCACACTATTCAAATAAAGAGAGAAACTGAACTGAATTCACACTATTTGAGAGGCCAATTTAACCAATATGGTGTTCTAGTGACTCATCTAGAAACTCGGTTACTCAGCTGGACGAAGAACTGGAGGGATTTTCATTTCGGGGGGTGGTGGCGGCGGCTGAACCAATGCCAACACATTATACCAATGATCCTACTATGAGACCCAAATGATGGGGTTGAGAAAAGGAATTATTTTACGTGTGGAAGTTGGTCGACGAAGCTGATTTGGTGGTTCAACGAGTCCACCTCACTTGATGCCCCAATGAGTTGCTTTCCAATGGGCTGGCTGGTAGGTCCACTTCTCTTTCGGATATCAATAATCACGAGCAAAAGGAGTGTTGAAAAAATGCGAAAGATGTGGAGACCTGTTTTTGCATGAGAAAAAAGACAACTTGCTCACATTATTGACACAAAAGGGGCCCAGCTCTCCGTCACCACATTTACCCTTCCTTCCTAAGTAGCTGCTGCTGCTTACTCCACCCACCTTCTGCCCAATTTCTGCACCTCCATCTATATCCATGAAACTTTACGAAACATAAAACAATGTCATGTCCGCAATATACAACTGTACCCTTGCCGAGTAGTCCCCAAATCGTGCACAATGTTGCAGTATTATTTTTGGTCAATGCAGGGTGTACAAGTAGTACTACTCAACCATCCTGTGTCAACTCGGATTTGGAGCTTGACTAGCACTTGCATATCTCTTCTGTCATGTGGTGCTGCTGCATTCAGTCCTTGACAAGAATTGAACCGAGAGGGATGTTGTGAGCCCTATTGTTATGTTATGTTGGAGTATGATTCAAAGGTGGACATCTTTAGATGAGAGAGGAAGCTGTGATGCGTTGCACAGTGACATGTCCAGAAGAGGATTGTTGTCAGATGCAGCACAATCTACATCTGAGTTTACAAGGAGATCACTTGTGAATCCTGAAGAATCGGGAGTGAGTGAACTGAAGTAGGCAATCCGAGAGTAAAAATTTGAGACCAATTTTGTGAAGATAGGACGGAATCAACTCACGTTAGGTGTCAGATGGGTCACGGCTACTTAGCGAAGGGGGTGTTGCTTCTAGTGTTGGTTCTGAGCTGCATGTTGCAAATTGTGCATAGCACCTTTGGTACTACTCAGTCAGGTCAGCTCGTTAAGTCCTACTACGACGCTTCATGTCCAAAAGCTGAGCAAATAGTGCGAACGATTGTGACCAAAGCAGTGAAGAAGGACCCTAGAGCAGCTGCTTCTCTTGTGCGCTTGTTTTTCCACGATTGCTTCGTATCGGTACTAAGATTCTCTGCTCTAATTCTCCTCTCAAACTCATCATCGCTTCAATATCAATAGAATTCTACTGCTACAATGGTGCGTGTTGGATAATTGGGACCAAGCTATGATATTTGCGGCATCGGTTGCTAGCGATATAACTTCATGATTATTATGTACAATTGGTCTAATGCTGTGATACATAATCTTTCAGAAACAGAGTGTTATTGACTTCCAAGTTAGAAATATCATACTTGGTCATGAATTCTAGCCTTTCAATGATCAGCTCAGGACTCATTCGTTTCGACCTGCAGGGCTGCGATGGATCGGTGCTGCTAGACAATTCCACAGCGATGGTGAGCGAGAAGGGAGCTCGCCCCAACGTAAACACACTACGCGGGTTTGGAATCATTGAGGACATCAAGGAAGCCCTCGAGAAGGAGTGTTGTAACACAGTTTCTTGTGCCGACATCTTAGCCATTGCTGCACGAGACTCTGTCGTTCAGGTAACATACAGAGATTGCTCAGAGCTCTTGAAGAAGCGAGCCTCTACTGGCTCAAATGACTATAATTATCGCCTAACCACATGGGTGCTTCTCTTTGATAAATTGTATGTTCTAGTATGATATTAGTGATTAATGATCAAGCGTCCTTACCACAATCAGCTTTATTTGTAGGATTCTTGGAATCCAAGGAATTCAGTTAGAAATAAGGAGGTTCCTCACGTTAAATATTTGTTGATGAGTAAGGATTCTAAGGAATGAATTCTAAGTGACGAAAATTAATCCCTTCTGAAAAAGTTGATGATGACAACTTGCTTTTTTCCTTCTCTCAGACTGGAGGGCCCCATTACGACGTTCTGTTGGGTCGGCGAGACAACACCATTGCCAACTACAGTGGTGCAAACGAAGTGCTTCCATCGCCCAAGTTCAACGTCACCACCCTCACGCAGAAATTTATTGCCGTTGGCTTAACGAAAGAGGACATGGTCACTCTGTCAGGTGCCCACACTATTGGCAAGTCGCACTGCACCTCCGTCACAACTCGTCTCTTCAACCAAAGTGGCACAGCCAAGCCCGACCCCGCCATCCCCTCGAGGCTCCTAGAGAAGCTCCAAAGGAAGTGCCCAAATGACCCAACCGACCTCAAGACCACCCTTGTGCTTGACGACGTTACCCCCGAAACGTTCGACAACCAGTATTACAAAAACCTTCTTGCTCGGCAAGGCATTCTATACTCGGACCAAATTCTCGCAGACACGGATGGCTCCAATCTGGAGCTCGTGAAGTTGTACGCTGCCGATCAGAACATGTTTTTCGACGCTTTTGTGAAGTCGATGACGAAGATGGGGAACATCAGCCCTTTGACGGGCAGCAATGGCGAGATTCGCAAGATATGTCATCGGGTGAATGGTTACAGAGACTGATCATTCTTGTACAGCTGTGTACTAGACTTTGCTTGATTTGTGGCACGCCGAAGATGTATAATTGCAGTCGGAGTCTTAGCTATCTAGAGTAGCACTTAGTGTACAGGTCTTGCAATTGGAATTTTTTCTTTCTAGACACAAGTCTGCGAAAGATTCGAGAAGCTCTCAATTTGTAAAGTATGATTGTAGAATAGAGAAGAGAGACTTAGAATTAGCAAATTATTCAACTGCTCGTGTTAACTCACGTGTTGTAGTACTATTCAATGGAAGCATGTAAACTTTTTGATACCTTTATAAGCTAACAACTGAATTTCTAAGTTGATGGACATCCTAGCAAGTTGTTTCGAGTTTCGAGAGAAACTTCACCGGTTGATGTGGCAGAGTCTGTTAATTGAGCTATAAATACTTAGGCTACAAAAAGAATCCCTTCTTTACAGATATTTCCTGAGCAGGAGTTGGACAAACTCACTTCAACAGCCCAGCAAATGGTTTGCCATTGAGAATTATTTTGCAAGTCTTGTCTAGCATATCAATTTTGAAGAATGAACGCACCGTCCGACCTGCTTTGTGGTGTGTCGACAACCAAATGATACTTGCACGAGGCCTTGCGCAATGCATTGACTGACATGTTACTAATTGATTAGGATTTTTGAAAAGAAAAATCATCTACAGGCTGGCTCCTGAGACATTGTTACCCAAACACACTTCACGTAGGCAAAAGCCACAACAACCGGTCCAGCACAGATGAACTTATTCGCAACCTCTTACTCCGCATGAAACTGACTATCTGGTACATTTTTTCTTATCGTCCACTGGGTATGGCATTGTTGAGTACACAATACCCTTCTCGCAGTCGTCCTCGCAGAGCCCTTCCAAGTCGAACCCAATTTGATGACATTTGAGAAGATGGAGATTGGTACATCGCTCTTAATGCGTACTGTCACATCATAATACAGCGGCCAGGTATCCTGCAGTCTCAAAAAACTGTGAAAACGCAAGATTGAATACCAGCATTAAACCAGGGTCCAGGATGGGCCCTTCACTCCTACTCTTTAAGATAACCAAAAACGATTGTAACTGACATAGCATCACAACAGACTAGCTACAGATGAACAAGGTCCACCCCAGCGAAAATGAAGTTCTCTCACAACCCTATCTACACAAGCAAGCATATTATTACCAACTTTATATGCAAGAACGTCTTTCATGCACTGCTCTAGACATGATTGGCCTGAACGACTTGGACGGTGAAATGAACGACATATAACAGCCACTCTCTATACATTGACTCATGCACCCAACTGTACATTGTTAATTTGCCGGTCATGCCCTAAGAGCGTAAATTAGATTCGCATGAATCGTGTATTCATACTGTTACAGAACAAAATCATATCTACAACTGCATCCCTATACCAGTACTACATCTTCAATTCACAGAGCACACCTTCACAACCTACTCTGAACTTGACCGAAATATGAATGTCTAGCTTCTTTTCTACCCACTGTGCCTACTGGTCATGCTGGCAGGGCTCTACTTTCCTCACTATGCTGAGAAAAGTTACAGGTATGAAGGTATAGCGACCACTCACACAGAGTAAATCGAATCATGCCTAGGCCCTGCTCTACAGCTTGGACTGCGGTCCCCAGAGATTTTGTGTCAAAAGAGGCTTCAGATACTCTTCGTACCCATCCACAACCACAGTGTCGTTTAAAGACTCTTTGAATGCACCCTTATAGAGATGAGTATAGACATCACCATCGTATCGTCCTAGAGCCGAACCAAGGTAATCGTCAGTGTGGTCAAAAGCATCAACCAATGCAACAGCGTTTGGTCGAATCTGCACACACCAAGACAACGCGAAGTTAACACATGCAAAAATGTAAACGGAATCACCACAAAATACCTAACTCAAGGAACTTTGTTGCATTAAAAATTTAATAAATAGAGAAAACTCTGCAACTGTCAAAGAAATGCCAATATGCATGATGAGGTGAAACATACTTTTCTCTGGCTCAACAACTACAGGTAACACCCAATTAAACAGATCAATCAAACTATCGCATAAGATGAGTTTTCCATGTGGCAAAAAGACCTCATTAACAAGACTGCATTTCATCTCAAACAACACGCTGTGGGTGATCAGGAGACCAAGAAAGATAACCTTATCAAACAAGTGTTTCAGTTCGTCTTTCGCAAGAGCGATCTGCTTTCCAGTCAAGTAACCTGTTGCCAGAAAGTCTCCTGCATTTTCAACTATCTGAGAAAGTGCATAGGTATTGCACATGAGCATCAGCTGCTCTTTGATGCCTTCGGGGATGGTTTCTGTTTGTAAATGTTCAATGAACCTGGTTACAGATATAAGCCACCCAATTTTTAGTAAGAAAAAAAGCTGTAAAGCAAGAATAGAACGAAGGTTCAAGTACACTAAAGATCGATGAAGTAACGTTCAACTAGAATATGATTCATTTCAAAATAACAATATAAACACTCCAATGTTGGCTAAAAATATGGAATGAGCTGGAGTTATTTGGAGATGATCACGCATAATATAAAAACCGAAAAAACAGGAGGTTCTTAAGATAATTCAACTGAACCTATGTCCAACTAGTTGTAAGTATAAGAGGGTTTCGATTGGATTACTTACTTAGACACCACAATCAGCTGGCAATGAGCGCGAGCCGATTCTACCAATTCAGGAGTGTTCTCTTGAAAATCTATCAACAAAAGAGAAAATCGTTAAAATTACGCCATGTTTGCATTTTCTACTAGGCCGATGCCCATACCCCATAAGACTAAGATCATGTACATCAGCAGCTTCGCTCACAAACAGCTCAAGGCTGACATTATATATTTCTCAAGAAAATTGAGAACATAAACATGGAAGGAAAGCTGCTTCCCATAATCATAAAGAGAACACCAAGTACGAAGGAGCATTCTGTATTGCACATTTAATACAACATGACAGAGTTTTACGACTTTCAACAGATAGAGAAACCAATAAACTTGCAACTGCGTATAAGTGATACATACCAGCTTCTGATCCCGATCCTCTAGCCAACCGCAAAGCAACTGCAGCTGCTTGGCGAGCAGACCTCGCCTCAAAAGCCTCCAATAAGATTGAAGGATTTGACCACTCGTGACCTGTTCAAGAAATTACCAAAAAAAATGCTTCATAAGAACTGTTACACAAGGAGGTCACTCGATGTACTTGATGCGCTAAAATCATTATAATTCAGAATGTATGAATTACATAACACCTCAGACACCTAAGATAATTTCTACGCTCCTTGAACCACGAGAAGAGATACATACCTTGGGAAACCTTGCAGTTCTGCGTCGAAAGCTGCTTGACATTTCCCAGGTACGCTGCAGTACCAACAGGCTTTACTTTGCCAATCTGTGATAGGGTCTTCAACAGAAAACGTGCAACCTGTTCGGATTCAATGTCTGTCCGTCAGGTCAACACTATCGTGGGTATGTTTCAAACAGAAGAGAATACGAAGTCTATACAATTCGGCACACAGTAGGTCTCAACACTCCTGGACACATATTGTACAACTGTAAGTATAGTAAGTTGATGTAACCATGCAAACTATAGATTAGCAGGCGTAAGATGAGTACTTGAAGCAGAAGAATTGTATTATCGCCTTCATATGTGCACGCAGGCACGTAGACAGCGTAAAGTTCGGGTAGACCACTTGCACACAGATACCCATGTCCTCCGCAGAGTTTGCGACATTCTTCTATACCATCCTGCATAGTTTCAAATAAAAAGGTCAAAGTGCATTCTCGAGCATACAAGACTTCTCATTCATTATAAACAAACAAACTTAGAGAACTGAAGAGTACAGAGCATGAGACTTACAGCCGTAACAGATGTGGCAATAGATTTCAAGCCAGCAGTGCAGGCATGAACCTCCGGCAAGGTGGAAAAATCATTGTTTTTCAAACGCTCCATTACATCAGCATACAACCATTTCATCCAAAAACCAACAGCCCGATAAGCATATGCAGTTGCCAGCAGTGGAAAAAGCTTCGATTGCTGTGTCCTATACTCAATAACCTGCAATCCATGTCACATATATAATCTTCGTTACTGTATTTCAAGATTACTCAGACAAACAAAATGACGACAGGATATAGTAAAAATAGTAAAGAAAAAAAATGTCCGAGTTTGTTCGAAACCTGTAAAACCATTTTACGTGTTCAAATTGTGCTCCCAATTCAAACAAGTACACCAATGTCAAACATCTTTTGTAAAAAATAAACGTCACCGCAACAAAAGTAGTACTTAATACATCACTTCTAGTAGAGGAGGACGTTTGAGTTAGTGAATTAGAATACATATAGAGGACAACAACTAACCTGGAGTTCACCAGGCTCATCTTTATTGCCGAACTGACGACGTACAGCACTATAACGAACAGCAATAGTGACTGCACGTGAAAGATAGTTGGAGGCATCAATTACAATGCCTTGACGAACAAAAACCATGGCTCCATAACCAAGTTGACGTGGCTTGTCTGACCGCTCGTACTTTCCATCCTTCGTAACCGTTGCCAACCTGCCAGGTCCAGTTCGATGTTATAACCAGGTAAGCACCACAAAATGCTGGCATACATACATCACGGGAAAATCTCAATTATATAATATAAAAATAAAGCGCATCAGTGTTCTAGAAATTGACTAAACATGCTCTTGATGCCACTCGTGATAATTTCCAAGAAAATACCTCATCAGCATGTTTTCTCGTGGTATGCGAACGTGATCGAAGCGTAGGAAACCATTGTCCATGGTATTATACCCACCATTGCCAAACTTTACACCGATGTCTCCAACAGTCACATTAGGTAGTGGTACATGATCCTCCAAGCTTCGAATTTGAACAATAAACGCTGCAAAAAGTAACTCACAGCCTCACCATGAGAAAAAAGAAAACTTTGCGCCGACAAAGGATCCACTCAGAACTTCGATTTCGTGTAATGCAAATCTCTAGAATATTAAGTAAGCAAATGCTGACACCAGTGCACCATAACTGACAACGATAACATTTTTATGTAGACGGTACCAGAAAACCTAAATGAGAAAGCAAAGGCCTTTACCATGAATGCCATGATCCTTGTTGTCGGTAATTAGGCGAGCATACACTAGAGCATGTGTTGATGCCTTCCCAAGGCCCCCAGGCCACCACTACAAAACACCACACCATAAATAATGTCATATAAATTTTCCCAATCATTCTTTGACCCTAAGGAGCTGCTTAAGTCTCCTTGAAATTAAGTCATAGTTTGAGTGTTCTTAAAGTGGAACAATTAAATTCCACAGATGGTAGAAGTTTGCCGTTGTAATCAAGAAAAAGGTCCAGATCATTGCTAAGGGTACCCAGCAAAGCCAGAGCATCCCTTACCGGAGAGAAAATAATCTTGTGATTGATGAGCATAAGAAAAATGCGAAGAAAAATGACAAGAACTTGAGAAGTAAAAAGAGGACACAGTTCATACGCATTTACACCTAACACCCAATCACAACTTCCTGAACCAAGGTTAATTCCTCTGCAAACCAGCAACTTTTGGCAATAAAATATTTCAGTGGAATGTCAAACAGTACACACCTTCGTCGAAGTTAAAGTTGGGCTGTGCATAACAAATTCATCAGTTGCAGGATCAAACGTGGCTGTAGTTTCCAGTCCCTGTACGTTTGAGCCATGCCCAAGCTCGGTTTGGGCGTAGCACCCAATAATGGACATCTTATATGCCAGAGAAAGCCATTTATGTTGTTGCTCCTCAGTACCCTGGCCCTTGATTGCAGGTATAAACATGCCCTGCGAAAATAAGAAAACCGGTCCTCCTTCATGATTAGTTCTAATTGCCACAATGTCTGAATAGGAAGTAAAATCAAACTGGCAGTCTATTCCATTAAACAATTAATAAGCGTACACACTAAACGGGAAAGGCTATCGTATAATCTGGTGTGATCGGCTTCATCAATAGTGATCGCCTCGAACATAATAAAATCAAAGTATCTCAGTATGAAGGCATTAATGATAAGACACTAGGCTTACCCAGTGTAGATCTGTGAAAGTAGGCTCATCAACAAAATGCCGAAGTTTCATGCTCTCCTCCTCTGTAAGCACAAGACAATGCCTTAGAAATATAAACATCTAGAAGATAGAAAATATTCATATTCGTGACTATTATTGCAAAACCGAGAAATATTAATACTGGTTCTCCTTCAAGAACACTAGCTACACTCATGTAGAACAAGATGTTAAACACATCTTAGAAGACTGATACCTAACTTCTTCATGAACCATATGCCCCTTTTACTGGCATCAGACAGTTACAAGTAGATGCACGAACTGGAATCAGCAGGAAAATGCGACTTTACCAGATAATCCTTTCTCCAAAATAGTCTTCCATGCATGACCAGCCTTCCTGATAGAGGCCTTGTAGAGATCCTTACGAGCTAGCCTCACCCTATCCTCTTTAGAGAAAATCTGGAAAAAACAGAAGCACAAGTCAATTCCATACACTTTCCGAGTATCAAAATAGCCGCACAACGGTGAATCTCTAACTCTAACAAGCAACTTGTGTTTTGTAAGTAATCTACAATCCAGCGAGAAGATACTTCCCCTCCCGTAATGGTGGTGCAATCACCACGACAATTCTACATGGAATCTGAAGCTCAAAGTTCAATGCCTTTTATCAATCAATTTTGCTTTTGCATGGCTTCTGCAGAGGTACACCATGATGTACTCTTGACCAAAAGCCATGGGTCAAGTTAGTACTAATTTCATCTTGCTGATCAATCAACTGGCTACTGGTCAAAGATTACAATCTTCTGAATCCCAAAAAGCAGGTCAATCCATCATTCCGGGATTAGAGATTCTGATACCAAAGCTCTATTACTTTTTGCATCATACTAAAACTTTTAATTATGTGTTCCTTCTCCACGCGCAGTTCATGACGATCTTCATACAGCACCGTCACTTATCAATACCCGGATATGATTCCACATGGAAAAGACACATTTCTCAGCCGTGCAATGCAACTAACAAGACGGAATTTCAAAATAATTGCCTGAAGTTCTCCGGTTACAGAGCAAAACGGCTTTAGGTCAACTCTTCTAGCAACCGCAAATTTCTACAGGAAAATAAAATCGATAATCGATCAATTAACTGCGTCAATTCGAGCCAAACGCAAAATACCGTTTCCATCGCACAACAAATACATGCATATCCCAGGCTTAATCCCGATCTGCGTATTCAAGCAGCCCGTTACTCTACAGACCAAGACCGATTTCGCTTTCCAATCGTAGATCTCTCTCACTCTCTCTCTCTCTCTCTCTCAAAAACAAACCGAAAAAAAAAAAAACCAAAAAAAACACTCAAAATATAAGAAGGAGCTGAACGAAACGAAATCAAATGGCCTACAATAAAACACCGCTTCACAAGCTACCAGCACAAACTCCATCCACCTTCACACCCGAAACTAACAAAGGAGCTCCAATTCCAACTAATTACCCCACCCAAGCTCCCCGCAGCTCAATCAACAACAAAAACAAAATCAAATAACCATACCGGGTCACTGGCCACGAGCTGCGCCATCCTGGTAGCAATCTCGTGCTCCCGCTGGCCCCCTGCCAGGTACACCTTCATAACCTCCACATCGAACTGCGCCGTGGCCCGCTCCCCGGACAAGTGATCCACAGCCATGACTGCAAACTGAAAGAAGCTCTGGCACCGCAAATGGCAACTCCACAAAGCCCCGAATGCGTGAGTGCGTGCGTGCGTGCAACCGCTTGTGCGCTCCTCTCCTCTCCTCTCCTCTCCTCCCCCGCTTGTGCTCCTGGTCTCCTGACAACGCAAAGCGAGAGTGGCTTTGTGCAAGCAAGAACACGCGACAAAACCATAACACATCACCACGAGCAACGAAATTGGCGACGAAGAAGACGTGGACGGAGACGACGGAGGAGAGGACGGAGACGACGGAGGAGAGGACGGAGACGACGGAGGAGAGGACGGAGACGACGGAGGAGAGGACGGAGACGACGGAGGAGAGGACGGAGAGAGGACGAAGGCGACGGAGAATGGGAATGCGACGACGGAGGAGGGGACCTCGGGGACGAAGGGGAGGACGAAAGTGGTGGGAGCGGCGACGGCGGTCCAGGTGGGGGACGATCTGGGAGCGCACCGTCGTTCCACGTAGGCAGTACCTCGACGCAGTCGATAAGCCTTCCAAACGGTGGCACACCATTTGCTTTATCTCAATGTGGTCCCTGCTCTACGAGGTAGGGGAGAATTTTCTCAAGTTGTTTCTTCATTTTCATGGTCTTCTTACGGGTGTTTCTATTTTCTATTTTTCTTTCCTTTGCTCTCTGGTGCTTTGTTTTCTCCTGGACCAAGGTAGTTCATGGAAATATGCATTTACCATGAGGGTGTAGCTTAATTCCATGAACCACCTTCGTCCATGAGCTTACCGCGCGTTAAGGACAAGGACTTCAAAATAGAAACACGATAAGTCAAACAAGATGGTTACGAAATGTAACGTCACGTTGCAGCTTTCTTTCACTCTGTTGAGGAAATTAGTCTGCTGATGAACATTACCACGTGTAAGTCAAAAAAAATTACATACAGTAATTTACCCAAGTCCTTTACGCTTTCTTTAAGTATTTGATGGCATTCTAGTTTTTGGGCTTTTTAATGGGTGCTGGAAGTGTGACTCACTGTGAGTGGGATGTTTTTGATGAGTGATGGTGAGTTGTGTGTCTGCATTGAAGGATTTTTATTTTATATCCCGGAGTAGTGTGTGAGAATTGACTACCTTTTTAAGGGGGTGGGTGGCTTGCTTGTTGATGACTGAATGAGCATCCGTGAGTTTGACTGGTAAGCAGAGGAGTACCTGTGACTCTGTGAGAGTTCCACCGATATGAAAGGGTTTGTTGGGTATTGTCCTGTAGGGCGAGGCCATTACATGCTGCTGAAAATTGGGCAACTGATATTATCTGGTTTCATACTAGAATCTAATATTGAGTTATTAGTTATTTAAAGTTGTATCTGCAATTGATATTCATTTAATTTTTTTTCATGGTTGACATTTTCACTTTTTAATTTTTTTTGTTAATTAAAATAACATGAGGATTAAAGAGAAATTCAATTTAATGATTTGTCATGTAGAGTCAAACAATTCTACAATTATAGAGACCAATAATCAAGATTGTTTGTTAAAGTTATAAGACATCACTTCAAAAAAATTGCAAGCGTATATATAGTTTTTGTTTTTGCTTTAAATTAAAAAATTATTGCAAGATTAGCAAACCTTAATTGGAAGTTTTGATGAGTACAAAGTTTAGTGAAGGAAGATGAGAGAAGGGGAAAACATTGTTGCTATTTAACATTCTTCTATGGAATGTAGATTGAGTGATACTCAAATTCATGAGACTTGCATATATATATATATATATATATATATATATATATATATATATATATATATATATATATATATATATATATATATATATATATTGTTATATGTTTGTTGGATAAATAGTTTCATTTATTACCTTAGTATGATGATTGATATCAATATATGATAAGGTGTGGACCTTCAGTTTTTAGTCTATTTTAATTTTGTACTGAGATCAACACCTTTGTGAACGTATGTTTGTGTGGTGCCAAATTTTCTCCAAAGCGTTTGTTGTGATTTGCATTGTCTTTCAAACTCAAAGATAAAGTTCAGACGATGCTAACTTTATCGTTTCATTATCGAAAGGTCATTTTGTTCCAATCTCTAATCTAAGACGATCACTGTTTTCATCCGATCTAGGACAATCACTATGGAAGGGGCAACAATTCTATGATTCAATGCTCTTCAGCTTTTACAGTGATCATTTTAGTGTTCAGTACTATTGTCATTCACGGGTGACCATTACTCTTCGTGGTCATCTGTACGAGAAATGTACACCAAAATTCTACACATAGCGCATTTGTGCTGACCATAATTAAAAGTCAAACACCTAGATATTGCATCAATACCATCAAACATGCACACATTTCAATAAATAGATACACCTTCAAAGAGTCTAACCCGTGAGATGGTAACTATTCCGGACTTCTAACCAGCACTCACTCTTCCAGACTTGTAACCAACACTCACTCCCAGACTTGCAACCAGCACTCTCCAATACTTGTATAAGATGTTGAAATCCATTACTTAAGAGCAGCAACATATGAGCACTAAACTACAAAGTAAGCGCAAGAACTGCGATATGAAATTAATCAACAATCCCAAGAAAGCTTGGAACATATGCAACTAAAAAGTAAAATCCAGCTCACTAGTGCCTACTGATCAAGTCCTCTCTAATGGTACAGTCAAAACTCTTTACAATATAAAGAGCTTCAGAATCACGTAAATACTTAAGACAACTCCGTTCATGCCAATGAACGAATCTGACCTCCAGCATTTGAAAGAAATATCACCTCAAAGTTCATGGTACTCAAACCTCCCACGCAAAGCATGAGCAAAAATATCATGGTTCCAAAAATAAGTAGTGTTACAAAGTGCTATCCAGAACTCTACAAGGCAACTACCTGCCATCCACTTGGGAAACTTGAACATTGTGCTGTAATTAAAACGACTTTCATCGTCTCGTTCCAAAAGTCTTAGTCAGCTGTTAAACTGCACAATGCAAGAACTGCTGCCATCCATTGGCCTACGCGGCAACCACGGCAATGCGCCCAGCTACCTGATCCAAGTCACGCTGTCCGTCGGACGTGATGCGCCTGCCACTGCAAACCAAACACATTCAACTGCTTAGAATAGAAATCAATAACATAGACAAAGTCGAGCTAATAAGCTCAATCACAGGGAAAAAACAACTCATATACGTATCCATCATTCACTCTTCTCCAATGAACGGGAAAAGCACACGCACAACAACTCCACCGACACCCATTTCGATAACTCATGACACATGGTCAACTCACCCCTTGGGATCCTTCTCCACGATGTTCAGAGCCTCCAGCTGCTTCAGGCAGTGCCTCGCGATCGATCCACTGCTCTTTGCGAAGTGGGACGGCCTCACGCCGTTGCTCTTGCGCCCACCGTAAATCTTCTTGAACGCGCCCACTTCGATCCCACCACTCAGGTAGATCTTCCTCGCCATCGACGCTGCCACACCAATACAATTTCACCCCCGGTCAATTGCGCCCAATGCTGCCCCATACCCTCTACCTCTGCCCATCCCCACCGCAAACTCGGAACACCTCCCACTCACTCACTCTCCCCCTACGCTGCTGCCATGCTCGCCCAATTGTCCACCATGCCCTCAACACCACCTAATTCACCACCTTATTCACGACCTAATTCACCACCATACGCCAGCGATGCGATGCACCGGAGGTTCCAGAACCCTGCAACACGTACCAGCCCTGATGTAGTACCAGTCGGCGTCATACGGAGCCAACTCCTTGAACGTCGCGGTCTTCACAAGATCGGCCCACACGGGTACCTCCACTACTAGAAAATGATGTAAAAATTAAATAAAAATCAAGTAGAGTCTCTTGGACCCAACAGCGGCAAGGTATACCACTTGGTTATTTTTTTGAGACAACTGATGATCAACTGGTGAGCTTCGGCCTGCGTAGGATCAAGTGAAATGTGCTAACTACAATCAAGAGAGCCAAGAGCAATGATTACGTGGCATAGCTTAAGAGACACTCTGGAATATCCGTTTCACAGGCTTACAGCTTCCAGAAAGTAATTTTTTTGTTTAAACATTTTTTTGCAATTAGTGTGGATACGAACAGACCATATCAACTGACCCAACAGCCCAGATCGACGTAAGTTATTCCAGGATGCACGGTAAGGAGAGAGCACCCTAGTCGCGTGGCTTTATGTCCTTCCTCTTCCTCTGCTCTGTTCTCATCGTACCTAGAATCAAACCCTAAGTTTCAACAAAAGAAAACCTAAATCGTTGCAAGCAAGATGGTAGCAGCGCTCTCCCGCACATGGTACGTACTCCGTCTACTCTTCTCCACAACCCCACCCTCGCCTCTTCCTTCATTGGGTCGTCACAGACGATTCTTCTCTAGGGTTTGTGGTACCAGGATGAAAGAGTATTTCGGATTTTATGATTAAATGTACGCGCTGGTGGTGATGTTTTCCGCCACTTCGTTGTACAACGGGTCGTTCTTTGGGAATCACACTAACAAGAGCGTGGTGGAGGAGACGTTCGATCCGACAGCTTCCGGCTGGGCCGCTAATCTCGCAGCTGGCATTCGAGGTGAATCTGGCAGGGGGAGGGAGGTTGTTGGTGCTGATGTGAAGGCGGTTAAGGATGAGGTAGAGGAGGAGGTGGAGGAGAAGGAGAAGGTTGCGGGGGAGAAAGATGCGTTTGCGGAGAAGCTTGAAGGCAATGACGACGTGCTAATGAAGGCACGTCCGAGGATGGAGCGCCGAAATCGTTTCATGTGAGTTTTTTTCGCTGCATTGTTTCGTTTGTTGGAGAGGTTTCTTTTTGTGAAGCGAGGAATGGCAATAAGATTTGAATCCCTAGGTCTTCACAGAGATTTGATGATGCTTTGTGAATTGTTGTTGTGTGCGGCCACGCTTGGCAATGTGCGTGCAATGGCGTCTTTCTCACTGGTGATGTGTTTCTTTTAACGCCTGATTTTGGTTTCGGTGTTTGTGGATCGTTCGTAGATACGTGCATTTCTTCTCCTCGCATTCTTTGTTTCGGACATTCGCGAAATCTGATCTTGGAAAGGAATGGGCTTTACGACGGCTAATAGAGGATTTATGTGTACATTTTGTAGGGTGATTGTACTTGTTCCGAGTCTGCACATGAGTTTGATCTGTCCAAGCGGGCCCGACTCATGATTGAATCGGTGTGGAGACGTTCGCGCATCATATGTCTGGAGTGTAGAGTAGAGTCCGTTATTGTACAGTTAGTTGTTGATAGGCTGATCACTGGTGCCACCATTGTATAGCGTCTAATTGTGCATATTGTTCTACGTCTTTGCAGCAACCATTTATGTTTTTGTAGAAAGGGCAAGTGAATCTAGATACGTTGTACATTAGACGTATGCTAGAATATAGATTTAACAACATGATGCCAAAATGTTCTTTGTACATATATTATGAAATGTAAATACGAACGACACTTTGAGTTCATATTGGTATTCTATTGGGACATTTCATCTAAACCTCATATCTATTACCGTACGACATTTGGCCCAAAATGAAAATAAATAAAAATCTGTACATATATCAATTTACATTGAAATCTATGTTCTAAGTTTATTTTGAAATCTACATGCGGAGTATATACTGAAATCTACATCCTAAATTTAAATTGAAATCTATGTCTTGAGATAATGCCACATTGGATTGCCCGGTCATATGCTGACTCATCATCCTAGTCATCAGCAAGTCCACGCTGGAAGCACATGTGGATGGCTTAGATTTCCAAGCTCTAAATCAAGTAAAACCTCTTCCCTGTATCTAAATCAACTTGTCCGATTCAAGACCCTACATCAACAGACTTCTCTTCCCCGTGCTAGTTGATTTACACCCTGATTTTCTAGTAGTGCTCAATCTGCCAACCAAAATCAAACAAGAAAACACCCCAAACTCAGATTCCCCTTCCCACCACGGACACCAATCAAACGCACCTCCTCTGCCCCGGAGTCCACACACACCCGACATCCCCCTAAAACCCTAAGTGCCCTGCCAACCCTAAACCCCCAACGCCCCCCTCCTCGTCACAATCCCCGCCAATGCAACTCTGCAAATCGCTCCCGCCCTGCACTCCGTGTCGCGACACCGAATTGACGACCCCTGCCGACGCCATCGCGCCCTCACACCCTAACATAATGATTGCGCCCGAAACGAAACGAAACGAAACGAAAGAAAAGCAGAGCACTGGAATTGAGTCCCAGTGCTGAAGTGTTACGGGGGCTGGCTGGGTGACTGACTGACCTTGCCGGAGCGCTTGAGGTGCGCGGCGTAGTTGCGCACGAACTCGTGCGACGACACATCCTTGACCGTCTTGGCCATGGCAATTGGTGGGGCTTTGGTCTCGACCTGCGACGGGCGCCCTGCAAGCACGCTGGCTGGGTGGGATGGGCACGCGACTCGCAGACGGAAAGGATCCTCTCCCGCGCCCTCCCCCCGCCTTCAACCCCCTCCCCACTCCCCACTCCCCCTCCACGCTCCCCCCTTCCCCTTGCCCCCTGCCCTAACCCCCTCGGACGGCCCGATCCCCTCCCCTCCCCCATCCGACGGCCCAGCGCCGCCCGCTGCCCCCCGGGCCCCGTCGTCCCCTCTCCCACTTCCTTCTCCAACTGCCCATTTCCTGCATTTCATTCGATTGCGGTTTTCTCACACGTATAGTCCTTGCCAAATTTTTGAAGAGTTGTAGGAAACTGTTTTAATAGTGCTTGGTTAAATTTTAGCATACATGACATAATGTGAAGCCTTGTCAATGCAACCGTGAGGGGCAGATTGGGGTCTCCAAAAGGCCTTTGGTCGGAATCCGTGCCTGAAAATTAGGCCATGCCTTTGCACTTTACCAGTTGGCACCAATGGTGCCAGCAGGTCGCCAAACGCTGCCAGCAGTGCCAGTAGTTGGCATTTTGGGGGTCCAGCCAATCGCTTGCAGCGAAGGCGTTGCCCACTGCTGTCAGCCCATTGGACAATACAAGTAGTAATGACACTGTCAACGTGCGTGTGCCCACTGCTGTCACCCCATTGGACAATAGCGGATCCTATTGTCAGCGGGGCGAATCATGTTGTCAGTGGGGCGAATCATGTTGTCAGCGGGGCGAATTTTGTAGTCAGCGGGCAGGATATCCACCAATGAGATTTCGCAGAGAAGTGTCAGCGGGCAGGAAGCTCACCTAATCAGGGCTGTCTTACAAGGCCCTTTGGAGACCCCATTTTTCCCCTAATGCATGTATACGGAGCTGAACATTGTCAATTTATCATATGTTGTACAAAATCTATGAAACCTAATTTTTTTTTCCGCTACGCTTTGCAATATAGTTAGAATAAATGAAGAGGGAAAATTTAGCTTACAATCTACAGGCTAGAGGGCTATGGATATGGAGACATTGTATTGAAGACAAACAATGGGCAACGCTTGTCTAGGTCTCATTGTTTAAGCCATAATTTGTTTCAGTTGTCTTCGATCATGGATGTTCAACGTCTCTACAATTTTTTTTGAATGAAGTTTTTTCATTTTGACAAAGTTTGGACATAATCAACCAACTCGACTAAGTATTATAGGTTTGATTTAGCCATGATTGATTTTACAATTAGAGTTTGTACACCAAGTTATTGTATGAAATAGTCAAATTTATTTTGTATAACATAGTTTAGCCTTATCAAGCCTCATGGTTGGTAATGTAGTTTAACTTTGTGCATGGAGCCTCTAGAAATATTTCCATTTTTGGGTGAATCTTACTAGGTGAATCGCAAGAAACATTAGCATCTTCCTCCCATCGTCCAGATGGAGCAAGAAAAGGAGGAAATGGGTTCTTTGCAGCGATGACGAATGTCAACAAAGTGTTTATCCCTAGCCGGCTTGACAGGAGAGGAGAATTGTGGGAGCGATACAAGGCTTCTGGGCCTCCTGGTTAACTAGCTTCATGGTTGTTTTTTCATGTGGTGGTTGCACCAATGTTATCTTAAAGGGTGCTAATTGAGGAGCAAAAGGCTTCCTTGCGGCCATACATGTGACGTTGGCTTCTTTGGCTACAGCCAACAACATCGCCATTGTTGGCTTACCCGGCTTCGTTACGCTTGCATAGTAAGGGATGCAAAGTTTGTTTGAGTTATATCCCGTGCTGCATCTTGGATTTATCTACAATTTTCAAAAGCATGTAGAATTCTAATTCTTATACATGGTCAGAACATCCCGTAGTACAACGGTGCATAGAAACTATCCACGCCCACATAGTTAAGATGCACAACGTCATTAATAATAATTTTTTTTGCAAAATCACATAAACCCTAGAATGTGTACTACTTTAGGTTCTACTATTGCTTAATGTCACAATGGTGCAATAAGTCAACTTGTCCCATTACGACATTTTATAAGAAGTATAAAAGCCTTTCAATTTTTGTTTAAGATAGTTCATATGTGAAGAGATAAGATAAGTAGCTTTCTGCATAAGCCTTCCAAGGAAAAGTGGATGAAGGTCCAACCCTAAGTGCACACGCAGGTGAACCTAAATCTAAATAAACATATTGCTTCAAAGCAAGTCAAGTCATACAAAGCACAAGCATATATTCCTTGATAAACTACTATATAACATATTAACTAGTTTTGGTCATTTACCACTTTTACCTTATAAAGACTAGATATCATAGCCACTTTATACTTACGGCTGGATTGAGCGCCGGTCCAAATTTTCAACAAATTGGATCACTAGGTTTTTTTAAAAGCAGGCCCAAGCACTTTATACAAGGGCCCAACCGAAATTTCAATTTATCCTATCTGGCATCCTATGTGGTACTCTTTTGGCGCCAACATGTTTCGGCCTTAGTAATGCAATTGGAACAAGGTTCCCCTTCGCCCAAAATCCCAACTAGGGCCCAAACTCATGGCCAAATTAGAGGCTAAATAGAAGTTCAATCCGGCATGTCCTCCGGCCAGCCCCAGATTTTGTGTAAACTCGCCCTCGATGCTCCACCGGAGTTTCTTTTATATTCTTTTTATCCACTCTCTATTAATTCATAACTTTCATTCAAAAATCCACCCTACGGCATTCCCAAAACAACAATTATCAATACATAGTAAAAACGTAAAAAAATAAAAAAAAATACAGAAAACATATTAAAAATTTTAAAACAAAAATAAAAGTCACAATTTTCATGAGTCGATCTCAAACTCCTGGCAGAGAAAACCGCAATCGAATGAAATGCAGGAAATGGGCAGTTGGGGAAGGAAGTGGGAGAGGGGACGACGGGGCCCGGGGGGCAGCGGGCGGCGCTGGGCCGTCGGATGGGGGAGGGGAGGGGATCGGGCCGTCCGAGGGGGTTAGGGCAGGGGGCAAGGGGAAGGGGGGAGCGTGGAGGGGGAGTGGGGAGTGGGGAGGGGGTTGAAGGCGGGGGGAGGGCGCGGGAGAGGATCCTTTCCGTCTGCGAGTCGCGTGCCCATCCCACCCAGCCAGCGTGCTTGCAGGGCGCCCGTCGCAGGTCGAGACCAAAGCCCCACCAATTGCCATGGCCAAGACGGTCAAGGATGTGTCGTCGCACGAGTTCGTGCGCAACTACGCCGCGCACCTCAAGCGCTCCGGCAAGGTCAGTCAGTCACCCAGCCAGCCCCCGTAACACTTCAGCACTGGGACTCAATTCCAGTGCTCTGCTTTTCTTTCGTTTCGTTTCGTTTCGTTTCGGGCGCAATCATTATGTTAGGGTGTGAGGGCGCGATGGCGTCGGCAGGGGTCGTCAATTCGGTGTCGCGACACGGAGTGCAGGGCGGGAGCGATTTGCAGAGTTGCATTGGCGGGGATTGTGACGAGGAGGGGGGCGTTGGGGGTTTAGGGTTGGCAGGGCACTTAGGGTTTTAGGGGGATGTCGGGTGTGTGTGGACTCCGGGGCAGAGGAGGTGCGTTTGATTGGTGTCCGTGGTGGGAAGGGGAATCTGAGTTTGGGGTGTTTTCTTGTTTGATTTTGGTTGGCAGATTGAGGTACCCGTGTGGGCCGATCTTGTGAAGACCGCGACGTTCAAGGAGTTGGCTCCGTATGACGCCGACTGGTACTACATCAGGACTGGTACGTGTTGCAGGGTTCTGGAACCTCCGGTGCATCGCATCGCTGGCGTATGGTGGTGAATAAGGTGGTGAATTAGGTGGTGTTGAGGGCATGGTGGACAGTTGGGCAAGCATGGCAGCAGCGTAGGGGGGAAGTGAGTGAGGGGGAGGTGTTCCGAGTTTGCGATGGGGATGGGCGTACGGGGCAGCATTGGGCGCAATTGACCGGGGGTGAAATTGTGTTGTGTGGCAGCGTCGATGGCTAGGAAGATCTACCTGAGGGGTGGGATCGGAGTGGGCGCGTTCAAGAAGATTTACGGTGGGCGCAAGAGCAACGGCGTGAGGCCGTCCCACTTCGCGAAGAGCAGTGGGTCGATCGCGAGGCACTGCCTGAAGCAGCTGGAGGCTCTGAACATCGTGGAGAAGGATCCCAAGGGGTGAGTTGACCCCGTGTCATGAGTAGTCCGGATTGGTGTCTTGGAGTGATAGTTGGATTATTGGTATTGAGAAGTTTGTGTCGCGTGCATTGGAGACTTTACTTATGGTTAGTTTGGCCGGGAAGTAGTTTTGTGGTATGGCAATGGTTGAATTGGTCGGTTGTTTGGTGTCCTTTTTTGGTGTTATGTCATGTGTTTGTGGGCAGAGCGTAGTGACCTGTTTTGTGTGGAGCGGTTTGGCTGGTCGTGTTTCTTTTTGTATGTTGTGCTTTAGTTTGATCTTGTCTGGTCATAGGTAGGTACTGTGATCGAGATTATTGTACGTTGAAGTTTACCTCGCTATTGTTTGACCTCAAAACGTATTGGCGTGGAGTTCTCTTCTGAGCAGTTGACCGTGTTTATTTGCAGAGGGAGGCGCATTACGTCTGACGGACAGCGCGACTTAGATCAGGTAGCCGGGCGCATTGCCGTTGTTGCAGCTTAGGTCCACGGATATCCTGCAGATTGGAAACTTTCAAGCTGTGCTTAATCATCGAGACTGTGAAGGGCTATGCAATACAACATGACGTCCATTCCTCCCAAGTTCGTCTTTAGTGGATGGGCCATACCAAGTTCGCTGCACTGTGTATTGTCATTTCCTCCGACCTAGGAACTTGTCAGGAAACCTCGATTTTGTTGAGAAGGGATATTCCCCTTTTACTGTTGTGAACGTCTTATTTACGATTTTTGACACATGGACTCTTGGTTTTAACTCGCGGCTTCCGCTTGTCTTCCTCAGTTAAGAAGGTGATGTTCCTCGTGATATTCATTTCTATCATTTCTCTTCTGCGTTTTAGTTGTGTTATTCTTGCTGCGTTTAAACGGGATGTTCGATACATCTGGTGTATTTCGTGATTACAGTTTAATTCGCCGTCGCTGGTTGCTGTTGTGATTGACCTTCACAATCCTTTCATTATAGACATATTAGAAATGCTTACTATGTTAGTTTTCGCTGATATGAGTGTTTCGGTTCTTAAGTTATGTCCGTAGGGGATGACTCAAGGTCAATATCGAGGAGAAATTTTGTTACATTTCCAATATAGGAGTGGTTCATGGGATAGGAAGTGAAACGTTCGAGTTTCCATTGGAAGGTAATCTGCCATGCGTATCATGTAGAGAAAGAATGGAAGCATTTGGGATCTATGAATCGGATGAAGGAATCTATCCCTGTTGGTTGGATCCTCTGACAATCAGATTGTGATATCCCTAGTGATGTCCTCTGTTCCGAACAGCAGAGAGATTGACAAATCGTATAGTAAGCTTGGGTAGATAGTTTTTTAGTGAGTCTTTTTTATTTATTTAATTGAGTATGGAATGGTTTTTCTATTGGTTTGAAGGTAAAATTGTTATTTAGAATTTGTATTTTTCGTTACGGTTGAAGCAATTGCCATCTTGCTACAGTGAAGGAAACAGAACCCTGGTTTTTTAGCATTCATTTGTTGCAAAATTTGTGTTTCAGGGAAGTAGTGCACAAATACGGCCCTAAATCTAGTGTACTTGTTTATGGCAGAAAGATTAGAAATTTTTAGTCCTTGTCAGTAATCCTTTTGCATTCAACCTCACAGACATTAGTAGGATAAGATATTGGCAAGAACAACCTAGATCAAAACGGTAATTTCCTGTCACCGTCTAGTTGCAAGAGCTGAATACACCAAGAGAAGCCGACATATTTGGGACTGATCATTAAATATTAGCACAAGACGTACCTCTGGTCGACTTCAAATGACATCCACAGCGATAAGGTCACCCAAGTCTCCTAGATTATTTTTTTGGTTTTTGGGGCAAGTCTCCTAGTTTAGGGATGATTTGTGTTGAGGTCAGCATGCCTGGACAGAGCATAATTAACCCAGGAACTGAGTCTGCCATTGATTCCATCACAATGGTGCCTTTCACTACAGAACTCTACACATTTACACAAATTTAAAAGCGTGATCAAGACAAACCTACCAGGCTTGTGTCCAATGCCATAGGAATCCATGTTTAAGAGAGATGGAGGACACTGGCGGTGCTACCAGATTAAGTTTGTTGATTCCAGATGGATTAAGAATCATCATTTAGACTAGCTGTCTGTCCAGAAACATGCGTCAGGTAAGCGCTTTCTCAAATTATGATTTCACAATCTATGAAATGTACATAAATTTCATGTGATTTTAACCACCACAAACCATATGGTGTCAATGGAAACACATTCCTAAATATATCGTAGAAATTGTTAAACTACTTATCTTGAAAATTGGACATGCGTTCGACCAAAAATAATGTGTGAATTTTCATGCAATACCATGAAAAACCACATCGTCAACTGCAGGGTTCGAACCTGCGCGGGGGAACCCCAACAGATTTCAAGTCTGTCGCCTTAACCACTCGGCCAAGTTGACAATCCGAATATCATCACAACTTCCTCCTGGGGGGCATCGGGAGAATCGAACTCCCGACCTCTCGCACCCGAAGCGAGAATCATACCACTAGACCAGATGCCCTGTTCAATGAGGTGGTGCCACGAGTACCACTGGAATCCAGTATTGACACGTGTTCAGTGAAAAGTGCTTGATGTTGCACTGGCGCTCAGGATGGTTTATATTCTGTTTATTTTTTAACCTTGTTTGAGTACCCATCAGTTTCTGCATGTTAAGAACTTGCACTCATTGTGCCAACATCAGACACAGAGTTGACTGATTCCACATTCAGAAGGTCACAACAAGCAAGAGGAAGCTGTTTGTATGCCTCCAATTAATGCACGCCTCGATCAATGGCAACTCCTGGCAATTCCGTAGACAGGAACTGCTAATCGCTGTGGGGTTGGTTCGAAGGCAACTACGATGCGTCGATGTAGTGGACGGTAAGACTCTGAGACTCAACTCTACATATTATTGGATTTGATCATTTATTGCCGATTAATCAGGATATGTCACTCCTCTTATTACTGTGAAAGCCTCCGATTGCGCAATTTCTGGGAGTGCCTACATCGCAGGAGCCTCACAGATTGATCCACGCAGTTTGAGTCACCCCGGAATGCCACCGTAACCACCTGAACACGAGGTTTATCTCTCACTTAGTTATCCACCAAATGCTTCTGCATCCACCTTTTAATCCAGTTAAACCGAATCCAATTAAACCAAATCCAATTAAACCGAATCCCAGCAACTTTGATTTGAACTTACCCAATTCTTAGGTCTTACCAGCTGATAAAGTGGAAGGCATTTGTTCTGGTAGCCCAGCTGCATTGTTAGACTTTTGGGGTCAATGGCAGTGGGAGTTAAATCATATTGCAATGTGCTTGCAAGTTTGCTGTGGCGGTTTAGATTCCCTCTTTTTCATTAAGGGGAATACCTGTAGCAGTTTCTGTATTTGAATCTGCTTTAGAAGCTTTGAAGACGATTGAAGGTATACTCTTTGAGCACGTTGCTTCTCGTAGCCACTTTCGGCAGAGGCAATTAATCTTGCGTTATGTCAAGGTCATGATATTATGCTTCGCAGCGAGCACATAGTTGGCTTCTCTCAACCTCCCGGTATCTCCATCTCTCTCTGCTCAGTGCTCTTCTATGTGATCTCTGTAGTAAGACAAATGACAGATCTTTAGTCTGTAACTAAAGAGTGTAAACTTTATGAAAGAGAACGACAATCTCATTTTACTGATTTTTAAACAACCAATGTGTGAGCTTGGGTACCACCTTTCACGGCCATTAGTGCAGCTTAGCAAGGCAAATGTTTGATGTATCAGGGTCTTTCGCAAATCTCAATAGTTGAGACAACCCTGAAGACAACAATTTCGTTGCCAAATTAAAATCAACTCAAACGCAGGAACCGTATGAGTTCATGAGGTGTTATTGGGCAATGATGGCTCCAAGACCTACCTCTATCATTAGGCTCCTCATCAGAAGGCTTTCAAGTGGGAATTAACCTCTGGGCCTAGGCCACAGGGATCCTCTTTGCATCCACAGAGGGTGCGTTTACACACACATCCTGTCAGCAGGAGAAAGAAGCCTACTTTACACCGGCTTGGCTAGAAGGAGCACTCTCCGAACTTTTACAAGTGCATGATGAGAGGAAGAGTAAAATGAGAGATCTGAGATTTGCATCCAAGCAAGTGGGAATTTGTTCCTACTCTTGCTACCAATCTCTTGTGGATGTAGATTGAATTTGTGAATTTACTTGATTTAATTGAAATGGTAACATCTATCATGGATAAAAGAAGAAAATGAAGATGAAGATGAAATGAGAAGCCTATTTTACGTTTATTTACTGAATGTTTAGACCAGAAGTTGGACTTTTATAGCTTTCAATCTATAAAATTTAACACAAGACCTATTACAAATAAGATTTTTGCTTATTTTGAGAAGATGTATACATGTATCTATCAACTTTGAAGATCTCATCTAAAAACTCATCATTGTTCATTTGTTTGTTTGTGGACACAAATGAAGGCACTTTTCATAGTAGGAAAAAAATGACAATAGCATGTCAAAATTAGATTTCAATACAAAAACCAATTCTACATCTAGAAAAAATTAAAGTGCAACTTTACTTTTCAAGGACCAACTTTGCTTTAACTTCCTAGTCTATTGGTTTCTAAAGAATAGTTCTATCATTTCTAATGCATAACACCTAGTTCTGACTTTGTATCTTATCAATAATTTTGTATCAATCCTCAATTACATTTCTAGGCACCTTTTTAATTCCTTAAACAACAACCACAATTCAAGAGGTTGAATTTCCAAAGATTCTTTAATTGTATAAGCCCTTGACAATATCAATTGATCAAGTAGTAGTTTTTTGACTTGTACTAAACAATTGTCAATCAATCAGAAAACTACTACTTTATCAATCAATCGTCCGCATATTTTCTAGGGCTCTACGTGGTTTTAGCCACATCTATTACTTGATTTCACTATTTTGTAGAGTACAAAGAAGATGAAATGAATGAGTTAAAAAAAAACTAAAAACAAATAAACAAAGCAAACAATATTGTTGTTGCATGATTCATCTCACAATTCAACTTTCTATCCAAGCTTGAAACACTTAGTGCCTGTCCATGTGCACATCTAGAAGATTCAATCGGCATGACAACATTGTTGAAGGGTCAAGCAGCTCTTGCCAAGCAATACAACCATAGTCTTGCAATCCCTTTGTTTGTTTCACAAGACTCACAATTAACACAAGAGAGCAACAAGTCAGACAACACAACACAATACAAAACAAAAAGAACCAAAAAATATAAACAAAACAGGTGGACATCTTTCACGCTTTCAATGTCTGACAGGAACTATAATTCAGTGGAATACACACAAGCATGTGCACAATCTGCGCACCGAACAATAAATACCACCTTGGATCTAGAGTTGCAAGCATTTCCTTTAGATTCGTCAACAACGGATTCAGTGCACTGTTTTAAATTCAGAGAGTTAAGACACTCGCCTTAGTAGAAGGAAGCCTCCGAGAGGTGAGGTCCCTTCCCACGGCGGAGTTAAAACTTCCGGGAAAACATAGATTTCGGTTGGGGCAATTCAATGTCGCCGGAATTCGAGAAGATGACTCTCTGAGTCACTACCGCCAAACTCTATAGTATAAGCCCTTTAATTTGGTTTACACTGCAATGATTTTTTAATTTTTTTTGGAAGCAAATGAACACTGCAATGATTTTTACACGCCTGGTGAAGCGATGAGGTGGTTGCTGCATGTGTGAGTGGGTTGATATGCGGAAATGGAGGTTGATTGATTGTTAAAAGTTGGTGGTAATCTGGAGCAATTTGTGGTGATAATGGCCAATGCAATCGTGTTACCTCTGAGTTATTACAAACTACAATCGCCAAAATTTATAGTTCTATGCATAGCAAGTGCCTCATTACAGAAAGCTTGGGCCATGATTGTGAATCTGATTAGCAATCAATTGAGACACCTATAATTTGCCACTCTTTGATAGTTCATGGCGTTGGAAATGAATACCGAGTTTATATAGGAATTTGTGTATAAATGAAGCGCGACTCTGAATTAAACTGTGGAGAGGATGGTAAATGCAAAGCAAAAGAGAGGAAGGTGTTGCCGAGTTGCACATTGAATTGCTCTTAACTTGTTTGAGATGCCTTTGTTCACAGTGGCTGCCAGTAACCCACTTTCTGCATTGATTTTGAAGGCCCCTTCAGACTTGAGGAAGCAGGAGAGATCGGCAGGAGAGTGCTCGAAGATAATCGGATCATAGACTTATAATTTTCTTTTGTGTTTTCATACTAATTCAAAGGAATTTTCTCCACCAATGTCCCGGGAGTTTTTGAGAAAATTAGTAATAATCCTATATTTTCTGTAAATAACCAGTCTCAACAACCAATCCATCTGGCTATTATCTAAGAATTATGTACACATCACCCAAGTATCACATGTTTTATTTTGATTTTTAGCTGAAATTTTCTTCCATTTGGTAAAAAATTCCTTATCATTTGATGGAAAAGGCTTAGTTTTTCCTGCACGAGGATTTTCTACTTTATCAGAAAATTGGTCCCTTTTTATTGATTTACTAATCCTTGACTTGGACTTAGATTAGAGTAACAACATCTATAAGCTTCTCTGTACTCATAAGTGTCCCTTCTAAATCTTGAAAAATCCACAGATGTGAATAGACATGAATTTAAGGATGTATTACATCTAAACATTAAACCTTAGGATTGGCATTAGGTGCATCTATTGTGAGCCCTTTAAAGATTCACAACTTATTCATACATCGCCCAGGCCCCAAATAATGTATTTTAAAGTGCATTGGAATTAGTTTTCTCTAAGTAATCTTGTCCATAAATTATAATATGCTATAAATAGAAAAATGCTCAAAATTCTTAAAGTCATGTTTATAGATATTGCTACCTTATATGTTATCACTCAATTTTTTATAGATGTTACACCTTCCAACAAACATCATGTTAGATATTCCAAACTCCATTTCAACGAAGAGGAATGAACTTTAATTCCTTGAAGGGAAGAAGTTAGGAAAAAAACTGTCATGACAAATGGGTGTAGAAAAAACGAACATTCAAAATCAACTATTAATAGATGTTGAAATTGAATTTTCTTATTTCATATGACAATGTATAAATTTCAAGCATTTGATCTACTCACATCCCCCCCCCCCCCCCCCCCCCCCCCCCCCCGCGCGGCCCAAGTTTGGAATTTGTGAATGAAGAACATGCAATTTCACAAAACTATTAATAGCTTATTTTGGACATCTACTTACTTCACATCCATTTGATATCAAAATATTTACGAAGTTTTCATATATATATATATATATATATTCCTCTTCAATTGTAGATAAACTTCATTGATGATGAGTGCACCATCAATTCAAAGTTCAAAATTAACCCCTAAAGCATCAACTCAACAAAAATGGTATGATTCAGGGTCCAGTGAGGCTCTCCCTAAGTCAATTTCTTGAGGATGAAGCACTAATTTTGGCACACTAAGACAATTACCATCTCTTTCTAACAAGACCATTTATGCTTCGAAATTCCTAATACTTTTGGAGATATTTGATGTCAAAGTTTGAAAACACTATTAGGGCATGCTGAAATCTGCCCAAAACTAATTAGATCATAAAAACTTCAAAAATTCACCAAAAAATGAGGTTTTACTTTTTTTCAAGTTTTGTTTTTTTTACATGTAAATACAATTTGAAGGTATGATCTCACTGCTTGGATTCTCAATCCAATATTTCTTTATTGCCTTTTTACATATCATAGATTGGTCTTTGTATTTGAAAATCAGCATACCTCCATCTGAACAATCAAGCATTTTTTTAGGTTTTATAGGTCGTATGAGGGAAAAAGTGCATGGACATATTCCTAACCCACCTAAGAACAAGAATTGGAAGAGCCTCACATAATATATTTTTTTTAAATTGGTTTTTTTGGCTTACAAAACACTTGAAACCCATTTTGCAACAGGAGAAAAAAACTTTTTATCCAACTTAGAACATTATAATCTCACAAACGGTAAGAAGTTTGAATCTAAGATTTGGAGTACATATACATGTATAAGTAAGGTACTAGATCCTACAATTATTCCCACCAAAATACATCAAAACTTGAAAACTTACACCTTCTATTGAAAGACTTTAGTTTTTCACAGTTTTTGGCAGTAAATGAGGCCTTTCAACTTTAGGGGTTAAGGTAAATGTATCTTACATAACTAGTGATTTGAAGTAGTTTTTGTTATTCATTTCAAATTGGTTGTGATAGAATCTAATATTCTTTTTCCTACTACATTCCATCTTTATTTTTGACAATTGGGTACATCAAATGATCATGTCCACCTTAAATATCCTTAGTTGTTTGAAGTGGTATTATTTTATATTTCTTCTTCAAGTGTTTATAACTCATCCACATCAACTCCAACAACATGAAACAACCTTGGATTGAACTCCATTTTCAAATGCTAGCACATGAAAAATATTTTCATGACTCTATCTTGTTTTCTAACAAGGAAAAATGCTTCTTCCGCCTGCTTGGCTTTGAGGTGGCGCTTTGTATTTCTCCTAATTACAGTGGAAATAAAAGGTTCCACTTGTTTCAAAAAATAAACATAAAAAAATGCTTCTTCCAGCCAAAATAGGTACCTCGAGATTACCTCAATTGGGCTAAGTTGGAATTCAATGAAAGTTGTCTTAACTGGTCTAATGCATCTGGGTAGCTCTGATATTGAAATATTCATAGTTGATGAGATTGGAATTGCGGAGGGCGCGATGAGGCTCCGAGAGCTCCCCGCTGCGGCGTAGGGATCGATCGCGGCGTGTCATCACACATCGTGTTCCTGTAAGTTTACGGTTTCAATGTGCTTCTGATTCGAGTTAGCTCTGCGCGATTTCGCACAACAGAGGACTATTAGGGCATGAGGAAAGGGAAGTTGGTTTTTTAGGGTTTTCTAGGCGGAGCGGCATCCAACGTGGAAGGTTAGGTGGATGTGTCCTCTTCTCGAGGAGCGTGCCCGCACTTGGCCTGAGGCCTCGTGCCAGGGGATGCTCTGTGCTGCTAGCGATGGTGGCCCTCAGGGGTGATCCCCAATCCAAGGATGGCGAGGATACATCTGGTTCGGCAACAACAAGTGAGACGAGCGCGCTGGGGCGTTCAGGCGGTCAGAGCTATGCGGCTGCACTTCAAGCCCAGCTCGCACATGCCCCCACGAAGGCGACACCACAGGACAACAAAGCGATGGCAGAGAAGCTGTTGCGTCACGAAAGAGTGGAGCCGGAGCTGGTGGCGGCCGCCATGCACCTCGGCTAGTTCTCAAAGATCCACCCCACACGAGCAACACCCGGGGAAACCCTACCTGAAGGCCTGCAACGGAGCAGTACAGGCTTTCTTATCAAGACGTTGGCGCAACCGGTGAAGCTGAACAAGGAGAAAATTTAGAAAGAGATGGAGCATTTCAAGAATAAGGTGATTATTGCTTACTTTGTGGGAGATCGGCAATCGACGCGAGCTGTCTCCGACTGGGCGAAGGCTCTATCCACTGAAGTTCAAGAGGCGTGCACAGTTGGAAGGCACTTAGGGCATGGGTTTTTTCAAGTTATCACGAGCGGCGCTTTGGCTACGCAGAGAATCCTGATGCTTACGCCGCATCTGTCGCAATGGGGCACCTGCATTATGCAACCGTGGATCCCCAGCTTTAATGCTAGCAGACCCACGGGAATGAAGATGCCCGTGTGGATAATCCTTAAGGCTGTCTCCGACGAATTCCTCACAAGAGCAGCTGATTTAGCTGAGAGCCTTGGAGACGTCCTCGGCAGGCATAAGGGAAACCCGTACAGTGCCAACCAAAAATTCTGCATTGCCGTAGAATCGGGTTCGCCATTTGTGATGACGATTGGCGCCATCAATCCCATTACAGAGAAGATTTCGGAAATTCAGGTGGATTATAATAATCTCCCTATCCGTTGCCGTTTCTGCCTTTCATCTTCGCATTCAATCAAAGATTGTAGCGCTATGAGTAACCCCAAACGCAGTCAGCATGCAAGTTGGAGTGATGGTCCGAAACGCACACTCAACTCAAGGCCGCAGCCACAAGCCCAAGGAGAAGAGCAGCCCCCCTTGCAAGGAGCAACAGGAGACACTGCCCCGCCACCCTCATCATCCACACCTCTGCTGGGTCCCTCGGCAGGGCCCGTCCCCGCTGCCACTCGAGGAGAAGCCACAGGGGAATCTGAGGAAGGGGGATGGAAGACAGTGGGAGCACGTCCCCGTGGTCGTAAATCAGGAGGATCAGGACGGATCGGCGGCACATACTCCTCCCTGGACTACAATGGATGGAAGAAGAGAGAGCAAACCCGAGGGTATGCTTCCCCCCTAATGTGGACGAGTTCGACGACCTCAACGAATACATCAGCTCGAAGAATGATTGGATTGAGAGGGGCCTCCTGATGCCACCCATAGACGAACGCAGGGGCGGGCTCGATCTGAACAGTTGGCAAGAGCGAGAAGTGATTTGGGGTTATCCTTTCTCCCCCAGGGCGCAAGACTTCACAGAGATAGGGGAATTCCACAAGGCCAAAGAAGTTTGGATTGGCCGAGGTCTATCCATGCCAGCCACGACTCAAAGGTCTCCATCTGCTACATTGGGGAGTGTTCAAGAGCGGGAACTAAGACGGAATCTTGCCCTACAACTCACCTCAGATGAAGCAGCCCCGTCAAACCAGACTATGCGAGATGGTATCCCTTCGCAAGTCACTGGACAAGTCACCCATGCAGCTGAGACTATCATGAGGATGGGGGCCCCGGTGCCTACTCATCACAGGGCAAGCAATGACGAGGAAGAAGAACCACGCACCCCCGAAAGTCACTAGGGCCGAGACGATACCAACCACATTTGGCTAGAGAGGAAGGGGAGATGGATATCGACGAAGAAATGATAGGAGGCCAAGATACGTCCCAGGGAGGGGAGGGAAGGAGTCTGGATTTGAATCGTGGGCATGGGGGGCAACCTTACAGAGTGGTTTCCACAGCTAAGTGTGGAGCCCATACCGATAGCTTGGGCTTTGGAGGAGAGGGTTCTGGCCTCGGCATCAAGGACCAGATCCCTTCCCACATGCTCCCGGCCGTACGGGAGTGGCTTAGGGAGCAAGGGATCCACGTCAATCTTCCCTCCTCCCCCCTGCAGCCGAGGCTCTCCCAACAGATCGTGGCAAACCTGAGAGGTGGCCCAACAGTTCATTCACCGGGGAAGATTAGATCTTCTCGTGTTTCTCGTCTAGTTCGCTCGAACTCACGCAGTCCCTATCCCAAGCAGAGATCCCTGCACCCCAACCAAGATTGTTGATTATGATTGTCACAATTTTAAGCCAAAACGTGCAGGGTCTCAATGACCCAGGCAAAACTGACATAGTTCGTAACTAATATAGGAGTCACCTTCGAAATTCAGACATCATCTGTCTGTAGGAACTTAAGCTGCGTGGATCAAGGCTGCAAGCAATCAAAGACACGATGTGGCCCGGAGCCGGTTTCTACTGTCAGGAGGCAGTATTAGCTTACAACAACAATCCAAGTGACGAGGGTGCAGGTAGCGGGGGTGTCTGCATGTGGTTATCCCGAAGACTGCTACACATGGTTAGCGATACATGCCACTCTCAAACGGGCAACGCCCAATGGGTCAAATTGCATGGTACGCCAGGGGGGGATATCGACATCCTTAACCTGTATACCCCTCACACCCCGGTCCTTTGGTGCAGCCTCTGGTCAGAACTCATCTCGAGCCTCCCACGCGACTGTAGGTGGATATTTCTAGGCGACTGGAATTTTGTCGAAAGACGGGAGGATAAGTCCAGCCTCAAGCTCTCCTATATGACCGAGAAGGAACGAAGTGTTTTCAAAGAACTGAAAGAAATCTTTCAAATTGAAGACGCGTTCCCATCTTCCCACAACTTGCGATTCAGCTGGGATAACAAGAGACATGGAGGGCTAAGGATTCTGGCAAGGTTAGACAGATTTTATACCTTTTCTAATCCCTCGGATCCTCCGACTAGAGAAAACTACAAAATTCTGGGTGATTGTGCGTTTGCAGACCATCTCCCTGTTTTACGCAAGCTTTGCCTTGAACCGGAGCCCGAGAAACGCCAGTCTCCTTTTGTTATGAATGCAGCCTATCTGAAGGAGACTGCCATGCAAGAGGGGATTCGGCGAATCTAGTCCCGGTCATCGCAACTCCCATTCTTCGGTAAATTCAGAAAGTGCGTGAAGTTTTACAGGATGTTCTGCATCAAGAAGGCCGCAGAAAACAAACGCATCGAGGGCGAGCTACGTCAACAACTTGAGGCGACCACGAGTGCCCTCCAACAGAGCCCGAGCAGCTCAACACTACAAGGGGACCTTGCCCGCACCGCAGGTAATTTGCTGAGTTTTGAAAAGCAAAAGACGGAAGGGCAACGGTTGAAGAGTCGACTTCGGTGGAAGACAAAGGGCGACGAGTGCTCGAAGGAGTTCTTCCAAGCTCACAGGGAGAGATCAACAGCCTTGATCATTACAGAGCTAGAGGATGAGAATGGCACGGTTCACTCAGACCAAAAAGAACTCGCCAACATCTGTCAACGCTACTATCAACGGCTGTACACAGCCAGGCCGGAGACAAATGAAGGAGCAGTTACTCAAGTGCTGAGTTACCTCTCCGACACCCTCTCCAGCCAGGCCAAGAGCACCCTTAGCGCACCCATCTCGCTAGGAGAGTTACACAAGGCGCTCCTCGACATGCAAACCGGCAAATCTCCCGGTCCTGACGGCATCATATTGGAATTTTATAGATGCTTCTGGGATCTGATCGGAGCCGATTACCTAGCCATGTTGCAGATGGGGATTGAGAAGGGGGAGCTCCCGGCAGGGATAACCCAAGGCATGATCGCCCTCCTCCACAAAGGGGGCCCTCGCCAAGCCCTTACCAATTGGAGGCCGATCACCTTACTGAACATAGGTTATAAAATTTATGCCAAAGCTTTACAGCTTAGGCTCCAAGCTGTGCTTATGGAAACCATCAGCCCTAATCAATCATCTTTTTTACCCATGCGTTTTATTCTTGATAACCTACTCTTGACGCAGAAGACGGTAACTTGGGCGGAGCACTCGGATCAACCTCTTTTGTTCCTGAAACTAGACTTCTCCAAAGCCTACGACATGGTCGACTGGGACTACATGTTCAAGATCATGGGCGCAATGGGGTTCCTTGAGGAGTTTAACAACATGGTGAGAGTTTTATTTCGAGGAGCTTTGGCGACAGTCAAGCTTAACGGTTCCCCTTCCTCATCATTTCGGATAGAGCGAGGGGTGCGCCAAGGCTGCCCCCTCGCTCCATACCTCTTCCTCATTGTTGCTGAGGTGTTGAGTGTGATGGTAACTCGGGAAATAGAGGCCGGTAGGATAGAAGGGATCAGGTTACCGTTCCGGGATAGACAGCAGATTCTCGCGCAGTACGCGGATGACACATCCTTCACGCTCCTAGGCAAGGAAGAATCGGTGCAGAATCTCATCTCCCTGCTCGAGACCTTTTGCCTGGCCACTGGGTTGGTTTTGAACTGGAATAAATCTAATGGTTATTGGAAGTGTGGTAGCCCGCTGGGTTGGCCGGAGTGGACTGACCACCAAGGAATCGCATGGGCTGAAAATGACAGCGTCAGCAAGCTTTTGGATGCCCCCTTTGGATTGTCACTTAGCACAGCCAACGTTGATGCCTTCTTACACAAACACTTGATCAAGAAGCTTAAGTATTGGAGTTCGACGAAGATTAATCCCACATGCAGGGGTGTGGTGGCAAACAGTGTCCTACTATCGTCTCTTTTTTTCTTCTTCTCGATATGGGGGGGTACCAAGAAAGGAGTCGGGAGACTCAAATCCACAATCATGAATTACGTCTCCGCAGACAAGATCCAGAGATCCCGGGCCAGAGTAGGATGGCTTCAATGCTGCGAAGCGAAAAAAGATGGCGGCATTAATCTTATTAACCCCAAGGATGCTGTCACCTCCCTCATGACCAAGTGGCTCCTCAAAGCTATGGAACCAAGCTCGTCTAATCTACAACTTTTCCTCAGGTTCTGCCTAGGGCAATCCCAACCTTATAGCCTCGGTCGGTGGCAACCGAGTCTGGAATACTTCACTGTCCCAAGGCACCAGACGAAGAAAGGCTCCATCGTCTGGAACAGGATCACCACGGCTTGGAAGGCTATCTTCCCCCAAGTCTCCTTTGTCCGGCCAAAGAATCGGGATGAGCTGTTGTGCTGCAGTTGGTGGTGGTGTCCGTTGGTGCCACTCATTGGCCGCGGCTTTTCCAACGCACGCGCTGCAGCACTACACAAGTCTGGCCTTCGCAGGTACAAAGATGTATGGCGGGGAGGCAGGTTTATTAATGCAGAGGAGGCTCAGGCTCGGTTCAACCTCCGTCCAGAGGAGGCAGGGGCATGGAGGAGTGTAGTCCAGATTGCATGGGCTGCATGGAAAGACATCATGCGGCCTCCCGACCGACTCAGCGTAGGAGAATGGGTTGGTATATATGCCGACAACATGGTGTCAGACCAGTAGTTAGCTGCGTTGCAGAAGATTTCCATCCCCAGCTCCGCCCAGGGGTTCATACCATCCCGTTTTCATCACCAATGTATACCGTCAACCCCCAGTCGGCCAGCATCACAGAGGTCCCGTTTGACACCCGCCCCCTCAATGCTCGCTATGACCAGAGAGGTGACGATGGGATCAACGAAATGATTAGATGTATTCGGCAAGTGAGAGTGGTCCAGGTGAAACGAGGAGAGAAGAAACATTCCATCTTGTTGTTTTACGGGAAGGTGGTCGAACTCGAGTGGAACCCGAGCAGCTTCTAGTGGGCGGGCGAGGTCCCATTTATGGAATTCACTTCCAACCTCGGTCGCAAAATGCTTTTACAACGCCACAGTGTTCCTTCAGTTGTGGAAAAGAAGTGGAATGGGACTCTCGCTCTGTCCTACAAGCTGAGATGGCTCAACTCGTGGGACAAGGAACGTGAAAAGAAAGAGGCGGGCCTTCTATGGGCGATTTGGCACCGAGGCGTGGCAATGAACGCCTGGAGGGATAAAGACCAACACCTGCTTCACCAATGTTGTTCAGTTTGTAAGGCAGGCATCCGCGAAACAATAATGCACTGCTTCTGGAAGTGCCGTGCTGCACAAAAAATTTGGAAATGGTGCGCTAAACTTCTAAATCTCTTATGCCCTCCATCCTCCGAAGACGACGACGACCTGGTGGATGATTCAGGTGAATCGCCTTTTGCAAATTAGTCAGGCCACCCCGGCTCGGAGGTCACCTCCTACCCGAAGGGCACAAGGTGCCCACAGGGCACGAAGTGCGCCCAGGGCACGCGCTCGGCACGCGGTGCCCACAGGGTACCCGGTAACCTCCGAACACTCAGCAACCCATGGGCATCCCACACCCGCAGGGCCCCCGGTAGCAATCCACCCCCTCGGCATCGAGTGCTTCCCGAGGCAATTATCCCTGGGGATCAGAGGCGGAACCATGTCGCTCGGTTAAACTTTGGAGTGCACAGGGAGCTGGGCCTTACATGGAAACATTGTATTTTCGCTCATAGAATTCCCCGGAGATTTAAACCCGTTAGTCGCATCTGGTTACTGCTTCGGGGCACGGTGACTTGGATGATTTGGAGGGTGCGGAATGATGCCTCCTTTGAAGGCAAACTCTGGCCTTTTGAGAAGTCATGCTGCAAAATCTGGTTAGGCCTCATTGAATATGGAAGAATCGCTTGGGAGAAGACCCAGAGTGGAATCAAGAGCGCTGGGGAAAATGAAGAGAAGCGAAGAAAGCTTCTCCAACAATTTCAGACACTGTGGTGCTGGCGTAACGTCCTTGCGTGTTGGACTGATAATCAACCGACCTGGAACTTAGCTAGCCCTAGAATTAACATGAGGAGTGAGGAGTGACTTTGTTTTTTGTTTCTTTCTTTCCCCGTCCTCGCCGGATCTGGCGGGGATGGGTTGTATTTGTGCTTCTTTTCACCTTGCAGTAAAGGGCCTCCCTTTATTTGTGTCAAAATATATATATATATATATATATATATATATATATATATATATATATATATATATATAGCTGCCCATAGTGCTCAGGTGCTTTTATTTTTCTAGTCTATTGTGAATTCATAACAAAGGACACAAGACAAAGCTCAATTTGAAGGACAGGTAGGTGGAATACAGAATGAATATGTTGCATGTAGAGAAGTGTCTAATTACAGATGTCTAGCTTGTTGGCCAACTCTCAATGGAAACATGCAATGCAGCTCATAAAAGTATGTCAATTATGCAACAAGGCAACCTACTCTACCTCATTGTCATGGTACGGCTCTTATTTGAGTTGTTGGGAAAAAAATATAAACTAAAGCAAAATTGACCTCTGGTTTGAGTGAAACTTATTTCAATATGAAAGTAAGGGATTCAGGAAGCAAGACTTGTACGTCATGACAAGGATTGTGTAACAAAGAGATGTATTCACATGAATAATTTGGTCATGATTCATCTGCATAATAAAGACCAGTGGCCTACTGACTAGGTAGCCATGATCCCATCTTCATTCCAAAATTTGAAGAAGAGACATGAACATGTAACATGTTTTATGCCAGGTGGCTGGATGACTACTGGCAGTGCTGAAATATGGATGTCTTTGTCTTTTGGTTGAAAGGGGTGGTGATCACATTAACAAAACAGAAAAACATCAATCTGGTCCCATGAATGGGTTGGCAGACCAGTATGGGAGAGGGACAATTCAAACCCACTGAGACACCAGGTGAGACAATGTACTTCTCAAGCGTAGTGTTACGTCTATCACCACAACTGGGATGCCTTCTTCTCACCCAATGTGGCAGGCTGAGTAAATTGTAGAGAATTCAAATGGGACAAAACTCTTAATACATGCAAGAAAATTAATCATGTAGTACTCATGTGATCTTTCAAATCATGGATATTGTTATAGCTTTTGATGTGAATGGAATTCACAAACAAACTTCCAGAATTCAAATTGTGAGGTTTGTATTTGTGCATGGAATGCAATAGTCCTTACTTCATTTTGATGCACCATTCTCCTACAATAAAACTCTTCCCTAACACAACTCTTCCACCACACAAATCTCTCACAATACATCTCTCTATCATAATACAGCTCTTCTACAATATGACTTCTATAATGGGATACAATTGAAATTGTATTTGGAAGCAAGGGACTAATTGATGGTGGAGGTGATGTTATCTATGTCACCTAAGTCATATTAAAATTGATTTGGAAGCAAGGGACTAATTGATGGTGGAGGTGATGTTATCTATGTCACCTAAGTCATATTAAAATTGAGGTTGCATTAAAGTCACCATGTGTTGGATCTTTGGTTAGGATTTGCCAAACTTCTTGGATTGTATTTCAATATTCATCCTTCTGAAAGTTGAACCAAAAAATATTTTTTCTCCACAAAAATTTGGAGTGTCATGTATCTTTGTTTTGGTGAATGACCTAGACCTGCTATACCACACAAGTTAAGACTGAAAGTGTCATTTTGTACAATAATAAATGATATCATTTATAAAAGTTGTAAGAATGGAATACCTTACTTGCTGATTATCTACATAAACATGTAATTGTTCCTAGTCGGCTTGATTTTAGGGTTGTCTTGCAACGCTTCTAGGTCTACTTGTATGACTTTGAATGGTAAGGTTGCAATTATGACTACAATATTGACTGAAATTTTTTATTGGTAGTATATTTGGCAAAAAGATTCCAATAAAAGTTTGTATAGGCATCTCAATCAACCATTGGAGCACATGTAATGGAAGAATTCAAATAGTTATCTTCTTATATACAACTTCAAAATAGCATAAGACAAAAAAATTGTTTGGCGCTTCTATTGACTCCATTTCTCTAACCAAAAAAGAAGAAGCTACAAGCTTAGCACCGCTAAAAATATAATCTTTTACATCCTACGAAGACAGGATTAGATATACTACTTCCATGCAAAATTCAACATCCAAATCCTTGTGCTTAGCTAGATTAAAATAAGACATGCTACTTGTGCAAGTTTGAGGAGAAAAAATACACAATTAGCACCATATATAAATAGCTTTATCAATCTATAGAGAAATAAAAAAAAATTAAAAATTGTACAATTACTTCAACAAAATTATAATGGTTTCATTTTGACAGCCATTCCATTGAAACAAAGCTCAACACCCAACCATTGGGAAGAGAGATGGCTGCAAGCCCTTGCGATAAACCTCGCCTTCGTCTTAATGACGAGGGCCCCCCAACCAGGGCTGTCATTGGAGGGGGCAAAAAGCCCCCTATATTTTGCATGTTGATGAAAAAAAAAAATTAATTTAAAAAAAAATTAAAAAATATATAAACTAACTAAAATTAATCTAGTGGGTCCCCCAGGCTAATTCGGGGTCCCTGGTTTCATTAAAAATAAAAAAATTACTAAAAAAGGGCCGCAGGGCCCCTAAAAATAGATCAGGGAGGAAAGGAGAAAGGGGACGAGGAGGGGGAGGGCCCGCCTCGTCATTAAGACGAGGGCGAGGTTTAGAGCGAGGGGGCTGCAAGTATCAAGGATAGACTCCCAGTTCACTTTTTTTGGTCATAGCAAATGCGGCATACCTTATTCTCTCATAGCAGGGCTACACTAAGCCTCCATTTGGGTTCGGGCAGCCACTCCAGCCAAATGGGCAGAACTTGGCTAAAGAACCGTTGTGACGGTCTTTCAGCTATGAATCATGGTTGAATTGATTCACGGTTGAATAGTAGATGAAAACTTTCAGCTTGCCCCTAATATTTGAATCAGTTGCAATTGTTTATTTACTTATGTCCCTCAACAACTAAGGTCATCAAATGTCATTGATTGATATGGGCACTTGTATTATATCATTTATAATAAAATCTATGAAGGAGATAATTAATATTTCTTACTTATGTAATGCATTTTAAGTAAGAAATGTTATTTTATATTTTATGTAATGCATTTTATATGTGACTAAAAATTTTAAAAATGGTTATTTCAAACAATTATTAAAATTGAATAGAACAATGTACTATATGGTTATAAAACTTATCAGTGCCTAAAATATATTAGTTATTAATTTTTATTATTAAATGGCATTTTAAGTTTTAGAATATTCTGAAAATACAATTCAAAATGGTTGGGGAGAATATTGCCTAAAGGCCAACTTATAGTGTGTATTTCTGACACTTAATTAGAAGTTGAAGATGATCAAAAGTTTGTAAAGACATGGTTCTTTTACACGTAATATTACAAATACTAAATGCTCAAGCTCATTTTTTACACGTTTTTTGTATTTTTGAAGTTCCTCTAAAATATTAATTGTTGTGAAAATAATATATTTTAAACTTTCATCTATAGATAAAAGAAGTTACTGCTGTAGTGAAAATTTATTATGTCAATTTCATTACAATGTGGTGTTTTTATAAGTACATTCCTTTTAACCCCTAAAGGACAATTGTCCTAGAATGGGCGTTTTTGAAACTTGGGCATGTACCTACAGTTGCAATTTTAATCGTGATTTTATGAAAATTTTATTGAAGGTAGATCATAACGAGAGCTACGTGTGGGTCTTTTTTTTTTTTTTTTCAATTCCGACACTCGATGCAAAAGTTATGAGGGTTTAAGTGTCAAAAGCTGCTCGTTGGGCAACTGCTGAAATTTTCTAAGCCACTGTGAATGCAGCAAATTCTGCCCAAAACTGCCCAAATCTGCCCAAATCTGCCCAAATCTGCCCAAAGACGAAACTTTGAAATTCCACCAAAATTGAGATTTTGATATTTTTCAAAAATAAAAATTTCTATGTATAGAGAAGGCAGTAGAGCATGTTTCCACCGTTTGGATTTTCAATCCAAGAATTTTTCATAAGCTATTTTTATTGTCAAAAAACGGCCTTTATATGTGAATTTCAGCATACCCCCTAGCGGAAAATGATTTTTTTGGAAACCTTCCACTACTTTTTTGAATATGATATTTTATGGACATGTACCTAACTCACTTAGTAACAATTCTATGGAGAGATTCATTCCATATCTACTTTAAAAAATGGTTTTTTGGGCCTTCAAAACTCTACTGTCCTCTTTTTCTGCAGGGAAAAAAAACTTGTTTTTCTACTTTGAACATTATCATCTTGCAATTGGTGAGGAATGAGTGTGTGAGATTTGGTGGACATGTAGACATAGAAGTTAGCTACAAGATCTTATGGTTAGATGTACTAAAAAAGACCCCAAGTTTGCAGAATCCACCTTGCTTTGAAGAGGGGCTGTTTTGAGGCAGTTTTGATGAAAAATACCCTCAGAACTTTAGGGGTTAAAAAATATTACTGCACATTATCTAACCATATTGAAACAAAGCCTTTCTAATTTTATTTTCTACACATGGAGATGCTCTTTCTAATGGTTTTTAATTTTTTTTTTTCAGGGTACTCATTATTATTGAATATGATATCAATTTAATCACATGGTGACGTTTCTTGTCTACTAATACAATTATGTCTACAGAAGTTATGAAGCACACAACAACCACTGATTGCGGTTGTAGCATATTTGATGATAACATTTAGGTTTTTCCAAATTCCCATCTATTTTAAGGATATCAAAGGTATTTCCAAATTCCCATCTATTTTAAGGATATCAAAGGTATTTCCTATTTTGACCCTTGTGTGATATACTTATAAGTTATCAAAAGCGTCTTAATCATTTAGTCCATGCAACTTTTTATTGAAAGGCTCTTGATTTTGTTGTAATAAAGGATAAGCTGAATGCTAAATAATATAAGGTTTTATAATTCCACCTTTAATATTGATGCTAGGTTTTTGTAATATTTGCCTCCTCATTAGTTTTTGAAAACTCTGAAGATCGCATGTGTGTAACATCATGAGTGTCTCCAAGCGCTAAAACACAAACATCTAAAAAGTTTTGATTAATATTGCAATATGTCAATATTGTATGTACATTGTGTCGACACCAATAATTAGTTGGAGTATATATTTTGGCTGGTTTCTTGTATAATTTAACATGTGAGCCATCAAAAGCACCATATATTTAAGGCAATTTAGTTATACAATGAAATCTACGTTTGGTATTTTTAAATCTTATGCTAATTGGAATAGCAACAAATTGTAGATATAATTTATGTTTGTATGCCAATGCATTACATATTAACATCAAATACTTTAAAACTATTTTTTTCAATGCCAAACATATCTCCAACGTTCCGATTTGTTCCTGCATGAACTAGTTTTGAGAAGAACCATTGCAATTGCTTTTTGAACCGTTGCAATTGTTTTTTGCTAATTGCTTTTTGCTGGGCATTGGTCCTGGGTTAGTTTCTATGTCTTCACATTGAAGTAGCGCTAGTTTGTTAATGAAGTAATATCTCTTTACTTGGTGTTTTGATGTTCAATGTAAGGTTTCCATAGGTCGCAAAGCTTAACAAAAGTATTGTAAGAGGTTTTTAAAAGAGTAGCCCACTCTCCGCTTTAATTCATACAGCTACTATGTAACATCAGACGTTTTTATGATAGCAAAGTGCTCCCCTTTATTCGAATATTCACCCACGGCTTTGATTGTGATTACTTTCGTAGGGGCTATGACATCATTCTTCGCAGCAACCACTCGAATATTACAGAATGATTTAAAGAGGGTCATAGCCTATTCAACTTGTAGCCAATTAGGCTATGTGTTTCATTCAAAAATATTTAAATCATATTTCATCCTGCATTTTATTATCCACGAAATAATTTTTTTGATACAAGGCGTCATTGATCTTGGAAATGTCCACTTGTCTTCTTGGCAAGATTTTTTTTCCTAACCTCTCAATTTGAAAAAAAAAAGATGCTAGCCATAGCACAAAAAAGTAATCATTATGACATCATATTAGTATGGAGATGAAAGGACATAAATCTTTATATATATAAAGAGCAATTAAAATGACATGGTATTTTTAGAAATTAAAGTAATTTTAAATTTTTATTTCAAACTGAAGCTTAAATAGGAAAAATTTACATAAATTTAAGAATAAAAAATTTAATGTTAGTTTAAAAATTAAGATAAAAGTACAATGAAAAATAAACTTCTTTTAAACCTATAAAAATATAAAACCAACACATAGTTACATAGTTCATTGTTGCTTATAGGGTTTGATATACATATGTTGTTTGTTTTTGTTGTTATTTTATAAAATTATAAAGAATATAATATTTATTTTTACATTTCAAATTAATATTAAAAGATCATGACTAGACCTAGAAGAGGTGATGGGTCTCTTGGGCAAAGTTCATGTTCAAACAATGGAGTCACTGTAAATTCAAATGTTGTACTTGGGTTTCTAAAAGTTAAGTCATGATTAGAGGTCAAGTTGCTGCTAGTCATAGAGGAATTTTTGTTATGGTACATGACAAAATTACTGAAAATATTAATAAAGACACCGCATAAGAACTTGAAAGTGGGGAAGACAACCATTCGGACATTTCAATTTAGATCAATGAAATGACCTCTTCTATTCTAAAAAAAATGAAGAAATTTATCTTTATAAAGATAGGCGTTCTAATTTATCGAAGAATATATGGAAAGTCATTATTAATTATATTAATGGAATTTCTATAGAAGAATCATTTACAGAGAAGCAAGTGAAGTCGAAGATTGATACCATAAAGAAAAGATATAAAGTTTTCAAAAAGAAGAAATCACAGTCCTACACTAAAACATTTGAAGCTATTTCGTGGCCTCATTATAATGTTTGTGATAGAATATAGGTTTAAGTGGAATTCCGGGTGATATGGATGCAAGTCAATCATCTAGACATGTTGTGATGTGTAATACAGATCAACCTTCTTTTGTAAATCCAAGTCAAACGTCCACAGAAGTACATGGTTTGAATGTTGAAATGGAATTTGATGAACATGCATAATCAAAAAAATGTACAAATCTTGTTCAAGGATTTGAAGGTGTCCAAACGAGTACCAAAGCTTGTTGATAAAAAGAGTGCAACATCTGCATCAACCAATCCATCGACCAGCCACATAATTGATGCTAACGTAATTAGTGAATGGACATCGGAGAAGCAAAAACAACCTAAAATTGATCAAGAAATTCAGTATCTAGGGAATGCATTGTCAAGGTTTGTTGCATTATATGGTAAAAGTGAGAAGACATGGAGGAACAAATATAAACATTTGAAACTTTCAAGTTACAAGTTGCCGTTGAAGCTACCAAGGCCACTTTTGAATTACAAAAGAGTGTTGCTAAAATAAATGTTGATGCATAAGAAAAGGCAATATAAGTTAGAATTGAAGCCGATGAAAGCATGTAACGACCAAAAATAGAACTTGAAATGATGATGAAAACAAGACGCGACAAAGTTCAAAAGCAATTGATGCAACAAAAAGAGAATTTGAGGTGCAAGTAACGAAGATATGAAAATAAAATAAAATTATAATATGTAATTTTGTGGAGATAAAAATTTGATATTTTAAAAAAGTTCCAAGTTGTTTTGTATTGTTGCGGTTGTTACGAATGTAGTTGAACATGTTTTGTACATGATCTTTTTCATTTTTTTGAAAAAAGTGACTTTGAATTAAAAAATTGTCCCATAATTGATTGAAATAAGTGATGTAAATAAGCTTTTGTGATGAAATTAATTTATAATGTCATTAATTTAAACCAAAAATCACTATTAGAAATATAGTAATAGAAGACTCTAAGTAGTAAATCAGAGCCATTCTTTTTGTTTACTTGTCTTTGAGTAGACGCATGATGCTTGAATGTTAAACTATTTTGGACCCATAAATGCCCAATTGGACCCAGATTGTTCTCTTTTGTAGAGCCACATCACTTGACCCTAGGAAGGTCTTAAGGTGGGTTTAACTAGGCATTTTCCTGGATCTTTTACTACGATAATTTTGGTAGTGAATTATGAATTCAATTTTAATATTTATCCAAAAGTTACTAAATATATAAATTATATTTAATTTGACAAGAGGAGACAATATTAATTAAGTACATAAAATCAATATAACAATACTTAGTTTTCTATATAAAAATGACTATTACACACAACAATTAATGATGGGACTATTTACTAAATTGCCACGGATAGTGGAATGGAAGTCGACGGACATGCCCCATTGCTCTAGCCGAGCACATTAGCTAGTGGCTGATTGCAGCCCCGCCTTCCTTCCCTAGCCACCCCATGCATATAAATATGGCCAAAAGGTGCCCTCCTCGTACGCGTGGAAACTAAGGCTTGTGTTTTTGGTCCATTGGAGCACGTAGGGCTACACTATGGCGCTGATATTACAAGTTTTACGTAGCCTTTTGAGTTCATTTGCATGCTAACCAAGTGGTAATGTTTCCAAAGTTTTCTCTTTGTTTCAGTGGCATCACTTCCAATGATCACCTTTGTCGATGTAGATGGCAATTGACGTATATTTAAAGCTTAATGACAAAGTTTTTGAATGTTTTTAAATCTAAAGCTAGTATGTGCAAATTTTAACAAACTGTATCTGTTGATGTTTAGAAGTTGGATTTGGGAAAAACAGAGGTTGTATGTTGTTGTCATCAACATAACCATGGATGGTGTGCAAACTTGGCCTTGTATTAATAGCATCAATTTGTAATGACTTTGAGAGGTCATACACGCTTTTAGAGAAGATTGAGATACCATAGTTGTATGTTTTGCTTCTTACCATCTTCTTTGATTAAATTCAGTGTACAATACCCGGAAGAAAAGATACGTGATTCACTGAATTGTTTAAGAAAAATGTACTGAACAGCTAATTTGGTGAGCTCATGCGAGGTTGAAAATTCATGGAATTCAATGCAAAAAATTGCATTTGAAAGCCTTTAGACTCTATTTTAATAACAATATTTGTTTATATAGAAAAAAAAAAACAAAATCAACACAAAATTTGCTTTCTCCTATACAATACTCAAAATCTAATACCGGTACTACCACCTTTTGCACTAATTACTTCCTTCATACGTGTAGGCATGGTATCAATAAGGATTTTTAAGAGGTCTAAAGGTATCTCTTCCCATACTCTATAAAGTGGTTCTACCAATTCTTCTGCATTGTGCGGCCGTGATGTACTCTGAACTTCATCTTTAATAAGTTTCCATAAGTTCTCAATTGGATTTAGATCTGGAGAGTTGGCAGGCCACTTCAACTTCTTTATACCCATCTTTTCTCTCCACTTGTTTGGCAAATTGCTCCGATGAACTGGAGCGCCATCCTCTATAAGTAACAAGTCTTTGTGAGGTTGATGGATAAAATAAAATGGAGTTAAAGTGCCATCGTAAATAAGATCCACAAAATCACCTGCACTTCGCTTATCTGGAGGTATGATTACTAAAGGAGCCTTCTCAAAGCCACTAAAAGCACCCCAAACCATCACCGACGTACGCCCAGACTTGAAAGTTGGTACTAGACATTTATCTGAATATCTTTCATAAGCCTTTCGCCACACTCTAATTTGTCTATAACTCCTTATTTCAAAAGATGATTCATTAGTCCAAATAACCTTCTTTAAATCCTCCTTTGTCCAGTTTTTATACTCTTTAACAAATGCTAACATGTCTGCCATCTGAGAAAATGTTTTTTTACTGCAACACAACTTCTATAACCAAGGGTGTGCAAAGCCTTCCTTACAGTACAAGTACTAACCTTTGCAACACGTGCCATTGCATTTGTAATTTCTGTAAGTGGTCTACGACGATCTTGATTAAGGAGACATTCTAATTGTCTTATATTCCACTCTGCAAACTTTCGAGGCCTATCCAATGGCTTTGGTGACTTCACAGTTCCTCGTTTTTTGAAACTATGTATAACACCATAAACAGTGGAAGAGGGCATATCTAATTCTCTTGCTATCTCCACACCTTTACTTCCAGCTTTGTGCATTCAAACCACTTGTCCTTTCTCAGCATCTGTCAACGCTCTAGTCTTCATCTTTTTCAAAATATTATGCCACTCAACCTACCCACAACACCAAACAAACTTATTTCAACAAGAATAATATACCTCACACTAAACAAAGTCACGCTAACACCCACAATCATCTCAAAAGTTAACCCTACAACTTAAAATGCAGTCACAATTCAATATCACATACATATTTTTTTTTTAAACAGTGGCCTAAAACATTATTATACCATAATCATGCCTAATAATAGTTAATGCATGAAAAAGGGGTGGGCACACTTTAGATAAGGCAATAGAGAATTATTACTTTACATAGACTTTTCTATAATTAGACACAAACTATTTACTTTTCACAACCTTACTCCTAGTTCTAAAAATAGGTGAAAACCCCAAGGCAATTGCTCACAAAGTGAAAGTGTAGTGCTCACTTGAAGTTGAGTGTCCATACTAAGGTAGAACCATCTAAAACCGACCAGTTAAGGTTTGAGCATGTGTTTTTGAGGCGACAAATCTGATGAGGATTTTTCCCCTTTGGAGACATAAGCTTATTCTTGAATGCAAAAGAATTTGGAATTTTACACCCAATATTGAAATAGTTACAAATTCTTTAAGTGAAAAGTTAAAAACCACCCATAACTAATATGTAGGCCCACCTAAAACCGACCACCACGACACCAAAACTTGATCACCAGATTATTTCCATATGATTCCCTTTCTACCAATCATGCTTGATACTTTCTTCTAGGTCTCTCAAGATTTTAGATCTGACAGAAGGTTGGAATTGGAGAAGACTACTGATCGGTTATGGGGACCCGGTCGGAAATGGGTGTCTCTACCTTATAGTTAACCCCTAAAAATCCAGAAAAGCCGAAATGGGTTTTTGCTGTTTTGGTCAGCCAAGTTGAAGGGGTTAAAATTCATATTTTTGCCTAAGATTTTTATTGGATACTCCCTATACTGCAAAGTGTATGTGGTAAAATTTTCAAAGTCAAATTCCAATTTTAAGACCTTCAACTCGAAATTTTAGGTTTCAAGTCCAAAACGGGCAGCTTAAAATTTGGTTTTTTAAAAATTTTTTTTCTTGAAATATTTTCATAACCAAACCACCACTCAAATTCCAAAGAGACCCAAGTCAAAAAATAAACCAATTTTACAAGGGCAACCTCCAAAAATTACAAAGACAAACTTCAAATTTTTGAATTATTTCTTTCAAAATTCGTCAAAATTTGAGATTTTGAAAATTTTCAAAAATTATTTCGCCCAAAAATAAAAAAATGTATAAAGGTACCTAACCACTGTTTAGATTTTTCTGAAACCAAGTATACATAACGTCATACATGTTTTACGATATCAACGTTTTTAGACCCGCTTCTAGAAAATAATTTTTATGAAGGTCCTAAAAAGGGAATAAATCTCTAAAATTTTGCATGGAGGTACCCAACTTGATTACCTACATGGAAAAAAATATGAGCAAAATGTTTGGGATAATGAACATCAAGTCCCCATTTTCACCATTTACCCTATGTCGTTCGGTTTATACCCAAAAAAACTTTTGCTGCAACTTTGAACATTATGATCTCACAAATGGTAAACATCCAACGGTTGAAATTTTCATCGGTACTTCTAAAGAGGGTAAAGTACAAAATTTTACGGTTCGATGTCTAAAAAAAGGAAAAAATCTGGTCCAAACAGTCATTCTCACAAAGCGGTCAAAAAGGACAGTTTTGGAACTTGGAGCTTCCAAAAACGGCTTGATTTTTAGGGGTTAACTTGGAGATAAGTAAAATTCACGTATCTTTTCTTCCGGATACTGTACAACAAATAATTGGATGCAAAGCTAAAGTTTTGTGGAACTAATATCTTTGAAAAAACCATCAGAGGTGGCCATACTAACTAAGTTAGAGGAATTGTGATCACTGTTGAAATATGGAATATGGTCCTATTCATGTCCCAAACAAATAGGAGGAAAAATAATCAGCAACCTAATTATATTCATGTTGAAACATGCCAACTATTCGTCAAAAAGTTGAAGACAAAAACATGCAAAATATGTTTTTAAAGATAACTTACATGAAATTTCACAAGGTTTGACAAGAATTTGCATAATGTAATAAAAAGAAAGTGAGCACTCAAAGCATGAAATCATCCACCTGAACAAAAACTTGGCACAACCCTTGCACAATTGTACAACTTCCTACGCTCGGCCAAGTGCACAACTTCGTCCACTTCCAAAACCTAGCACAAACTTTGCACAATTTCTTACGACTACACAACTCATTACATCTACACAATTTCCTCCACTTCCGCCTGCTAAACTTCGTTTACCTCGGCTGCCCCCACCTTCTAAACAATTCAACATATAACATAAATGCATGCATTGAACTGATGGAGAGAGTTGTAAAACATTCTAGAACGGAATAAGTACCACAACACATCTTTCTCTTAGACACATGTCAACTTTGAAGAACGTAAAAAATCATGGTCTATATAACAAGTGAGCAAGTATGCAAGAGCAAGGTTAACTGAGACTCTAAGGTTAAGCGAGGAAGTGCTACCAAGAAGAAAAACAACTCCGACCCTGCAGAGACCGACGTGAATATAGTGTTTGTTCATTCTATTCACTAATCCGATGGCCATTGGACAAAGGATAGTGAATCTAGAGCTATTTCTCCTTTCGGAGGTAAACAAGAAGTGCTACCACATCCCAAAGATTGTAAAAACATGCAAAAAGATGGTTTATCCTTGCTCTCAAGGCTCCACCCCATTGTAAACTTTCACCCGCTCCTAAGTCCCAGGGCTTGTAGTGTTTCAGTAGTCTCACCATGCTGTTGGCCCCCCGGTAAAATTAGCAGTAAAAAAAAAAAAAAAATCCTTTTCGAAACCCTGCTTCCAACATTCTTTGTGGATGAATCTGGTCGTCGCAACGGTTTGACTGGTGCAGTGGACAACAGAGGAATTCATTGATGGAGAGACACAGCACATTTCCTTATCTTTCATATCCTTTTTATTTTTCTTTCATTTTCCCAGTTCACAGTGGGTGCCTTGATGGATGATAGTTGAGAGCTTGAAGAGTACCACCCAGTACACAGGCATTTTTGACATAAATTCCATAAAGACTCCCAAGGGGTTGTCCAACGGCCTTGCCAGAGCTGTGATGATTAGAAGAAGGAAAGTAAAGGAATGGGAGGGACAAACTCAGAGTCTTGCGGTACTCGGCTTGAAGCAACTTGAACACAATTAATCCATCTCTCTCTAACACATCTGACGTGCAGTGATTCGAGGTGCTTGTTAATGTGGTCTCATCCGCTCTCATTCATGAGCCCTGGCTCCGTCACCTGACGTTGCGCCTCCCCAGGAGCCTTTTCCTTTATGATCCCAGGCTTCAGCGTTTATGATCCGAAGCCTTCTGCTACGATGCTAGCAGTCACCTCCGAAGTCCGAACCTTACATCTCATGAAGTAAGTGACGCAGACCTGCTACTGTTAAGTTACTGCAAGTACCCAGGTTCAAGTTCAAGACTCAAGTTGCATGTAGACTTGAAAACATCCACAGGAATCCCAGAAATGATATTTAGTATGGGCTTGTGTTCAAAACAGTTTCTGCTTTCTTATTAAAAGCTTCATGTACCTTGTATCTTTTTGCGGCTGACTCAGGGGCTGACTTTGGGAAGGGCTGAGTCTCGGGGGAAGAAAAAATCATGTCTGAGTGTGTCTGTGTCTACCGGAATGTGCCTAGTGACGACATTGTTCAAGGGGCATGTAGTTTTATTGGATTCGTTGCGCCAATGATGCGCCTTGCACTCTTTGGTAGACCGAGAGTTTGATACGAATCAGTGCTATCCACAAACTGTGTCCTCAAGGCAAAATATTGGCTCTCAAGTAGGCTTTTGTTGTTTTCCCATCGTGCACTGGTTGGTTTGTCTGGTATGTGTTATTGCGGCGAAAAGGAGAAGTGTTTGAAGGTGCGGCCATGAAAAACGATCCTCCAATCGTGCACATGAAAGTCCCATGTCACTTCCGATGGGCACCCTTTCGGGTGACTCAATTAGGTGGAACGAATGATTCACCGATGATCCAAGAATAGCTTTTATCGTAAACCAGAGTTTGTGTAAAAATTTGAAAACTCATCAAAGGCACGTAATGCGTTGTGAAACTGGACCCTTTCGAAGTGTATATTCATGCATCTTCTCCAAAGAATAACCATTTACTTCTTGTTAGTTCTCATGCGCCGTCTGTACCGATTCAGTGAAGGGGTAAGAGTTTGAGCCTCGTAGGATTTTTCTGAGCTAGGATCAAACTTCGTTCACCTGAACTTTACTCTTTTTTGGAGGACCCAATTCCAAGGTGACCCAAACTTTTTAAAGTTTAACTGTGTTAAAGTATGACTTGTCACATTTGACACGTTTCCTCGAGAGAAGCAGAGGATGTTGAAGCTCACATCATTGGCATTCTTGCAACCGTAGATGGGACCTGGACGGTTGGACTAGATAAAGTTGTAGTCTCCAGCGTAAAAGTTGATTCAACCCAATCAAAGAATTTCGGTGGCAGCCCCGTTCGTGCACCTCTGTGACTAATGGAAATCGAGCTGTTTCCATTGTCGTTCCGAGGAAGCAGGGAAACTTCAGCGTAAGTTTCTGTCAGTAAATCGTGAACATACCGAAGTTACCTTCACCTCATTTGACCCGGCTCGCTTCTCAAGTTGGCAACCCCTAATAGTCGGTGCGGAATTAAATGTTAGTGAAGTTATCAGGCTACGTTCATGATAGACATAGGGAGAAACAGCTGCTTCGTCGACAGACGTGTCTGATGTGCGAGCTTCACAATCTTATCAACCTGCTGGATTGACTTGGTAAGAGCAGCTCATGCATGCATGAACTTGGGAAGTCGAATCATCTTCGATTCTTCCACATGACGCTACTGGCAGTCAATCAGTTAGCTCTAGATTTAAAAAATCAGGGAAATGATCCTGTAACCGCCTAATATTATGGGAGACGACTTTCTGTGAAATGCATCACTCTTGTGAACACATACTCGGAGTGATTGGGAGGAGGGGTTCAAGGTGTTGATGGACATTTGTAGATAAAAGAAGCTTGAAATTAGAGTTGAAAGTAAAGACTTCTGTTAAGTAATATGATGGTTTACTTAGTAGGAAGTTTTCGAGTCTTTTGCTCAGCTGAACAGGCACGATGTCAGCTTCTTGTTCCAATGATCAATGACAAGTATGAAGATTTGATCTTCACATGTAACATGATGCAATGACATGCACTGGTTTTCGATAGCGAGGGGAGATTATGAGAGATAAGAGCAAGAAACTGGTTTTCAAAAAGTTGGTGAAATTGAGGCTGTATCATTGCAGTGGAAATGAAACCATGCTACAAGTTTTTCTAAAGCTGTCTACTAGCGAGCTGCAAGTAAAACTGCTGATGTACAATATACAGAAAGGGGAGGATGCGTGCGAACCCATTCTGGGTTCGTAAAAAATCCTCCCCAGGTCTAAAAATTGATCCTATCTCTTCCTCGTACGAAGAATCGAGGGATCAATATTTTGCAAAACAAACTCAAAATTGAGTTCAAAAAGTCTACAACTAACCAGGTGTATTCTGAACCAGCTTGCTACGAAGTGACCTTCACTACCTTCGATCCGATATCACCCTTGATCTCTTGCAAGGTGGGGCACTGAAATCCACTGGCACCTCGCTCTCACACCTCGGACACCGAGGGTCATCTCTCTTGAGCATTACATACATGAGGCACCGTGTGCATGCTCCCATTACAAGTGCACCGGAGTCCACTTTGCTATCACCTTCACAAGCCCTGAAACCAAAATCAAAAGAAAACAACGTCAGTTATTGGAAAGGTCTAATCACTGACTTCCAACAAAGACGTCAATCACTTCACCTCCTCCAAGACACAGTTCAAATTTTGATTTCTACAGCAAAAACTGGATTCTGATAATCTTACCCCGTGGATTGCCTCGTCTCGTTCAAAGAAGCAGCTTTCCTAGATCTGGAGGACGTGGACGAGGAGCTGCTGGTGGAAGGCGAAGGTACAACCCCCGAATCAATTGGGTCAGAGCGAGTGGAAGTGAGAGATGAGAAGGAAGAGGACATAGAAAGTTTTTGTTGCAGGCGCGGCATCTCTCTCTTCGAAATGGGTATTGTTATAGAGGCCTTCTCTGCAGTTCTCTTCAAGGCATTCTGGATCATCTCCATGGTGCACACCGTTTGCTCGTGGCGATTTGCTAGGGAAGGAGATGAGGAGCCTCCAGCCGCTAAGTTGAGGTCCAGCTCCAAGTTGGATTCCTCCTCTGCTTCTAATTCGTCGCACCTGTTGGCTAAGGATACGTGGCGATCGTCCGCCTGCAAGTTCCACAGCTGCTTGCCGGTTGTGAATGATCTGAGCCGGGAAGTGTTCTGTTGCCTACTCAGGCGGGGACTTCCAGACGAGGAAGACGAAGATGCTCTCAGACTGTTTTCTTGCCTGAGTGTCTCGGACCTCTTACTACCCAAAAACTCATGAGCTGCGAGTGGAGAGAATTGAGTTTGAAGCTCAGTCTCGATGCTGCAGTTGCGCTTCCGGGGATCGTTGGAAGTGCTCAAACCAGAGTTCTTGTCAACATAGGACACCTTCCCAGTCTGCAAAACGAGAAAGAAAACCAACGTAAGAACCAAAATCCAACCCAATACAAAAAATGAAATCAATCAAAGGTTCAAAATTTGACTGCCTAGTAGCCACCGATATGAAACTGGTTCTGCTCTCTAGAGCACTTCTAGAACGTTGACACTCCTCCAATTCACAAATACGGTAGCATAGGCCGGGTAGTTGAATTCTACCTTCAGGTCCAGGCACTTCTCCCAGCCAGAAGGGAGAGGCTCCTCGGGATCAAGTTCCAGAAAATCCGGTGAGGCAGAGAGATGCAACTCAGTGTCAAATTCCCTTGACGAGGAGCACGGATCAGCCTTGCCAAGCAGATCCAAAGTGCTCAATTCAACATCCTGCCGCACATTCTCCGGCTCAGAGTGCAACTGCCCCATCATCATCTGCATCAACTGCTGCGCATCCGCCCCCCATGCAGTCCTTTTCTTCTTCACGTCCAAGATCTCTCCACCTCTCCAACCTCCCGTTTCCATTGCCACAGCCATATGGCCACTCTCTCTCTAAACACAAAACTATCTCTCAACACCACAACCACACCACCACCACCTCCCAAAACCTCTTCTCTCCAAACCCGACAACCCAAACGACAACCTTGACACAAAATTTGAACCCGGCTGCTAGAAAACTCTCAGAGAAAACTTAAGACTCACAAGAGAGCTTCAGAAGAGAGGACTAGTTACAATGAGAGAGAGACTCTTAAGTTTTGAGCATGTATGATATGATATGATCCCTAGTCCCTAGTCCCACACAATATTCATACCTCCATTCATTACTACCTACCAGCTTCACTGCAACTTTACTATACAGAAAGCTTGGGACCCAGCCCAGCCGCCTGGGAGTAAAAGGGGTTTGAATTCTAACGTGAAACTGGAGCAAAAGAGAGCACAGGTGATCCCACCGAAACGGCAGTTTTTCTAGTGTACTCTGACTTGTCACCATGGCAGCATTGATGGCACTAAAGTAGTAGCCCTTCCCTTGCCTGGGCCAGGGCCTGGTCCTGAACCAACACTTCTTCACAGGCTACAAGTTAGCAGGAGATACTAAATGCCTCGCTGGGAGCGCTATTAATACAGTATTTTGCTCATTAGAGGGCAGGTGGCTTGGCGATGCACAGCTCTAGCTATGGATCTTTTTTTCAATTTTGTTTTTTATTTCGTTCAGCTCTTTTTCTTTTTCCTTTTTAATTGGCTGGCTGGCTATTTTAATGGTGAGCTTTTAGTGTTTTTTTTTTGGTCTCCTGCAGTGGCCTTGGTGGATCTATAGCTTGGTACTAGGCGCTGATGAATGGCATTCAACTAGCTAGCTCTGCGTCTTTACTGCCTTTCGAAATGACCCATGCTAATAAGTTTACTGAGCTTTCAAGGAAGTCGGGTACCAAGAGCTATTAATGTGCATTTATGGGAGCCCCACTTTGAGATGAGTTATTACTGTGGGCGTAACTTCTTGCAACTCAGTTTTACCTCGTAAATTAATACCTACTCTGAGTTATTGCCCCCCTTTTTTTGGAACAAATGAACGAAGTTCATTGCAAGGAAAGAAGTACATCAAGCCCTCATCGGACAAGCCAGGGCTTAAGGTACAGGCACCCATACCGGATAACTGCCCCATCACCGATAACTAGGCTTCTTGCTTACAGAACAATGGAAAACCAATAGCGGATAATTGATGAACATTGATGAACAGTAGATTCAGGATGCATCCTCCAATAGAATGCGTCTCTGACTGCAAAAGTAAGTAATGGAAGCTTTGTCCTTCACTACTCTTGTTGTTGTCCGTTATTGGTGAAGCTATATGTTGGTTGTGTGTCTCACCCACTTTTGCACTTAAAAATTTGTAGTAATTTCGATTTTGCTTAATTTTTTAAAAAAAAAATCTCATTCTTCCTGAACCTTATTTCTCTTCAAAGGAAAAATACCTCCTTCTTCATAACCATAACCACACCATGCTGAAATGCTTAAGTTATCCGTTATAGGTGCTTGTACCTTACCAAAAAACAAGAGGAATCCCGGGGGGATGGGTTTCCAGCTAACGCTCAAACCATTCCTGCTACAAAACAATTCTTTAATGGTCCAATTGCCCCCCTTTTTTCTCTCCTTCCTTTGTGGTGATTCTGGTGAAACTGTGAAACACTAGATTGTACACCTAGGATTGGTGGAACTCAAGTACATGAAACCTTTCACTTGCATGGTCCCGAAATAGGTTGGAAGTACTAGAAGAATTGCATAAGGTGTCACCAATTTATCTAAATATCAAACTCAGTTCTAAGCCAAAGCTGAAGGGCTTGGAGGATTCCGCCAATCCGTAACTCCCTCTGGGGTTTTCTTGTAAAGGAATTCAAGTCCCCCTCCCGTCGCGTGCCCGAGTGTTGAGAAACCTTTCAGATTTTATCATGGAATTCCCCCCATGCTCAAAAGTCCCCCACACATGAAATCCCGAGCAATATAGAGAGTGTGGTTTGAGCACGGGCCTTACGAAGGATGACATTGAAGTTACGAAAGGAAAAAGCGATTGCCCGTCGACGCTCATACCCTTTGGTACGGGACGGGCTTCACTCGCACCTTTGCTTCGAGCGCCTTCCTAGCCTGTTAGCCCCTCCGAGTATGGGCTCTTCCTTTACATTAACATGAGAATTAATCAACCTCTCTTGGCATCACACTTGAGCCCAGAGCCCAAAGTCCAACACTTCAATGTACTTGTATGACATTACTTTTGGTAAATATTGGAGTCTAAAAATTGGGCTTTCGAAAGATTTGAGCAAGAACTTGGTTTTAATAAAAATAAATGAAAACTTTATCAATAGCTAAAATTAACATACGTTTTAGAATAATTGTATGAAGACATTTGAGCATTGGATTAGAAGTATTACTAATTTTGCATACATTGATTGATATCTTTTTTATATCCATTAGAGTTATAGCTATATAAGTAAAAGAATCAAGTTTTAATTGACCTCAATTACTTCATTCTGTTGATTCTTCTCATGGAAAAAATTCAATTAACCAATATACATTTTTTGATTTTCCAAACGTTCTTAAAGTAATCAATATTCAATAACATTTTAAAAATTCAGCTACGATTCTTAGATTTTGGACTAAACACTTATTGAATTATTGTAAATTGAGATGGACTTTGTGCTCTAGCTTAAAGATTTCAAACTCTGTAAGAAATTTTGGCTGAAGATGATTTACAAGCCAAGGCTTTTGATTCTTGCAAGCCTTAAGTTTTTCCAATCAAAGTACATCATTTCTTTTAAAGTGCTACATGTGCAAATGAAGCAAAATACAAGAAATCTCAATTGTGTAATTTTTTATAGACTCGTTGAAGATGATGTGAATCAAGTTTGGACTCTTGAAACTTCATAGATTGAAAGTCAATAATGTTTCAATAAAAAAAAAAAAAACTAAAATTTGATGGTAGGCACTTCAAAACTGCATTGCTAATTTACATAAAAATGTTAACTTCGACAAATATTTAAAATTATCTCAAGTAAAAATATGTACAAAATCAAATTTCAAAAATAACAACAATACAACTAAAAATGGGCTTGTTGCCAAATCTTGATAATGTCTTCAAGTGTGTTGAAATTCTATACCACACAAATGGACTTAAATTGAGATTTAACCGACGGATTTTAATTGCAATCAGACTTTTGATAAAGGAGAAGCTATTGGTGAAGAAAGAGACTTATCTAATTATATTATTGATGTATCATACACCCTTTTAAATAATTACTTTTTGTCAAAGTACCAAGAAACACGATCAATTATTTTTTTCTCTTTTAAATTATATTATTTTACAACTATTGTAGAAAATTGCTTTAAATGCAACATGTAATACCTACAAAGAAAAACTATAAAAAAAATGAACTTTCATAAATGACATCCTAGTTAGTTTTTCTAATGTTAACATCATTTTTAAATATCTTTTCTATATTAGTGTACAACATAGAATATAGATTGTATTTTTCCAATGTAGATTCTACAACACTTTTAACATATATATCTCTATTGCTCTCCAAATCAATGCATCATAAAAAACATAACAAATTCCACACGAATTTATATCTTTGGATTCAAATTATGTAAGTAGAATTGTAGTTTTTAAAGATTTAATAGCATTATGTAGATGTTAATTCTTATTGTTTACAAACTCCTATCAAACTCCTTGATTTGAACTATAAATCATAATTAATCATGTATAAGGCAAGTCATGTGACAATTCCTCTTTTAATTTCCTTTATAGCATGTTTATACCAAAATCATTGACTCAAGATCAAGAAATGGAAAAATTTGTTGGTAATTAATCTTCGTATTAACTTTTAGGTTTACACTCTAGTTAATTTAATCAAAACCAATTTTTTTATTTCTAAAATGAAAAATATAGCTAGAATCTTACATGACAAAAGACAAACAACATTCTTCCAAATTTTAAAGGGATTATTTGTTAGAAAGGTCATAGAGGTTTTTAAATAAAGTAGATTGCTCCAATTAATGTGGCCTACACTAAATAGGATTAAAAGTGTAGTTAACACTTTTTGAATTTTCTTAAATCTTTCATACCATATTATTGATAATTTTATTTTGTAGTGTCTTTAACCCTCTAAAGGCCCTTGAGACCCGATTCGGGTCGCAACATTTCTAGGTAGGCTATTCTAAGGTTTCAAAATTTAATTATTTTTTGAGATTTTTACTCCCAAAAGCTCTCAACGGTAGCTTTTCAATAGCGCAAATTTCAAAGCATTTGGAGTTACAATGCAAAAGTTATAAATTTTAGAAGAATCTGCTATATATTCGGGCAGCCAATAATCAATCAAAATCTCTCATGTTTTGCCCGAGTTGCCCTTCATTCAATAGGGCAGAAAGTGACATGACAAATTTTCTAAGGGTGGGCACTTGCAGAATGATGGACCCAATATTTTTTCACCCATATACATTTATGACATTTTTCATCTAATAGATTTTTTTCATTTAACTAACCATTTCCATCTAAAGAGGTTGCTGATTTTTTCCTCCAAATTACCCATTCTCAATCCAAACCATATTAAACCATTGCATTCTCTTTTGATACCATATAACCAATTTAGTTATATATGCTTTTCAAGAAGTAATTCTCAAATAACACACTACTTACGATATAATAGCACATGACAAAAAGCCCAAGCTGTATGGAAATCACATAGACTTTCCATATAACAAACAAGTGAATTTCTATAGACTTTTACAGGCCCGACTATAAAAAAATGGATTTTTGCCATATGCATCTGGTTACTTGTCTACTTTGAAAATAGCTTTAACTTGCTACACGTGTGTGAGAGATTTTTAGAGTTTGTGAGGTATATAGTGGTGTAGAGCTAAAAGAGAGTGCAACATGGCTATGTCAAGTGGAATTATTAATCAAGTATTCTAATTACATTTGAATTCTTTCATCTCTCTCTTTGATTTATATGTAGGGACAAGTGACATTTAGATGGAAGTTAACCTATATCAAATGGTTGTGAATCTTATAGTTAGCCCCATATAAAGTAAACTTTAAGTTTGAAGTAACTACAAGTGAACCATGTTTATGGATAGACGGTACTACAACACCATAGCAAGTTTGCCACTTAGCGAGCGGATTTATTTTATTTTACTTTATATCTGCAAAAAGAAGATTTGTCTCTCAAATAATTGGATTTTCTGGTTTTTTTTTAAAGCAAAAGAATAAAAAATATTGACCTTAAATGACTTAGAAAAAAATATTGTAAAAAATAATTTGTTCTATTTTTATTTTAACGTCTTCATAATTTTTTGATTTTTTGGTTTAACATATCATGCCATAAAAATTTGTTTATATGTTAAAATTCATATTAAGTAATCTGCAATTATAATTTAAAAACCTACGTAATTAAAGAGTGCAACTTTTGCCCAAATCATTGGTAATACAAAAATCTCATTTCTTAGCCAGAATATATAGATTCCAAATTAGATATAAAAGCTGGAGCTTCTCAGTATTCAAAAAAATTCAAATTCAAATTCAAAAAAAACTTGTTGAAGTTTTTATAATCCAAATGTCAAATGGCATTTAGTGCTAATAGAGGCCAAATTATTCTTTAATTGGATTCTAAAATCCAAATACCATACGCTTCTAAATGTAGGCTACTTGAATTAAAATTGTACATTATTTGAGCTATAATATGACTCACCCTATTTGACAAGTAAGAATATGTCCGTGCAATTCATGGATTACTAGGCAAATTAAAAACCCTATTCTATTTTAGATTATAAGTTTATTGTATTTGAATTCGCTTGATTGAGCATCTCTTTACATGAAAACCCACACTGACTAGAGTTAAGAGTGTACCAAACTGAATAATATTGATGTTGTGCAGCACCATTCCAGGAGTGTTACCAAATGCCAAAATAAAATTTATAACTCCATGTTGATTCCCTTGCATTCATGAATTATGCAGCCAGACATCTTGGCAGGGCCCATGGCAACATTTCTTTCTATATGTTGAGTACTACATTGCTCTAGCCAAGTGGGTAACAGTCTTGGGAAGGGAGCTATGTAATGATGCAAACAGAAGGTTGCATTTTTTAAAACTATATTTTGTTTATCACCATTTATTGGATACTGCATACACAGGAGTCTGCCCCCTTTCGAGTGCAGATGCAGTTCATAGAAACATTCTTACAAATTCATAATTGTGGGTGCTCATAAAACATGGGTTACCAGTTCACATGCTGGATGGAAGATTTGCGTAATTCTGAATGCCCACTGACTGCAAACTTAGATTAGTTAACCTAGAATATTATTTTTTATTTTTTATTTTTCAATAGCAAATGAATGACTTCATTGCACCAGAAAGGAAACAACTCTCGACAGACAATGGTCCAGGGCAAAGGCTAGAATAGTATTTTAACTCAAAAGATTAAGACTTCCCGTAGAGGACATTCCGCTCATGAGTATCAAGAGAGAACGTGAAAATACAGCACCACCAACTTGAGCATGTTTTAGACACTCTTAGTGCTATCCATTTCCTCCAGCTCATGGCTGTGCACTTAAAAACATGTCATGACCAGATGATAGTAAAGTACAAACAACTTCAGTTATAAGTTCAATTATATTCTTTATATTGTAGACCTTGCATCAACATCTGTCATTGATTTGGTGTGTTGAAATGCCATGATCTCCTAGGTAACAATTCAATATGCTGGCAACAACATAATATGGTTCTACTTGGGTTGCCGGCCATGTTACAGATTCGACCATGTTCTCTTTTATTAACATGTGTAATATGACTTGTTTGAATGTTGACTAAGGTAAAAAACCAACTATTTCACCAAAAATTAATTCAATAGAATAGATGTTGAAATTTTTGGGAGGTAAATCCTCCCAAAAAGAGAAATGGGAAAATATAGTACTTTTGTGGAATGTGCATAGAGACAAAGATAATTACTACAAAAACATGATTTATTTGCATTGAATGTCGTGAACCTTTTATTTGACTACAAGAAATAGAAGTCAAAAAGTAGAAAGAATTGACTATCACTCTAAAAGATTACCAAATGTTTTGGTCAATTTTTAGAACATTGGCGTATTTTGGTGATCTATTTTGATACATGATATACATGTATGTATGTATGTATGTATGTATATATATATGTATGTAAATATATGAATGTATATGTATGTATATGTATGTATGTACATGTATGTATATGGATGTATATGAATGTATATGGATGTATATGGATGTATATGTATGTATATGTATATGCATGTATGTATATGTATATGTATGTATGTATATGTATGTGTATGTATGTGTATGTATGTGTATGTATATATGTATATATTATTTTTTGTTTGTTTATACTGCTAATCACAAAACATAGACCTATATGCCTCATTCTACTCTCTATCCCACCTCTTTGTTACACTTGCATTTCTTCCTTTTGTTCATGAAATACTAATGCATTTATGTCATCATGCTTTCAAAGAGTATGAATGTATAAAGGTCTAACATGAAGTCAATAGATACATCAGATAAAAAACATAAATTAAGAACAAGCTTTTGAATTTGAAATTCTTGTTCATTTACGTACTTTGACTTGTCAAGTTTAAGTATATTACAAAATTAGCTACTTAATCACAACTTTAGTCCATTGAATGTATGGTCAAATTCATATATTAGAATTATTTGTAGATTATGCATTTTACTCACCTTAAAATTTGAAATTTTCATATCCCGTTGTAATCTATTTCATCCCATGTTCCACCTCAAAAGAGAGCATTAATCATAGATTATATGTTCGCTCTACTGAATTGGAGAAAATTTCTCTTTACTCCTTGAAATAGGATATTTGGATGATTTGGAGAAATATTTCAATTTAAATTATAAGATACCGGATTTGCTCAATGTTGTCTCCACTGAAGCAAATGCATTAAAAGTTTGGATTGGAGTATCTAGCATAGAAGTTATAATCATTGAGGTATTTTTATGCTGGATTTGCGAGAATAAGGGAAGCATAGCCTCTATAAAATCATGAATTTGTTAGAAAATCTAAGGAGATGTGCTTAGCATCGGGATTGGAATTTGTAAAAATCTTTCATGATTTGATATAATTTTTGAAAACAGTGTGATATAGCACCCACAAGAGGCCCTAGAGCAAAAAAAAGAAAGCAAGACTCTATGGCGAGCATGTTAATTGAGGAGGTCTTTGAGGAGCCCTTAAACGTGGCCATGGAGGACTATCACCACTACCCCAAGGTGCCAGAATTTGACTCCAAGCAAGGCAACCCGACAAAGAAGCCCAAATCGTACAAAAGGTCCAATCTACTAGCGGAGAGGGAGCCATGACGTTGAAGTACAAGTTGAAGGTCAACATGAGCTTGAAATTGAATGATTACTTGTGATTCCAACCATTTCTACCCCGAAGTAGTTTTTGCACAACAAAGACCATGATGGACTACTTCAAAACAATTGTATTTGTATTGGGCCACATCTAACACTGACATCTAGACGCAATGAAGTTGCAAATAGTAAAGATGTATAGAAGTCAGATGCGCAAATAAATAATTAAAGCGTAAAGAAGGGAAATTATAACATGCATCTTTAAAAATACATAATAAAGCAAAGCCATCACATATTACAAAAAACAATGAAATTAATTAATGAATTCTTGACAAGAATAAAGTCTGGTATGATCTCCCCTCTACGCTCATATGCCATGGCTAAGGCCAACACTTTATCTATAGAACCTATCTACTTTTTTCCTTGCCTCCAATTTTAGAGTAAATCCATTGCTGAACTATTCAAAAGATAGATGTCCATCAAACAAAAGTTAAAGATGATGTTTTGATATGTTAGTGCTCTTTGACATCTAAACTCCTAGGATATCTTTTCGAAATTTTTCTTCTTACATCATCTAAACATCCCAAGATATGCAAAATATCCCTTAAATGGCTTCAAGATGGAAATGTCCATTTGCTACATTGCATGACTACAATGTAAAGAAATGTAGGCTAACAACATGTGCTCTATAAACAAACTAAAGGATAATATGCAAATTTTGGCTCTTATTTATTAGTGCCATTGTTCAACCCTCCATGCATTTTTTAAAATAATTCTTTCTAAAGCCTTTATTATAGAAGATGTAAAAGTTAAGAATAATTTAATCAACTTTTGAAGGAACAAATCAAGCTACAGTTCAATCATACAAAAGGCAACACAGCTGACTCTCTCACTCCTTTTATAAGCAATCACAATTTATTACATAAGTAGCCACTTACATATACTCTGTACTAATGCTTAGTACAAGAGTTCACAACATAATCAGACACCATAGCTGGAAACCCCAGCTTGGACACAGCTCCGTCCTATGCACAAGACTTACACACTCATAGACATCCAGAAAACGATCCTGTGAACAGTCCTATCTAAACTATTCGTTGTATAACCATGATTGAGCAGGAACCTCTAAAATGATTGCTTCCACGCTGGTCTTGTTGTCCTACAAACGTACAGCTAATGAGAAAGCCACGTGTTGAGTCTTTACGGTGTGCTGCATGGAATGGGAATTCACCAACACTCCCATTCAGCACTGTGATGACTCAACACGTACTCCCACTTCAATACAATGCGTTACTTTGTGTTAGGAGGAATTGTCATGCCTCGTAAGCTCCGGAGCCGAATGAATTGATCTCGTGGTAATGCCTTCGTTAGCAAGTCTGCAAGTTGTTCCCTTGTCGGAACGTAAGCAATTGAGATCTCACCATCATGCTGGGCATCACGCGTCTTGTGATACTTGGTGTCGATGTGTTTGGTCCTCTGATGGAAGACTTGATTGATGCTCAATCTCACAGCTGCTTGATTGTTGCAGAACAAAGTCGTTGGTACTTGCTGTGGGGAGCGTATACTGGCAAGAAGTCGACGCATCCACAGGAGCTCTTGTGTGGCCAAACATGCTGCCACATATTCTGATTCAGTGGTACTTACAGAAGTACAAGTTTGTTTTTGACTTCCCCAAGCAATCGGACCATTGTTCATCATGAGAATAAAACTAGACCGAGACTTTCTGTCGTCAAGGTCAGATGCAAAATCAGCATCACAATATGCTTTCAGCTGATGAAGATTATCGCTTCTCCCATAGGTGATTCGATGTCCAATTGTCCCCTTAATATACTTGAGAATTCTCTTGACAGCACCCACATGAGGGCTCTTGGGACGGCTACTGAATCTGGCTGCATTACTAACAGCATAGGTTATGTCAAACCTTGTGCCAATAGAGGCCCACTGTAGACAACCAACACATTCTCTGTAAGGATAATTCTCAACTGGTTCAGTTGTCGCTGATGCTTCGCCGAGTATTAGCTGAGCAACGCTATTGGGGTCAGTTGGCACTGCCACAGGATTATAAAACTCATGGCCGAATCTCTTGAGCACTCTTTCAAGATACCGACGTTGGTCTAGGTGAATGAGATGCTGATCTCTGTCTCTTGTTATGTGTAGTCCCACATAGACTTCTGCCAAACCTTCTGTTATGCAAAACGCCCCCTTTATGTAGCTCATGATGGTGGTGATACAGTCATGCAGTGTGCTAACAATGATGCCATCATCTACCCAAATGCATATGATAAGTTTTGGGTCTTGTTTGTTGACGTAGACACAACAATCAGCATCAGAAATGATGAGATCATACCTTTGTAGAAAGGCATCGAACTTCTTGTTCCACACACGTGGAGACAGTTTCAACCCGTATAATGCCTTCTTCAATCGACAAACTCCTCCAGGTACTCCACAACCTAAAGGTTGTTCCATATAAATAACTTCATCCAGCTCTCCATACAGGAAGGCTGTACGCACGTCAAATTGTTGTATGTTCAAATCTTCAGCTGCTGCGATTGAAAGAATAGCCCTGATTGAATCCATTTTAACCACCGGGCTGAAGGTTTCTTTGTAATCTACTCCTGCTTTCTGCGTGAAACCCTTAGCACAAAGTCTGGCTTTGTACCGATCTACATTCCCATCTGGTCCAAGTTTTAGCTTGAAGACCCACTTGCACTTCACGGTCTTATGTCCAGATGGTAAATCTTCAATAGTCTAGGTCTCATTTTCCATGAGTGACTCATACTCCTCATGCATCGCTTTGAGCCACTGTTCTTTTTGTGGTGACTGTATCGCTTCCTCAAAGGTCTCCGGTTCTTTTGGTAGCTAGTCCATTGTTGCTACACATGCATAGGAGCTACGGTTTGTTGGATAAATCCATTCCCCAAAACGAAGTGGTGTTGTCTTTGACGAGCTCCAAGTACCGGAGCAACTTCAATTACTGGTATAGCTGGCTCCTCATGGCCATGATCTGCTATCAAAACTGGAGAGGCAGGTGACTATATGGGTTCCTCTACATGGTCCCATGTAGCCAAAGCCTCTGATGCTTCAACCAATGCCCCTGCATCTCTGACCTCATCATCAAGTCGTTCAATAAACTGGTCGTCTAGCTCATAGTCACTTTATTCCTCTCCTAAATCAGCACCATTGTGCAGCACTAGTGCATCATCGTGTGATGCATTCTCTGAGCCAGTAATCGGAGAACAAGGCAAATGGACTACTCAGCATATCTTGTGAGCTGAGATGAATTTGCATAACTCCTGCATGGATCTGAGGTACTCCCACTTGTTGTATTAGCCCTGGTACAATTGGTGGTTGCAAAGCACCTGGCCCTTGAGCTTGAACTGCTGCAATTTGCCGAGCATGTGCAGGAGGTGGGTTATTTGGAGCAAATATGGGTACTGATTCCCCTTCAACCTGTAACCATTGTGTAGGATTAGGATTTCTCCCACTGATATTTGTGTCGCTGAAATCTTCATTAAATAAGACGTCACGACTTTCCTCAATTCGTCGAAGCTCGTTCACCCAAACTCTATAGCCTTTACTAGTCTTAGAATATCCCATAAAGACTCCTTTCCTACTCTTGGCTGAGAGCTTCTTTCTCAAATTTTTGGGAATATGCACGTATGCATTTGCTCCAAACGCTCTTAGATGTGCAATCGATGGTTTGGTCTTATGCCACTTCTCGTATGGTGTGCTCCTGATGATCGTGCGAGTTGTAGTGCGATTGAGAGTATATACTGCTGTATGGGCCGCGTCGGCCCAGAATTTGACATGGACATTTGCTGCATATAGCATCGTCCGGACTGCTTCTATGATTGTCCTATTCTCTCTCTCAGCCGCTCGATTCTGCTGTGGGCTGTAAGTTACAGTTAATTCTTGATGAATCTCATGTTCGTCAAGAAACCTAGTAAATGCTCCATTTGTGTACTCTGTTCCACAATCGCTGCGGAGCACCTTAGCTATTTGACATGTTTCACGCTTCAGTTGGGCAACAAAACGTTTGAATGCTTGTAGCGTTTCACGTTTCGTCTTGAGACACTCAATCACCCTGAAACCTGATGAGTCATCCTTGAATAAACACATGTACAAGGTTCCTCCCACTGAGGCAAAATTCATCAGGCCACATAAATCGGTGTGCACCAAATCACCAGGATTCTCCCAGCGTTCTCTGTGCTCATTATACGGGAAGGCATTTCTATTTTGCTTCCCATATACACATCCTGGGCAAAATTTACGATCCTTATTATGAAGAATAAGACCATCGACTAATCCATGTGAGGCCATCAGCTGAATAGTCGCATGGTTTACGTGTGAAAACCTCCAATGCCATACTTCAAGAGACTGTCGACTCTCAGCAGTAGTGGAAATGCCGAACGTGCTTGCCGACATTGCAGTCATTGTGTCCTCATGCAAGACTGCTTCAAACTGCATACGATACGTTCGGTTGTGAACAGTGCCGGTCATCACCACCTTTCCATCTTCTAGTAGGTGGCAGCCAGTATCCATATGGAGTGTATATAGTTTCTTCTGGGCTGCAACATATAAAGAGAATAGGTTTTGGCCTAGGTTGGGGACATGCACAACTCCTTTCAGAACCCCAAATGTGTACCCTTCCGTTTGTTTGATCTTTATTATAATATCACCAATCCCAGCAGCTTGCAGCATCACACCTCCAATGCCTTCTACTAGACGGTGCTCCATCAATATATCTCTGTATGTAGAGAAAAAAGATCGTGTCTCAGTCATGTGTTCTGTACACCCACTATCCACATACGAGAAGTTGGATTCACGAGCATCACAACTACTCTGACTATTGATAGCCATGAAAGCCTTGTAGCCTTCATTCTTCCCTTTTCCACCTTGGTCCTTCTTGCTCTGTTCTTTCTTGGCAGCCTGAGTTTCTTGATACTTCTTGACAACCTCTTCTGATGCTGTACATTCTCGACTCCAATGTCCATTGTCTCCACACTTCCAGCAAGAACTATGCTTCTTGCGCTCTTCAATCTCCTCGCGCCGTGCAGCACGCTCTTTCGTAGTGTAATCAGGTTTCTTGCCTTTTGCCAAAGCAACATATGCTGCTGCTGTAGCAACACTCGCATCTGCACGAGTCTTGAGCGTACCCTCAGTCTGAAGAAGCTGAAGGGTCAAATTAGTGAGCGTCTTGGAAGCATCCACTTGCATCCTCCATGCCAGAATAAGCATATCAAGTGAGCTTGGAAGATTACACAGAATCTTAGAGACTACTGCTTGTTCATTAAAAGTCTTGTCACCTCGACCCTCTAGTTGAGTGACAATCAACTGTAGACGACCAAGAAAGCTAGCAACAGTATCATCCTCAGCCATCATGCATTTGTAAAACTCTTGCTGTAGGCTATACACATTCTCCGAGGCATTCTGCTTATGGTATACGGTTTGAGTGTATCTCAAACCTCCTTGGAAGTAACACAACTCATGATATGAGGTAGGATCAATTCATCTAGCGCTTGAGTCAAGAGACTAAAGGCAGCATTATCTTGCTTCTTCCATGCCTGTTTCTCATCTGCAGGTGCTGTCTCTGCAGGTTTAGCTTCAGTGCCATCTACGATGTCCATGAGATCTTTTCCAAGAAGGATAGCACGAATCTGAAACTTCCACAAATGGAAGTTGGATCCCTTGAAACAGGATATGTAGCCTAACTGCTCACGACTGCTCTCAGCCATGGCAGATAAGGCTTGAGACAAGAACTATTATTTTGACAATAATACATTGCGTGTCTGAAACTAATAAATATAAAGACACAGTCAAAGAAAGCACAACATAAAGACAGCATAAGGGCCCATAACCTGTTGAAGGAACAAATCAAGCTACAGTTCAATCATACAAAAGGCAACACAGTTGACTCTCTCACTCCTTTTATAAGCAATCACAATTTATTACATAAGTAGCCACTTACATATACTCTGTACTAATGCTTAGTACAAGAGTTCACAACATAATCAGACACCATAGCTGGAAACCCCAGCTTGGACACAGCTCCGTCCTATGCACAAGACTTACACACTCATAGACATCCAGAAAACGATCCTGTGAACAGTCCTTTTTAAACTATTCGTTGTATAACCATGATTGAGCGGGAACCTCTGAAATGATTGCTTGCACTCTGGTCTTGTTGTCCTACAAACGTACAGCTAATGAGAAAGCCACGTGTTGAGTCTTTACGGTGTGCTGCATGGAATGGGAATTCACCAACATCAACATTATTGATGCGGATTAATATGGTTATATGTACACTCACTATTATCTCATAAGACTTGATGTGTGCTACAACATCATGTTTTCCTAACTCATATGCACGACTATTACAAATAAAATCCTTACATGAATCATTGCACTTCCATAAACAAGATGGAAGATAGCCTTGCCAATCATATAATATTATCAAAGAAAATAGAAAATGGAGGTAAAAGTAAAGTTGTTATTAGAGCATCAACAGTCCTCTTTCGTCATCTGCTCTCGGCAACGGAGCTTAATGAGAGACAACCAATACGCAAGGAGGGTATGCTGGGAAGGCAGTCCAATGGACTCCCGTAAAGGTGTCCTAGGTTCGACCCCTCTTACCCTTGTGGCGAAGGGCAAGTGGTCGCTTATTGCAAAGGTCTAACATAAGCGTGTTGACCAAATTATCCCAATTTGTATGTGCCAATAACTCGGCTTACTCGACAAAGACATGTTTTCCCGGCAAAGCTACAATTTTCACAGAGATCAGGAGCTCACTGACGCGTCCTCGTAGTTTGACGAGAGCTTTCTAGAGTCCACTACGGCCAGGGTTGTTCATGGGACAAAAGGACCGGTCCGTCCGTCCGGTCCGCTCGTCCGTCCATTAGGGATCAGGGGAGGTCCGTTTGACCAGGACTTACGGTTGACCACCCAAATGGTGAAATGGGAGTTACCTTGGCCACCTAGGATGCCACGCGTCTGACATGTCACCAAATATTCCACATATATTGTTGACTCGGGGGATGACGTGGCTAAGAGGAAGGGCGCCAACGCCTTGAGTGAGGGGGGCGCGAGCGCCTGAGAGGGGGGGCGCGAGCGTCTTGGGAAGGGGGGCGCGAGCGAGGGGGCGCGAGCGACTGGGAGGGGCGCGGGCGCCTGCGAGGGGGGGGGGGGGCGCGAGCGCCTTTGATGGTGGGGGGGCGCGAGCGCCTGCGATGGCGGGGGGGGGGGGGGGGGGGGGGGGGGCGCGAGCGCCTGCGATTGCAGGGGGGCGCGAGCAAGGGGTTTAGGGTGGGGGCGCGAGCGCCTGCGAATGGGGGGCGCGAGCTGGGAACAAGAATCAACCACTGAAGGAAATTAAGACACTACTGAATTTTTCATAGTGACATAAATGAGAGAAGTTTCAATTCATGTCGAAACAAAATTACATTCAATAGCCTTAGCTAATGTTTTATGGACATTGACTAAGGTTAACATATAAGTATCTACGTATAAAATTTAGATATATATATATATGTATATATTATATTTTTTTGTGTTTTTTTAAAATTATTTTGGAGACATATATATTATACTTTCTCTATATAACTTCTATATGTAATATGCTAATAGATGTATCACTTTTTTTTGTTTTTTTTGGCGGTGCGCCGCTCTGGATTCCTTCGAGTACCGGGCTTACCCAATGGTACTCTTACAACAACGTCTTCATCATCAGGTGCTTCTTCACGGCTATCTTCTGATGAGTAATATCCTTCTGAGGATTTCAACCCCTCGTCATCTCCATCTCCCCCCTGATTAGGCACATACTCCTCCACCGTGGAATGAATGTTGCGCAATTCGTGGTCAATTGTACCATCCACCACTGTGGTCACAATTCTTTTGATCTTCCGTCTTTTGGTCTTATCGGTGATTCCGTCCACATTCATTACGGGTAATCTACGTTTACCCACAGCCACAGGTAAAGACGGGGTAGTTCCAACAGTATATCCTGAAAAAAAAGGGCGAACGTTTGTTGGACCTTTCCGTGACCGTATCAGTCCATGACGCGTCGTAGAAGGTCCAGCTGGTAGACTTCGTCCAGAAGAAGTGAGTGGAATGCTTGTATTCGGTGTTGGAGTTAATGAACCATGCCCAGTAGAAGTGCTTGAACGAGGTGGGGGAGGTCGACCCAACCCTGCAAGTACTGCTCCGATTGAAGGTGTACTCTGGGGCAGGGGTGTTTGAAACAATCGGCCAATAGGAATTTCATCTTCTTGTCCATTTCTGACTGTCTCTGATTGTTCATTTCTTGGAGGGCTTTCATCCAAACCTCCAGACCTTATTGTTTCCTCAACATTTACTGGCAGAGTGGCCTGGAGTTGTTCAACTTCTTCTCCTCCCTCAACGTCTTCTGGAATTGGAATTTGCTCTCCAATGTTGTTACCCCCTTCTTCATTGTCATTGTTCGAAACGCTACGAACGGGGTAAATGTCATCATTATTGCCACCATCGTCGCTTTGATGCTGAGTCATTTCGACTTCAAATTCATCGTCAATATCATCGTCTGCCCGATCGTATGCGACCTCGCCTCTAGTTTGTATTTCATTGACAACGTGGTGAGGCGAAGTAGCTGCCTCTTCATCAAATCCTGCCCAGTCAAAAACTCCATTCGGCTGGTTAACGGGTTCAGTGCGTGGCATGTCACCATCACCATTGTCCACGGGTAACTCTGGATACTCATCATCCATAGTAGCAGGAGTGTAATGAACTCCACCGTCATCACCATCGCCTTCATTAACTTCAAGTCCGTCGTGGAATCCTTCATCTCCATCATCATCACATACGTCTTCATCGTACATGGCTGGCACTTCTTCATCCGAGTCTTCGGAGAACGGTTGGTTCTCGTACCAAAGAACAGGATCCGCTCCACGTCGTTCTCGAAGGAGCTTACTGTTCGTGTAAATGTACACCAAGTCCTCTGCCTTCTTCACGGCCAATCGGTTGCGAACCTTACTGTGAACAAAGGAATACATGCTCCAATTTCGCTCACATGATGATGCCGAGCATGTTAACGAAAGGATGCGCTTTGCTATCAACGGTAACGCATCGCCCCCAACCCGCTGCCACCATTGATGAGGTAGCATCTTAGTCTGTCGAATGTTTGGGGCCTCCAAAGGGCTGAATGGACCGGTGCGTTCCTCAAACTGTGTTAGCTCGAACAACACAGTATCGTGGTCCAGTTTAAGGGACTCACTCAAATGAATTAGCACTTGCAGGAGTGCACGCTTCGCAGCACTGTTAGTCAATAGCTCGTGGCTCTCCGGGAAAATGTAGGGATTCAAAATGGCGCCTGCGTAATGGAGATCTGTCAACATCATCTTCCATCTCTTCGTAAAATGTTTCTCAAAGCGCCCTGCTATAGCGGGGTCTAGGAAAAAAGGATCACCCCGTAGACGGAACACATGCTTCTTCAAATTATTCATGGCCAACCATGCCCTCCCCATTGCCGGTGTTTGTCCATCAAATGTCTTCAAGGTCACAACAGCCGGCTTCATAACATGCACAAGATTCTCACAATGTAACCAAAATGTCTCATCGAGAATGGTACTCCGTACTTGACATGCTAAGGTGTGAGCTCGATACCCGTTTGACCGATTGAATAAAGTACCCACATATTCGTCCCATTTCGGACTGGCTACCACCTGGATTAGTGCCTCCCTCAGTTCAAGCAATCGAACAATCATCAAGTACTGGCATCCAAATCTTGTCTCCGCTGGTAACAACAGAGACAACTTCGGGCTGAATTGGCGAAACAAAGCCATGGTGACATGACGGCGACGTATAAAATTTGGTATGCGTTTTGCCAAGGCAATCAGCTCTTTGAAGGTTGCTTCCTTCCCCCAATCTTCTAGTAAGAGGTCCATGATGTGAGCTGCACAACCTTGCTTGTAAATGTGAGGATAAGCTTCAACCACCTGGTCCATGGCTCCCAACATCGCACTAGCATTGTCGGAGCAAATCTGTACCACATTCTGCGGTCCAACTTCTTTGATGTACTCTTTCAATTTCCCAGCTATGTATGCCTTTGATTTCTTGTACCCCGTTGTATCAATGGAACCCAGGAATATATCTCCTGCTGGACACACAAACATGACATTCATCAACGGCCGATGAACAACGTTGTCCCATCCATCCGAGCAAATAGTTGCCCCGTACAAGCTAATACACTGCTTCGTTTTCTCCTCTATTCTCAACTTGAGAAGCTGCTTTGTTGGCTGGATGTGCTTGGTTCGCATTGCGTTGTATGCTGGTGGACGGTACACAAAACCCGCTTTCGATGTTGCCTCCACAGCAGCGATAAAAGATGGATGTCTAACCACATTAAAAGGCACATTCGCTTCGTAAAAATAGGACGCCCATTTCTCATCCAATTCATTGCGCATCCCAATCTGATAGGCCTCGGTAAAACTTTGTTGCCGCATAGATCTTGGTGTACATGAATCGCCTCTGCTTATAGGCGGAGTTGACTGAGACGGTTGAACTTGGGAAATCCTCTCCTCTTGGACCTCCTCCGTTCTCTGAGGCACTTCCGTAGATTGCTCAGCAGGCATAGACTGGCTAGAACATGGTGCCAAGTGTGCCAAGTGTGCCTCGCCATCACCACCATCAGTGCCGTATATCTCCGCATGTGTCATTCTTTTTGGTATTACATTACCACAATTGGCAAAGCGCCTAAATACGGCGGCGGGGGCCTTGGTACAATGACTCTTGCTTGAACCTTCACCCCATCCATAGTGCTTGAAAGCTCTTTGTCGTTTATAACGAAAGGTGAAATTGCACCACACACATTTCACATGGTCCTTATCAATGAACGTCCACCACGGCGCCCACTCAGCCGTCGACTGACGCTGTTGACCTGCCATTCTCCGTGTCTCTGAAAAAGTACAATGATCTCCTGTCTGCAAGTGTTAGTATGACACATGTGAGAAAAAAATGGTATGTGTAGACATCAACCACAGGCCAATGTGATGCACATAGTCTCAAGCAAGGAGCCCACAAGGAGTTCCGGGACTAGAGGCCATGATTTCAAATGATATTGGGCTTGGGCTAAGTTGGTGGCATTTATACTCGTGAGGGGGGGCGCGAGTTTCTCCAGGCGGGGGGGCGCGAGCGTGTGCAGGGGGCGCGAGTTTCTCCAGGTGGGGGGGCGCGAGCTTCTCCATAGGGGGGGGGGGGGCGCGAGCTTCTCCAGGGGGGGGCGCGAGCTTCTCCAGGGGGGGCGCGAGCTTCTCCAGGGGGGGCGCGAGCTTCTCCAGGGTGGAGCGCGAGCTTCTCCAAGGGGGGGGGGGGGGGGGGCGCGAGCTTCTCCAAGGGGGGGCGCGAGCTTCTCCAAGGGGGGGGGCGCAACCTACTGCAAAGGGGGGCGCGAGCTTCTCAGAGGGGGGGCGCGAGCTTCTGGAAGGGGGGGGGGCGCGAGCTTCCAGAGGGGGGGGGGCGCGAGCGGGTTCAGGGGGGAGGCACCCTTGTACGAGGGGCAGTCCCGGTGAATGGGCCATACAGTTTTTTCATTTTTTTTTTAAAAACAATTTTTCATTCCATTACAAAACCAACAATACCATTTCATGTTCCACCAAGGCATGTATACGCCGAAAAAAACGATTTATTAAAATATTAGAAATGTGCAAACAAGGCCACATAGGCAATCAAAATGTTCCAAACGTAATTCACTATGGAACTACAATGTGTATCTAAAACAACCATTGGGAGCTTGGAAGTTGTAAGGGGGGCTCATCAAATCATTCACAACTTTTGCAAGTGAAAGCCTCTTTGTAGGATCTTCGTTAAGCAAGCCATCCAACTTTGATGAGAATACAATCTTTGAGATTGAATCCTTGAAGAGTTCTGGGCAATCTTCTTCTCTCCATATCTTCTTTGCCAAATGGCCTACCGAAAATGCATCAGATAGCGTCGTACATGGATGCATCCTCTTCATGCGCTCCAAATTCCGTTCCTCATCATCTTTTTTGCCATATAAAAAGAACAACTCCGGTGCAACTCCTACCCTCCTCTCCTTTACTTGTACAAGTTCATCGGGGTCCATCACACCATAAGGGGAGGCCTTGTTCTCAATGACTCTGCTTGCCACACCCCAATCGCACACACCAATATATACTTTATCCTTGTCATGAGGTGGAAAGTGGAGTAGAATGTTGGATGGCGTTAAGTCGTTGTGGAGGATTTCAGCCTTATGGACTATGTCCATAACGTAGATGAGACTCCACGCCAACATTCCCCGGTTCTTTCGGTAGGCAACAATTCTTTGGCACTCTTCCATGGGCATATCCCTCGACTTCAAAATTTCTTTGTAATCTGTTGCCTCGGATGCCTTCTCATTTATCTTGAGGAAGTTGCGGAGGCAATCTCCATTCCACCACAGGGTATAAGCTTCCATGGTCTTAGCGTGAATGGCCCAAAATTTTATCACACCCGGATGCTCTACGGGGTTAACCGTGGCCTCAATCGCCCGTTCCTCTCGCTTCTTCACTTCGGTTTTAGCCTTGGAAAGTTTTCCCGCAAATTCTATGTGAATTGGAATTTTCTTCATATTGGCTATTCGCACTTTTCGCACTTTGCAAATTGCCATACCCCCCCTCGGCATTGAAGCCAGATAATGGCACAACCTTGGCCGTAACCGGAATCCATATCAATGCACCATACATGTGTGCTTCCAATGCTGAGTTCAATGCTTGCTCATTCCAAGGCATAATCTTTGTTTTCCCCTTAGAACATCTCTGACATGCCTCCTGAACCGTTGTCAGTTTTTGAATAAACACTTTGTCTTGGTTGCTCCATTCTTCGCCTTGTGGTTTCTTGACATGTGATTCAAACACATGAATGACATTTGTCGTAGCACTACTCACTTGTTGTGTCAACCACTTCGGGCTGTGAAAATACTTCGTCATGCAATCCATGTACATCTCTGATCCTTCCAATGCGCTCCAAAATTCCCTTTCCAAATCACGTTGGAGGTTGTAGATACCATTCTCTCCGTGATCAAGGTACATTGCCTTCAACATTCGTATGGTACGGGCCTTGTAGTACTCGACGGCCACCTTCCTGATGAAATGCGTATACTCCAATGGTGGATAACCGTCATCCTTCTCGTGCGCTGGAATACTCTTCTTCTTTTTACCCTTCGAGCTAGATGAAGGAGTAGAACCAGTAGAACCATGAGGTGTTACGCAACTCATAGGGTCCACCGCATCTGGAGCATCCAAGTCCACATAGATAGGCCGCTTGCCGGAGCCTTGTCTAGAAGACATCGCAAAGTAAATCCCTGAAAAAAATAATCAACAACTTCCTCCCCCCCGCCCCAATGAAGACTTCCCACATAAGCAGTTCCAAGCAAGGCGTGTTTTCACACGTCAGGACAAGGAGCCGCACTGGGAAGGAGTGAGGGGGGCGAGAGCTTCTCCCCACCTTATATAGTCCCCCACGGACCCGCTCGCGCCCCCCCTTGAACCCGCTCGCGCCCCCTTGTACCCGTTCGCGCCCCCCGACCCGCTCGCGCCCCTGTACCCGCTCGCGCCCGTACCCGTCCGCGCCCCCCCCACCCGTTCGCGCCCCCTCGGACACGCTCGCGCCCCCCCCTTCCATTTGTTTTCCAACTAATTTTTTATTTTCTATTTTTCTTCTGGAAATACTGAAATCTCTACACTACTTTCTAAGAGAAAAAAATAAAATAAAACAAATTAAAAAATAGAAACTATTGGGATTTTATACATGCACAACCTCTCATGCAGCTCTCTTCCACTCCATGCTGTTGATTTAATTTTAAAACGTCTATCTCCCAAACCAATTGCATCGATCCCTTCTTTATGATTCTTTATAATATGTTAGAGCATTGTAGGATCCGTATGTACAATGCATTATATTTTTTATTTTTTTAAACTCTAATCCTACGTATTTCCACACCATGCTATTCTTTTTATTTTATTCCTTTTATCTCTTCCACTCCATGCTATTGATTTAATTTTATTCCGTTTATCAGCCAAACCAATTGCATCGAGCCCTTCTTTATGATTCTTTATATTTTTAATTATATGTTAGAGCATTGTAGGATCCGTATGTACAATGCATTATATTTTTTATTTTTTTAAACTCTAATCCAACTCTTTTCCACACTATGCTATTCTTTTAATTTTATTCCTTTTATCTCTTCCACTCCATGCTATTGATTTAATTTTATTCCGTTTATCAGCCAAACCAATTGCATCGAGCCCTTCTTTATGATTCTTTTTTTTTTTTAATTATATGTTAGAGCATTGTAGGATCCGTATGTACAATGCATTATATTTTTTATTTTTTTAAACTCTAATCTTGGGTATTTCCACACCATGCTATTCTTTTTATTTTATTCCCTTTATCTCTTCCACTCCATGCTATTGATTTAATTTTATTCCGTTTATCAGCCAAACCAATTGCATCGAGCCCTTCTTTATGATTCTTTATATTTTTAATTATATGTTAGAGCATTGTAGGATCCGTATGTACAATGCATTATATTTTTTATTTTTTTAAACTCTAATCCTACGTATTTCCACACCATGCTATTCTTTTTATTTTATTCCTTTTATCTCTTCCACTCCATGCTATTGATTTAATTTTATTCCGTTTATCAGCCAAACCAATTGCATCGAGCCCTTCTTTATGATTCTTTATATTTTTAATTATATGTTAGAGCATTGTAGGATCCGTATGTACAATGCATTATATTTTTTATTTTTTTAAACTCTAATCCAACTCTTTTCCACACTATGCTATTCTTTTAATTTTATTCCTTTTATCTCTTCCACTCCATGCTATTGATTTAATTTTATTCCGTTTATCAGCCAAACCAATTGCATCGAGCCCTTCTTTATGATTCTTTATATTTTTAATTATATGTTAGAGCATTGTAGGATCCGTATGTACAATGCATTATATTTTTTATTTTTTTAAACTCTAATCCTGGGTATTTCCACACCATGCTATTCTTTTTATTTTATTCCCTTTATCTCTTCCACTCCATGCTATTGATTTAATTTTATTCCGTTTATCAGCCAAACCAATTGCATCGAGCCCTTCTTTATGATTCTTTATATTTTTAATTATATGTTAGAGCATTGTAGGATCCGTATGTACAATGCATTATATTTTTTATTTTTTTAAACTCTAATCCTGGGTATTTCCACACCATGCTATTCTTTTTATTTTATTCCCTTTATCTCTTCCTCTCCATGATATTGATTTTATTTTATTCCCTTCGTCTCTTCCAATGTTTTATCTTGTTTGGATTTCCACATCTCTTCTAATATTAATACACTAATTTTCTTGTAGTCAACATTATATTATTCATGGTGCATTAGATCAGTATTCCGTTATGGGATAACTCAGTTTCTAACCACCATGAGATTTATTCATCTTGATAACTTCTTTCATCCCATGTTATTCATCCCTTTTTATCCCGAGTCCCTTATTATAGTCATGATTGTTTTTCTATAATTTGATTTCTCATCCCCAAATTATTCAAATCAGTATTCCTTATTTTAATATCCCTTTTTAATTTTTAATTTTTAATTTTATTTTAGAGAGAAATGGTGAAAAAATCCATTGCATTTGTTTTTATTATTGTCTTCCAACCTTCTTCAATGGTACTCCTAAGGAAATGAGAGTTTGTTTTAAGGGGGGGACCCTCTCGCGCCCCCCCTTGATCCCGCTCGCGCCCCCCCCATACCCGCTTGCGCACCTCCCCCTGAACCCGCTCGCGCCCCCCCCATACCCGCTCGCGCCCCCCCCCCCCCATACCCGCTCGCGCCCCCCCTAACTCGCTCGCGCCCCCCCCCCCCCCCGAGACCCGCTCGCGCCCTCCCCTAAACCCGCGCGCGCCCCCCCTTAATCCCGCTCGCGCCCCCCCCCTCAGCCGCTCGCGCCCCCCCGACCCCGCTCGCGCCCCCCCCCCCCCCCCCCCCCCCCCGACTATATAAGTGAAGGGGGCGCCCTCCCCCCCCCCCACTTTTTAAGCTCCACCTTGGCACTCAGGCCTTGAACTACCTCGCGGTGGCTTATTGCTGAGTACTTGGGTGGGGTCTACAGCATTTTGACAGCGCCACGTACCTCGTTCTACTGTATTTTGTACGCTCATCCGGGAATTCGGGCCCTAAACTACCTCACGGTGGCTTATTGCTGAATACTTGGGTGGGCCACAAAGTATAGTTACAATACCATAATCAACCACGGAGGAAAATTGTAAAATCAATTGGGGGAAGTTTTGAGGAGTTGGTGTGTTTTTTAACACACAAAACTTTACCAGTACACCACAATGGAGGGAAACCCAGATCCGGCGGAGGAAAGGCCACTCACCAAGGCCGAAAAGAAAAAAATCAGAGATCGTGAACGGAAGCGTGGTGGTAAGAAGATGAAGAAGCGGCTTCATGTGCTGAACAACCCGACAAAGTTGGCATTTAGAGGTTGGCAAGATGAGCCGGAACCGTGGAAATATTCCACATGCGAGGAATTCATTGAGTGGTGCCACATCACAAAAATATTTCCACATGATCGGCACAGAAAACACAGGATCTCAGACAAGGCTAACCTCTATTATTGCTTGAATGCGGAGTTTGTTGAACGTTCTATACAAGTTTACCAGCATCTATACAAGCAACGATGTGTTGAACGCAATGAAGTACCATTGTTCATTTGCAGAATGGTGTATGCTGAGGTGGTGCTTCACAAAGTGGTGGATTGGTCCACCATCAAATCCACGCCGAGTGTTAGGGCGCCGACAGAGCGTGACATTCCCAAACAAAGGAAATACGCAGATGGTGGCCTGGGGAAAAAAATGAAGGAAAAAACACAAGTGCGGGAGCCTGATACAGCAGAGTCTGAACCAGATTCTGATTCCGATGGTCGTCGTGGAGAAAGAGTGCCACGTAGAATTGCAGCACCAGCAAATATGGCTGTAGAGCCTCCAATGAACCATCCAGCGGACGTCATAGAACCTCACGACGATGCGAACACCATCTTCGTGGAAAACGATCCAAATACGGCAGCTAATTTGGACGTGGTCGGAACTGAACCTACGATGGTTCTTGGCATGCCGGTTCTAGTTAGAAATGACCAGTCTAACCAAACCGAGGAGGTCGGGGAGTTGCAATTACAGGTTATAGAAAAGGATGGCTTCATTGCAGAGTTACAAGAGACCATCCGAAAACTACGATTGGAATCAGCAGCAAAAGATGCAGTAATATCAGATTTGCGCAATCAATTGCAAGAACGAGAAAGACCTCAGTCTTCTCAAGCCAATGATATACCTGTAGTTCAAGATCCAATGTTGGTGGATGAATCTTACATCAACAACACGGTTGATGTTGCGACGGCCGGTGTGTTGGAGAATATTTCCACTCCAGCAAAACGACGACGAGTTGGAGTGATATTGCCTCCACCAGCCCCATACCCGCGACCCTATGTGGACATCGATGGACCATTAAGTCAAGATTCCTTGTCATTTCCACCCAATGCTCTAACGGGAGAAGTGGAGACATTGAAGAGAGCCAATAATGATTTGCGGCTCCTTGTTTCTAAGTTTGCTAAAGCATACTACGAGTGGAAAGTGGCAACCATTCTCAGCGTTGATCGCGGTCGCCAAATTGCATTAGATTTCAAGAAGATCGACGAATCGTACTTGCAACACAACAGACGAAGGAATTTTGGCCTCACTTCATGGACTAACGCAGATGATATGTATCCAGATAACATGCCAAAGCAAGAATCGAATCCTGAACTCATAGATTGGGCCCAGTTGAATTTCGATGTGAAGAACGCAACTTCGTGCCATGATCTTCAAATGAAGGAAGGAGTTAATAGCAGAAAGCTTTAGCCAAATCCTCAACCGTGGGTGATGGATGGTTCAAAAGAATGTAGTGTGTGTATAAATACATTTGGTCCTGAGGGTGGATGGGCAGTTGGATCATGTACCCACATGTTCCATCCAATGTGTTTAATTAACATTTTTTTGGTAAGGAGATTTTGCCCGGTGTGCAAATCCCCGTTCCATGAACGCTTGTACGAGGTTTTTGGACTCACTCCATACATGCCACCAAGCCATGAGAGAAATCCCGAAAACACACCAGGTGAACAGTACCGCAACATGTGGGGGGAAGATTTGATTTGGAGTTGGCGGGCCCAGACTCACTCGGTCTTCAAGAGCAATGTAAGTGACGAGTTGGGATGGGAGGATGACCCCAATCAGATTGTGAGGGTGGCAAAGAAGATAATTGGATCAAAGAAGGAGGACCAAGGGAAATGAAATTTCTTCTATCAGACTTTGAATGGATACTGGGATCCGAAGCATAGGAAGTTCCAACTTGGTAATCACCCAAAAGGCCTCATATGGAACAAGGACGGGGAATTGGTTACAGACCTCGAAGGTCAATTCATGTCTTTGACCGCCCGAGATGCAGTCGAAATGTCTCTTTCGGAGTGGAAGTTAATTTTCAAACATGAGGCTGTTGACTTTCTTCTGGAGGAACACTCTCCATAGACATTGCGTACATTGAGAGAATTGAGGAACTCGCAAATTTTGCGTTCTCTCAGTGAAAGTGATGGCCCATTCCGGCGGACACGGACGAGAGCCAGGCGCAGCTTGACGCTGGACGATGGAGCGGGACCAAGTGGCACAGCGGGAGTAGATGCAGATGAATAGGAATAGTTACAACTTAGTACTAAGTGACTAGTTTTCATATACTACAGTTTTTGTAATGTTTTGGTTTGAATTGGTAATGAAATGCTTTTACTTTCATAAATGTATACAACATTGCAAAGTCCATGTATTTTGGCTCACGAGTATCTGAATTTACACATTTGTCATTGCGCTTAGCCCCAATATATTATTCTGATGAAAATGTTAGGTTTTTTTGCATTGTCAAAAATTTACTATCTACCCCGCTCGCGCCCCCCCTGAACCCGCTCGCGCCCATTCCCCCTGAACCCGCTCGCGCCCCCCCTTGAACCCGCTCGCGCCCCCCCTTGAACCCGCTCGCGCCCCCCCTGAACCCGCTCGCGCCCCCCCTGAACCCGCTCGCGCCCCCCCCTGAACCCGCTCGCGCCCCCCTGAACCCGCTCGCGCCCCCCCTGTACCCGCTCTCGCCCCCTACACATGCTGGCACCCCTTTTGCATATGTGGAATTCCCCGTCATCGTTCGTTGTCCATGTCATCAATATGTTTCCCCTATAGGTAAGTTGTAAAAAAAAAAAACTAACTTAGTAATTTTCCTCCTCCCCTCAATGTCCGATTATGTCCGGGGACCGACCGGTCCGTCCGTCCGTCCGTCCGTCTATGTCCGGAAATTTTGCCCATGTCCGTCCGAATAGACAACCCTGACTACGGCTTGGTTTTGCTGCCGGGCCCGATATGCACCGTTGGCGGAAGCGGTTTTAGTGCCCACTACTGAAACTTATAGAAAAATCACAGAGGTCAGTGACCAAGAGAAAGTCTTGAAGGTGAAGACATATATTTAAAGAACAAACACATAAACGAAGAAGAATTGAGATCTAATTCTTCCTAAAAAAATTGTAAATTATTCTTGTTAAAATATTAAGAAGAAAAACACATTTGGGCTAAAAAGAGCTATTCATGTTACGCATACTTTGTCATGTTCTATTTATTGATTCTTTCAAAATAATTAGCATTAGACCATTGATATTAGTCCAAAATAAACCAAAATTTACTAAGCCCTAAGTTTATCATAATAATGAATTTATTTTTGTAAATTTCCCTCCATGTTCTTCATTAATGTATACACATTCTTCTATTTTTTGGAGTTTTCTGTGAATTTCAAATATTTATCTTTAGTGTCTTGAGTTTTTAGGATTTTCACTATGACCATCCAAAGACTTTGATTTTTATATTCTAATGTAATGCTTAAACCTAAGACTTTGAATGACCTACTCTTGATTTGAAGTAGTGTAAATAGATCTTAAGAATATCATTGTTTGGCAAAGACAATATAAAGCATTCAAACATATAAAAATGAAGTTGGACTCCATGAATATGGAATTAGAGGTTTGGAAATAAAGAATGTTCTAGCTTAATCCTTTATAGTTGTATTGTTTTCTAAATATATCTATATGTTGGACAATTGGCTTATACTTGTATCATCACTATTAGAACTTCCTTCAAACTATAAAATGTTAACACTTTTTGCAATGAAGGAATATTACATAATAACTTGTTTTGTAATACCATAGTTTTAAACCACCGGTAATCATATTCTCAATGGATTGAATCGTATAAATACTCAATGTTTTTAATAATCAAGTCACATTAACAAGATACTAAAATTATAAATATATAGAACTATTTCCTATTAATGCTCTTACTTCAATATATTGTTCATTTTATATAGTATACGGTAAAAACTAATGTAGATGACCTGCACTAATTTATGTCAAACACGAGTGTGTAAAATTTTGAGTGTGCACATATGTGTCGCCAAAAACTTACTTGTAATCTTTTATTTTATTTAAAATTTTTATTTGAAGCAAATGAATGTAATTCATTGCATGGGGAAAAGAATACAAGCTCTCATTAGACAAAGTCCAAAAAGCTTGTAACTTTTCAATTAGGGAAGGAATTTGACAAACTCTGGTCCACACTATGTGAAGAGAACCGTGTAGCAACCTGATTGTTGGCCTGCACTCAACTCATCATTGAATTGATTGATGACTCAACTCATATTTTAAAACTCATCATCCAGCCTGATCTGGCTATGGCCTTAATGGACGCCCATGGTCTATAAACAGATTCATAACTTGATTCCATGTTCTGTATTAACATAATCCTCGCCAGAATTAAGAAATCCATTACTGCAATCCCACCAGCTTCATTAATCCTGATTGGTGCCCATCAATATCTAGATAATGTAGTTCTGATCTTAATTCTGATTTTATTAGCAAAGAGTATAGATCACACAATTACAGTCACTTAAGTTTGTGCACAGTGAGCATGAACCTGCCTACTTATGACGCAACTTCTACAATTTCCAAACACACTGCTATTGTTAGACCCACAAGAAAAAAAGTGGCAATAAATCAGTGCTATTGAATTCAGTAACGACGTGATCAATCAGTCTGAATTCGGCCACAAGCCCGCCTTCACTTAACTTGCCTTGCGATTTTTAAGAACACTTATCATCCTTTAGAGAGTGATGGAAGACACAGGACTTGCAACTCTTACATCAACAGACGATAATATGATAATATGAAGCTGTCAGGCTATTGATTCTAAAAGACTTTGAGCTGGAAGATAACAGAAAAGCATTGCAGAAGGAGCAATTACAGTCTAACAAACAGTTGGAAATGATACATTTGAGACCACCAGCTCTAAGGAGGTGAAATATTTTGATTGTCAATTTTGAAGCATATGAAACGGAACATCATTGCAAGGAGAAGAGATAACACCCCTCCTCGGCAGGAGTTGCACTATTGAGAAGCGAGGAGCAGTAATATGGCACTCGTCAAAGTTGTAATTGAAAGCATTATTAACCCAATAAAAGCAGTGTGTGGAGAGGAAGTAACGAGGTGATGTGTTGCTGTAAATTTGTGACGTTCACTGTTCAGTGTTCACCTTCAAGAGAGAGCTCCTGTCAACAATGTGATAGCGAGATGGCTGTCTCCAAGTTATGGGGTGCCATTAAAGGATTAGCTTTGAGAGTGACGTTGATTGGGCTAGATTTCAATTTTCATGAATTATGTCTGCCAGGAATTGCTCCATGATTGCATTATGCTGGAAGAAAAGTGTAGTCCTATGTAGCCAGCATTTTAGAACTGTATTCCGGTGTGTCTGAATTCCTGGCGATGACGTTGGGAACTTGTAGCTATGACATGATCAGTCGTTCTTCAACCTAGAAATGATGAAAACAAACAATTATGGTGGTTTTATGAAGTCGACGAAGAAAGGTCAATCAGTTAGCGAACTTAAAGGCAGAAACCAAGTCTGAGATTACATTAGTTTCCCAGGTGTGTTTGCGATAGTGTGATTGCTCTTGATTGTGCAGTAACCACAACCTAGTTGATCATCACTCTGAATATTGCCACGGTGACTGAGCTCAGATTGCTCAAATCTCACAAAATAGAATATTTATTCAACATGGACATCCTTGAGCTCTCTATGTGTGTATGTGATTAAATGTTGGATGCTCTAAGCCGAAATGTAACCGGAAGAAAAAATAGGTGATAGTTCACGCCTACTCATGGGTAATCAAGAATGAGTGCCAACATGTGCCATGCGACTTTTGACAAAGAGCGCTGATTTCGGAACATTGAGATGATTGTTCACAACTTCACACCAACTCAATCAGACTCAGTTTCCTGACAGATATGGAAGAAGACCCGATTGATGCGTTCTAGTGCAATTCGAAATAGTTGAATAGAAGCCAGGCCCATATGCCTGATGTTGACAAATTTTGCTACTTCCAGAGTACACATCAGTCAGTTTTCTGCGTGACCTTCTGCGTCACCTTCGAGATATCAGCCTTATCGGTCTACAAAACATTCCATCGACGCTAATTTCAAAACGTCAGTTAATTCCGTCCCATCTGTTCCTTGATTCTCTGTGTCAAGCATTTCGGCGGAATATCAACAAGAGCGGGAACACATGCAAGGCTGAAACTTGAATTCTAGGAACCGATATAGAGGATTATCCGAGTAATACTGTCCACGTTGTCAATCCAACACAGATAAATATCTCATATAAGTACAAACATCAGAGGGATGATCCAATCCATGAAGCACGCACGCACGGATCATAACTTACGATGCTGAGATGAACCATGTTGCATGAAGAAGCGATAGCAGAGCTCAAACTGGTTGCAACCACAGCAGCAGTATCGCATAGAGCATCGCAAGCGCCGAATTTGCGTCGCTGACCATGGGAAGCAAATCCAAACTATCATGACAGTGCTATTGAAGATCTGAACGTAAACATCTCGCTGTTCATGATAACCCCCAGCGTGACATGAGTCACCAGCAGCAGCCTCGAAGTGTCACGCCCAACCTCACACCAACAATACCTGACGTACGCAAATTTGTGGGTTGGACATGTTATGCCCTCTCGAGTCTACTACTTTCCACCAGGAAATTTGCAAGGATTACCCCTCACGTGGGGTTATGGCGAAATTAGAAAGAAAATTTGAAAATAGGAAGAGAATTTCAGTATAACAAGTTTGTTAACCACTTAAATTAGACGTTACCACGCAGAGTTAACAAACAGAAATCCGTCTAAACTTGCCTATGTTCTAGAACTACACTACAGAATATATCCATCCAAGTATTCCGAGTGCCGAGATAGACACGGCAACCCCACATCCTGATTATGAAAGCATATTCTATTTCAAATATGGAAGTCAGGTCCCGCTTAAAAAATCTTAGATTCAAGTGAACACCATGCGGGGCACTCATGCTAGTTCAGTAATCTACGTAGAGCATGTGCGAATCTATATCGAGGTTTCGGAACTGATAGAAGCAAAGACAATAAGGCAGAGATAAAGCTACAAACACTCCTTCACATTCGGAAAGAAAACGATCATGGCAGGCAGTGAAAAACGTTGAACGAAGCTTGTGTTGTTTCATTTTCTGGCTTCAATAGTCCAGTCTAAAAAATGTTCCTAAACCTGAAATTCTAAGTGAAGTTTGTCACACATCAGAAACCCCCACACCGACCATCCTGGTCGATCAATCGTAGTGATTTTCGTCTGAACTGACTAATATACAAATCAGGAATCAGTCTCACCTCATTTCTGATAAGCTAACCCCAACATATGCTACCCAACCGACATTACGGAGTGCCAGGTGCCTGCAACGTAAAATCCACCGTTCAAGTCATTGCAGAAGCGGCCTCAAAGATGGTAACCCCATCAACTGAGCTGTCGAATTCATTTAATTTCTTCAATCTCCTCGCAGCTAGCTCTTTCGTAAAATTGTCGTCAATCTTGTCGACACTTTCCTTGCAACGAAGGTGGTCACTACCTGACAGCTCCGGGCAGTCCCAGCAAACGTGATCTGCTGTTGTGCTAAAAAATTCTTCGATTCAGTGAGTGGTGGAGTCATCAAGCGGTGCACCAACTCCAAGTGGATCTAGAAACCTCGGTAACGCGTTGCTTCTTGGGCAACGGAGCTGGAACCTCCAGAAGCACGTCGGTATTACCGCACTTGGGGCAGCTCGGGTGAGACTTGGACAGCATCACATACATAAGGCAGCTCTTGCATCCCACTGTCACCATCACCTCCGAGTTCGATGATGAAGCACCAGCAGCAGCATCAGCGTCATTCGAATTCACTTGGGTTTGCAAACTCTTGGCGCCGGAAAAGTCTCCACGTATCCGCGGTTGCTGTTGCACCTCTTCATCATCGCCTGTAACATCGACCAGAAAATAATCATAAGTTCAGTGACAAACTTCCTCTGAAAGTCGAACCGGTGTCTTTACCAAAACCCAAAACTGAGATCTCGGCGGGAACCTGAAGTTTTAGACAAGGATTCTTCCTAAACCCAAAGTGGGTGGAGGTAGTACCTTCGTAGCTCATGATGGAGGGGGAGGTGAAGCATTCGGAGGAGCATTGGGACGTGCTGGGGGAGGAGACGTTGTCGCCATGTTGGAGACGGGATGAATTAGATTCCCGGGAGGAGGAAGGGCGGGAGGACAGGAGCGAGAGGGCGGTGGAGAGTGTGTCGGACAGCTTGTTGTCTGTTTCGGGGCACGGAGAGGCTCGCTTCTTAGGAATGAGCGACCTAGCTGGGCGCAGCCAATTCGATCGCTCGAGGGCGCAACGCACCTTCTCCATGGTGCACACGCTCTCCTCCTGGCTCGAATTCACGACAGGCTTGGAGGTCGTCCCCGGCAAGTTGAGAGACAGTTCCAAGGACTGGTCCTCCTCCATGCTCATCGACGTCGTCGTCTCGGTTGCAGAAGATTCCCCCTCAGTAGTCGTCGTTGCGGAGTACCCCCAAGTCATCCGGCGCGGCGCCTCTTGCGACTTCGCGGTCGGATTCATCCGCTTCTTCCCCACCGCCTCGCATGCATTGCTTGTGACGCCCTCCGCCGAGAGCGAAATCGATAACAGCCCGATGCGCTGAGTGGAGAGTGGGACCGCTTGGCGTGGGTCCCTGTACGTCAAGGTCCCCGAGTTCCAATCCTTGTAGTAGATCAACCCAGACTGCAATCATCAAAAGGGAAGCATGCAAGCACAATCAGAACCCAGTCCAAACAGAAAAAATCCACACTTCAGAAAGAAAACAATCTCCATGACTACCAAAACAACAATCATCACACCACTTCGGATTCCTTAAATTGCGATTGAAGCTGACGGATGCACACACGCACACACCTTCAGGTCAAGACACTTCTCCCAACCGCGAGGGAGCTGCAGCTCCGGCTCAAGCTCACCGCAAATAAACTCTCGTTTCTGAACTTCCATCAGTGCAACCTCCTGAGCTCTTTCACGCACTATGATACCCATGTCACTGCCAATTCCAAATCCAACTCCACCCTCACTCACTCAATCCCAACGCACTAGCTTCACCCTCCACACTACCTCAACCCCGCCTCTGCCTTCCAACTGCTACCAAATACCAGAAAATAGAAACTAACAACTAGAAGAAGAACAAGGAAACTATTAGCTTCAATGAACCTCTAGGCTCAGAATCCCAAAAGGCTTCGACGTTGGTCCGGACGTTCACAATGCGGCACATGCTCAGATGGCTGCTTCCGTGTAAAAATGAGACCGTCAGAGAAAGGGATCACTGCGCTCATATAGGCTCCGCGGAATCTACTCTATCTCAAGATCATTCCGCGATCTTCCACGAGTGACTCATGTTCAGGGCTGGTGACACGAGCGACGGGGGCTGAAATCCACAGCCATCGAACATTCTCAGTTTCGGGTGGGTGGGTGTCGCCGCAGGAATGAAGTCCCAGTCAACAGGGACGGTCGTCTTTTATGTAACCGTGGCAATTGTACCAACACAGTGAATGTGTGCCGCTGCCGGTGTAGAGTTGTAGGTGCCTAAGTAGCGAGACTGATGTCATCACAGTTGATTCTATTCCATGACTTTTATCTCCGTCTTTGAACTTCTGGTAAGTTGGAGACGGGGATTTTCCTTTTTGCTCAAAGTCGTTCATCTCCGCTGTCTTGGCATCACTGTTTTTTTCTAATGGATTGCGTGAGTTAGTCCTCTGTGTTTATGTTCTGCAGCTCCTTTACCCAAAAGTTTTCTTTCAATCGAAGAGTCTTGTAGAAGTTACAGGAAATTCCGAGCAACTACTTTCTTAAGTGTGTGCTCATGAGTGCTTTGCCAGGGCGTCTGATCGATGGCTTGAATTTGGAGCCACATGCCAATTATTTTCAAAGCCTTGAGAGCGTAAGACCCTGGCTGTTGAAAAAGGCTTTCTAGGTGTCGTTCAGGCACCAAACAGCTTCTACATGTGGTCTTTTTCTAGATGATCCAAATGATCCAATCCGGAAGCTGTCCATCCTCAGGACCATGACGCATATATTCGGATCTGCTCGGTAAGGTTCCCTGTTGCCTTCAAAGGCTGACTTGGAACAATTCAAATTCCGGCGTGATTGGATATTCAGAACCCACATGATCAAATGAAAGAGTTATCAGTGCAGAGGCCGATAGATTGCTGCATGATTGAGATGTTTTAATTTCTCCCCAGAATTCAGAATTGACCCTAGGTGATCCCCTGGACTCCAGTGGAGCCTGTCGATAGCTCTGGCAACTTATGCAATATACGAATATACCAGATACCATCTCCCACAATTTTCTAAATATTCAAACGGATTCATCAGAGGGTACAATAACGACCCTCCTGACAGAGGACACTAAAAATGCACAATTTCAGATCATGGCATTGTGCTCCAGAACTGAACGTCGCCTGAATTTGCTAACAACAGATTAGTCTTAATGATCACAGAATTCCGAGATTATTAGTGTGTTGCAGGCCTGTTACATGTGTTGCTAAGTGCTATTAATTAGCTCCTTAAAAACTTACTCAATTTGCAAAAGAGGGGGTGGGCAGATGATCCAAGCGCACGGGCTGGCCCCCTCCGTGTAATTTTAGGACCTTCAGCCTTGGAATGACCCAAATGTGGAGCGCTTCCGCCAATTCCATTAATGCTGAATGGAACTGGCAATTGCACGTCTCCCACTAGCCGGAACTCGTTCCGCTGTCTTCTGAGAGGGGTTTTTCTACTCTACCCAATTTTGGGTCTGTGACAAAGAGTTAAGCAGCCTGTGCCAAGCTTTGTGAAAGGACCCAATTGCAGATTTCCAGAAAAATGGAGGCATATTAGATACAGTATCGAATTCAAAGTTGATGTTCCAGTAGCTAATTTCTACCTACACTTCTTCCAACTCTTGCAAAAGCTAAAGGATCCTCATATTCACAAAGGCCTCTTTTACTTGACATCGCATTTAAGTGTTACTGTTTTCTGATCACTCTCAGTTCGGCTACAACGCTACTAATTCAAAGACGATATGCATATTTGCAGGAGTTCCCGTCAGATTAGCGGAGCCTGGAGATCATGCAATGGCTCTCTGGCGGATGCTGAAGCAGAGCAGCTTTAAATAAAATTCTTCGATTTAAGCGTGGTGAAACGATTCCTTGCTGATCCATTTCTGGCATGAAAGTAATAACTCTACTAGGAGTTGTGATGATGAACCTTGCATGATGTTTTGCATTCTTTAGCTAAATTCAACCGAGCATGCATGTCATAATGAAGCTCCCACTCCAACGCTGTTACAAGGACATGCCAAATTGCCGAATAATTTTTTTTCCCTTATTTTTTCCTTTTCGAAACACATTTCACATTACCTTCATCGCTAAACGACTAGATCATCTCTCACGATTCCAGTTCAAAAAAAATCAACTTCTATCCCCCCGAAAGGAATCTTCACCCTGCACCAGGCCCGGACACCATCAGCAAAGCCACGAAAGAATTAGAACCAAACCGACCAAAGAAGGTTAATTGCATTGAATTTGCACGAACTGCAGCGTGGCAAACTGAGCTAAATACAAGAACATGACACAGTAACTGAATCCCCCGGAGTCGGCAAGTGAAGATCAGTAAACCAAGTCCCCAAACCCCATCCCCCAATACCATCCCCTCCATGCTCCAACAAACGTCGTCGACACGAACATTCATTAACCTCCGAATTCCCAGTCAAACCTCCAGTTCCCAAACCCCCTTCCACCAGGAACAAACAAACAAACAAACAAATCACCCCTGCACGCCCAAGTTATGGTAATCCCCCTCCTGCTTAACCCATGTTCTCCCAACCTCATAAATGCCGCTTGTCGCCGAGCCCAGCCTAACAAGTCAACCAAGCAACTCTACCAAATCACACAAACCATGTACCATCACACAACAGTCCCAACCTCATTATTCTAAGCTTCCTGCCACAGCAACCGAGCTCCCTTTGCTACAGATCACTGCTACTTTAGCCGAGGCTCCCAAGCTCCCCCAAGTGAGAGTTAAGTTACTGCACGTAGTGACTTATTATTATGCTATTATGCTATTATGCTAAGTTGCTAAATTCACTGGAAAAACTCTGGCATTTGGGCTTGTTTCTGGAGCTTTTTTTGGAGCTTTTTAGGAGCTTTTTTTGGGGGATTTTTTTGGAGTTTTTGTTTTGAGGTAACTTGTGATTTGTTTATAGGAGGGGTGTTTATAGGACATGTTTCCCGCTGCCCAACACAGGGGGGGAGGGGGAGGCACGTTGGGGTCCAGGCTGGAGGGGGGCACTAGAAGTTTGCTGCAGGGCCTTCGTGCGGGTTGTCTGTTGCCTCCCGAATGGGGCTCCGCACTCGAGTGCTGCCTATATTTGATGTCACTTCAGGTTTTCTTTCTCGTTTTCTCTGTGTTGGGATGGTTTTTGGTTTTTTTGCTTTGGAGCATCTCCTGGAACAGTGGCAACTGGCCTTTGGGTCTTGTTATGACATTGTATAAAACAAAGCTCCGTGTTTGCCCATACACGGGGCTCATGGTGAACCAGTCACGAGTTACCATGTGTGAAGGTTAAGATATGTGTAACATCATTATCCATTATTGATTCATCTAAATTTAGTTTTTCAATGGGGTGTGGAGGACTTCACATATTCACCATTTTGTTCCAGCTCTTGTTTAGTACTCTCTCCAAAATCCAAAAATGTATATTTATCATCCTTTTTTTCTTGTGAAAGCCTTTTGAAAGTCTTTTGAAAGCCTTGATGGAGATGTTTTTAGAATGTTATTCAAGTGGACATGAATTTTGAAAATGCGATTTTTTCATCAATCTTAATAGGTCTAAGGTTTCTTTTCATTTTAAAATTATCTACAAAATCTTATCATAAAACCAAAAGAGAAATTGTAAAATTGTAAAATTGGATTGTGATGTTTAAAAATAGATGGAACTAGTTTTGTTTTATTTTTGATGAAAAGCTATGTGGATGATTAGTTGTATTGGTAGACAATTCTTGGTTCTTTGACGCTGTCATATTGCAAGTTTATGCTCATATAAACTAAGAAGAAACAAAATACACTATTGAAGCCATCCTTCTATGTAACAATATATATTTGAGTATTGTCACAGGTTGAGGGCCCGCACTGGCTATATGGAGCCACTTAGAGCGCATCATGTAGCCCCGCATGTGAACCCTAGACTCATCTCTCCACCAACACCACAACAAAGAATGAAGGTTTTCATTGAGACATCAACATTAACTTCAGATTCTTAAGTCAAAAGTACATAACACCCCATAAAAGAAAGAAGAAATTTGCTACAATGATTTAATGATGCACTCCAAAGGTTGCCATCTTGTCAATGCTTCTCCAAGTTTATAGAAGCCATGTCTGATCCGGCTACTTTAACCGCTAAAGTTCCTTGACTATATTTCACCAAAAAACACTTCAAAATTGCCATTTCCAAAGTAAAAAGCATGAATGATTAAAAAATCACAATTTTCTAATTCTAACCGGAAGATCTTCAAATAGATTATTGTAGTAGATAGTTCAATAAATTTCATCATAATTTATTATAGAGATTAGAAAATCATAGCAATTGAAAATTGAAAACATACTTTTTGACAAGATTTTCAACTACGTTGCCACACTCTAACTTTTTTTTCCTTAGGTTTTTCTCATAATGGATTTTGGAGTTTTTGGTGCATGTTAGAGATGACTAAGTTAGCTAATTGTATAAAAAATTACACACAAATGACAAGTTTAGCATTTTGAAAAAAAAAAATTGTATTAAGTTGAATACAAAAAAATGCTATATCATATTTCTTTCCTAGAAATTCTATTATGTTATGAAGTCTCAATCCAAACAATCAAAGTAAAGATTGATGTCCATAATTTGAGTGGAAAAAAGAAAAAACCTAAAAAAATAAATTTTCTAACTTTTATAAAGAAAAGAAGAAGTTTTTTTAGTACACTGCCCCGAAATGGTGAGAAAACTTTGATATTTTGTAGAGTGAACCTTTTGTACTAAAAGAAGTTCTTTTTGGAAGATCTCAAAGATGACAACATTAAGTATTTATAGAAAATTTCTCAGAGGTAATAAATATATTTAGCATGGCTGCCCAAACTGCCCGCCGAGCACCAAATTTCACTTCGGGTACAATAACTATTTTAAAAATGTTAAATCGTCAAATTGGAATATAAATTTTTAACAAATAATAATCATCAATCTTAAAAAATAATAACCAAAAAATGCATGATAATTCAATACAACCTCGAAACTGCACACTGTACACAATAACCATGGCCAGAAATTCTAACATTCTAAAATCATTGCAGCCATATTTCAACAAGACATAAAAAATCAAAGCAATAAACTCTACATTTCCAAATTTTTTCATACAAATACCATGGATTATAATGGTGGAGGATGACAACTTTGGACATATCAATAAAATAATCTTGCAATGAATAAAAGTAAATTAATCATGTAATGTAGGATCCATAATCAACTTGATGGCTCACTTTAAATGTTATAATCATTTGTGGTGAAAAATCTCAATTTCTTAGCATCCTACAACAAGATCCTAAATGTAAAAATGCCCCTTCCAAAAAACTCACTTTGCTTCTTATATTGGAAGTGATAGTTTTGGAGTATTTTTTGAATTATATATATATACAGTTTTTTGTAAATGAAATCCTCATCCATACACACACAAAAGCAGTTCCATCCATTTAGAGGCTATACATATCCAAATTGAGATGACATTTTATAATCTATCAACCTTACAAAGCTATGTTAAGCCATTCAAATGTTCAAAACAACAATGGCATCCCTCAGATCCAAAGTTTCAGATGAATATGATGGATTAGTTAAAGTATTAAAGTTTTTTTTTGAAGATTTGTTTTTTTTAATTGAGTAATTCATAAAATCAAAATTGTTCATGTATTCATATTGTCTTTTTTTCAAATCAAGAGCAATGCCACCAGCAATGCCTTCAACACTGAAACATGGCTTCAGGGCTTCCGGGCTCATGTTCATTAAAGGCATGTTGCAACAACAACTTTTTAAAGTGGCCAACTAGTTACTTAAGGGCCTCCATAAACTTGGCAACTTTTTAACCCCTAAAGGACAGTTTGCCCGTTTGGGTTTTTTTTGAATTTGGGCATGTAACTATGACTTCAATTTAAGTCGAGATATTTTGAGACTTTTTGTTATTGTTTGCCGTAGCAAGGACTTTGATTGACTTTATTTTTATTATTAATTTTTTAAATTTTAATTTTTTTTCAATTAGACAAATTTTAAAGTGGTTTTGTAAAATAATCACTCCAAAGTTTAAATGATATAAATGATATAAATGATATAAATGATTTAAATGATTTAAACATTTCAAATGTTTTCAAATGTTTTCAAATGATTTAAATGTGAGATAGAAGAGTATATTATAAAAAAATAAATACAAATTTAGATTTATAATATCAATTACATCCCTTAAAAATATATGTCTTTATTTTAAAAAAAAAAATCATATTTAAAAATATATATATATTATATCAAATTCGATGTCACTGAATAACATTCACACACAATTACATAAAAGAAGATGATCTTAGAAAGAATGAGATTCATTGTAAATAGCTTACGCCCTATTTTGGTTGAAAAGCTTCATCATTAAATATGTTGAAGGGGTTGAGTTGAGGAATCTGGTTGCAATGAAAGGACTTAATGTGCTTAGTGTAAATGATTATAAAAGAACACAAACTTTGAACACTACAACAGTGATTGGTTCAATTTAAATCAACATTATTGTGAAATTATCACAATGATTGATACAATTGACCAACACATATTGATTGCTTCCTAATATCCAGCTAGCTAGCTTCATAAGCACTAATGAGTCAGAGGATCTTAAGTTTATTAACTTGAAACTCCAAGAGCACGTTTAACCGAATACCACCGCGCAACACCTAGAGAACGTCTAAACAAGTACTACTGTGAATAGTCATTGATATTCACGTTGATATAGAACGTAAGCATCCCTTATAATGTAGTGTGAAACATTTCACACTTATAGAAATTCAGAATTCGTTATGATGATGCCTAATTTCAATTTTGTTAATACTCATCGTTGATTTTTCTCAACTTGACACAAATGCCTGAGAAACTGAAGTCACAAGAGTTCTTATGTACATAAAAGGCGAAGGAAATAAGCTCATTTGAATATTCGAATTCGCCTGAAACTTCTTCCATCACAATCTCTCCTACCAAAATTTGTATGGCAATTCTACCAAAGCTCTCAAAATTGATGGCACTAGTGTGCTTACCCTGAGTAAATTCGCTGTAATCGCTTATTTTGGCCACGTGGTGGCATCCATTCAGTTGCTTCATCAGAATCATCAGGATATTATCTAGACTGAGGTCACCGATCACAAACTCGTGACAGTGAAGGTATTCCATCGCAGTCACAATCTGCACTACCACATCAAAGGCACTATTGTTTCGAAATGAAACCTGTTGAACTCTGTTGCACAAAGCTCCATTGACATATTCAGAGGTGTCGACACCTTCTCTAATCATTCCAAATGTATGCATGTTGACATCAAAGCAGAATTATCACAACCATCATTATGCTTCCACCACTATGAAATCCAATGTTGTTTATAAGATTTGCATGACAAATGAATTCCGCTTTCTGTAAGTCACATCGATATCTCACTTTACAGGAAAAGTCCTTTTTGGCAAAGGTTCTAAAACTATACCATGTTACCTTTGATACAATACCATCGACTCCCGCCCTGAGCTTCTCATGCACTCAATTCTTGAATTTGAATGTGAACTAGGTGATGTTTTTCTAAAAAAAGAGTTTCTTTGATTTCATGTAACTGTTGGGAAAGCTAGGAAATCTAGGAGTTGTTCACTTCCTTGAAATAGCTCAAAAGGGATCATTTTTGTTAAGGATGTCCAAAAAGGAAGGGACTATGAATTCGCTATAGTACCAAAGGTTATTTAACAATTATTAAACCACCAACCTCAAATAGAAGAACAATTGCCAAGACTACTTCACGAGTACGAATATGATAACCACTTGCATTCACATGAACTAAGTGACTTTTCATGCCTTTCTTGAAAACTCTTGATGTAGATTTTTGATTTTTATTTCAGTGGCTTGTATTTGATTTAATATATAATTCAATAAAATTTGACCATGGTATTTTTTGAAATTTATTTTTAGATTTTAAGAATACACAAGTCATCGTGATTTTCTATTGATGTTTGTTAATTATATTTTCTTTTTTTTTGCAGCTTCTTGCACATGCGTATGATGAGTAAGGCACAAGTTCCACTCTAGATAATGTGCAAAATTTCAAGACAATGTCGAGGGCGATCATCTTTTTGCGCAACAAGACATCGCACTTTGAAGATCCAAGTTCATTGAAGGGCTTAGTTAAATCCTGCAAGATCGCCATTGATGAGTGGTCCTCCCTCACAGCCAATTTCCCATGACAGGTAAGGATCATCATAAAATTATCGAGAATTTGAGCAACTTTTTCTTGAAATATTCTAGTAAACCCTTCAACATATTTAATGATGAAGCTTTTCAACCAAAATAGGGCGTAAACTATTTACAATGAATCTCATTCTTTCTAAGATCATCTTCTTTTATGTAATTGTGTGTGAATGTTATTCAATGACATCGAATTCGATATAATATATATATATATATATATATATATATATATATATATATATATATATATATATATATATATATATATTAAAATAAAGACATATATTTTTAGGGGATGTAATTGATATTATAAATCTAAATTTGTATTCATTTTTTTATAATATACTCTTCTATCTCACATTTAAATCATTTGAAAACATTTGAAATGTTTAAATCACTTAAATTATTTATATCATTTATACTTTAGAGTGATTATTTTACATAACCACTTTAAAATTTAAATCATCAAATTAGAATATAATTTTTTAACAAATAATAATCATCAATCTAAAATATCAATAACAAAAAAATGCATGATAATTCAATACAACCTCGAAACTACATTCTGTACACAACAACCATGGCCAGAAATTCTATCATTCTAAAATCATTGCAGCCATATTTCAACAACTTTATAAGGTTGATAGATTAAAAAATGTCATCTCAATTTGGATATGTATGGCCTCTAATTGGATGGAATTGCTTTCTGTTTGTATGGATGAGGATTTCATTTACAAAAACCGTATCTATATAATTCAAAAAATACTCCAAAAATATCACTTACAATACAAGAAGCAAAGTGATTTTTTTTGGAAGGGGCATTTTTACATTTAGGATCTTGTTCTAGGATGCTAAGAAATTGAGATTTTCCACCACAAAAGATAAGAACATTTAAAGTGAGCCATCAAGTTGATTATGGATCCTACATTACATGATTAATTTACTTTTATTCATTGCAAGATTATTTTATTGCTATGTCCAAAGTTGTCATCCTCCACCATTATAATCCATATGATATATGGTATTTGTATGAAGAAATATAATTGTAGTAGACATATTAAACACGACCGTCATTTATATTCAAAGACGGAGGTCCTAGATATCACCATTACCATTTCAGTTTTTTATGTATGTTGATCACTTAAAAGTTACGCCATACTAAGCCAAAATTGCAAAGTATTTGACGGCTCTTGTTGGCCACCAGAGCAATGCAGACAATTCATATGGGATGCCTTACTTGATTATGGCAGTATTGCTTGGAAAAGGGCCTTACTAGAAATTAAGAGATCATCTTCTGACGCCCAAGTTAGCGGAATCCTTAGAGCATCCGCACCCCTATCCCGGTGCCGGACACGCAATAGGGTTTTTCCAGGGCCACTGAAGGCTCGCGGGGCTCGCAAAATTTCTACTCCCCCACCCCTACGCAGAGCTTTTACTGACGGCTCCAGATGCGACAAGCAGTTCATGAGCTGGATGTCGAAGGTGGGCAGCGAGGTAGCCAATGAGCTGGCTCTGCAGATCCGACAAGTCAAAAATAGGACGAAATCTCTCCAAAAAAGAAGCGCGCAACAGAGGTGGGGAGTACCTGAAACTGGCGAGCCCGCACCGATATTTCAAGGGCCCGTGAGCTTGCGGGGAGTTGCGAAGGTGCGGGTGGGGTTGTTTCAGCGGCTTGGGCCCGCAACAGTTGCTCCCGGCCACTCTTGGCGCGGCAGGGTGCGGATGCTCTTAGAGCTTTCGACTCCTCCTGGTTAGTCAGAGGAATTCTTGGTCATAGGCTTAACCTGACAGTTCGATGGAACGTGATTCCCCACGCGGAGTCATTACCAACTGGTTGTAGTGGTGTGTGTTGTTACCTGTCCAGAAGTCCTTTTCCGCCTTGGACCCCGGTCCGAAGAGGGTTGTACTTTGTTACTTTTGCAATAAAGTCGTTCATTTGCTTAAAAAAATTAAAAAAGAAAAAGAAAAGGTTACGCCATAAATTGACAACCAAAATTTTCAATCCTGATACAAAGAAGAGGTGTATAAGTTTTGGGTCTGCTAATTATTCATGGTACTTTTACATTAGGAATCTGGACTAAAAGAAAATGGGATTCAAAGATATAAAAAATAAAATGTAATATCATAGGATCGAAGTAACTTTCACTCCAGTAATGATTAGCAACTACAGTTCATATTTCTCTGACATCCAATCGTGCATTCTCCGATCTACCAATGAGCAGCTGATGGAATATTATTTATGATTGACCTTGATTAAAATAATATACCATAATCAGGGAATACCTGGTGTCAGGAAAATGCTAATAGGAAACCTTTCTAACTTCTACATTCAAACGTATCGCAAAGGTGAATCCCGGGGGAATATTCGGAATGATTCGTAAACGGTACAAGCATGTTTAGGCCTGGCAGTGCCAAATATATTATAACTGCCGAAACGAAAACCATGTATTACGATGCTTAATTAAAGTGTGTAGTAATCATGGATCCAAAATTGGGAGAATTGTTCTTCAAAATTAAATTAGAAAATAGAAAAATAGGAGAATTTTGTTCACGTGAGTGATGAGTCAAATCTACAGTGGGGCCCTGGCATATCATGAAATTAGTCTTTGCCATTAAGTTTGCTGTATGTTGAAGGATTTAGACATTTCATGGTGTATTTTTTGTCTATTTATTTTCTTTCATACAAGATACAGGGGGGATTTTTGATTGCACTTGGAACTCGTGGTGCACCATAGATCGGAAAGGTGTGTAATGTTTTGAAAAGAATATTCCCATGAAAAAAAGTCTATGATATAAACTGTGTGTATTTTGCGTATTTGTGGATTTGAATCTTCACAAACCGAATGGTCAAAATGTAGATTGTTGCTTCTTCTTGGAAATGATGAATAGATGGGAAAAATGAAAGGTCTCTAAGAGCATCTCCACCACTGCGAGCGGTGCGAGACACGCGAAACCCTCTACCAAAGGTCCTCGCAGCATCTCGCGGCCCCCAGAATAACCACCCTCCCACCCCTCCGCGGTCAAATGCCTGACACCATTTACCACCGTCAAATGGTGATGCTCCACCTCAGTTGGGTCCGCACGACCACCCAACTGTATCTCCCATAGATATTGGAAATGCCAAAATTAGGATACGCAATAGAGGAGGGGAGTACGTGAAACTCAGGAGCCTGCAACTCAGTGTCGAAGAAGGAAGTCCTAGTGGGTGCGTCTTCTTTGTCCGGGTCCTGAGCTAACCTTCGCGGCCACGCATCGGGCGCAGAGGTAGAGATGCTCTAATTATTTGTGAGAAATAAAAAAAACCTGTTTCTTATCTTAACAAACAAGGTGCAAAAACTTTGACTCGTTTCACATGTTTTTTCTTGAATATGACATGTTAATTTTTTTAATTTTCAAATTAAAATCCCAAAATCCTTCCATTGACGATTGGCCTTTAAGAATTAATTCACAATGGTCTTTTCAACTAAACTTCCTTTCTTCTTCTATCTTTGCGTCATTCTTTAAAGAAGAAAAAAAAAAAATTAAAAAAATTGGACACTAAAAAGGAGACCATAGTAAATAGAATTTTTGTTTATTTAATTGCAAGAGATGAGTTAGTGGTATGGAACTTTACTCCTCTTAGAAGTAAACGCTTTGTTAACGGGAGATTCCTTAATCTGTCATCCCTTAGTCTCCACTAGCTGTTTTGTTGTTTTCATCCCTGTCCCCGACAGTCTTTCAGTCGGCTGGATCAACTTTGTCACAACCGACTGGAAGAATTCTATCGTAGCCGACTGGATGAATTCCGGCAGTTTTCAGGGTGGATAAAAGGTAGTTTTAGAGTTTTGGGAGATCATTCTACACTAGAGCACGTAGAGTCAGAGAGGTTTATTAGGAGTTAGGAGCTGCTGTACCATGTTTTGAGGCTGTTTTGACCTATTTTATGCAGTTTTGACCTCTTTTTGCACTTGTGTTATACATTTCCAGCATTCTATGAGGGTTTGGAGCACTTAGTTTAGTTGGGTTTTGTTGGGTTTTGATGGGATTGTGAAGGCTAGGGTTTAGTGGTTAAATCCTCCCTTTACCATTGGCGACCATGCTTTAGTTCGTACCATGAGATCTTCTGCTTGTTGTAGGCTGTTCCACATACTAGAGAGGTCCTGAAGTACACATATTTGGTCTCCAGAGGTGTAGTTGTGACTGTCAGGAGTGTTTAGGGGTGCTGAACTGCTATTACTGTAATTCCGAGGTGCTGAACAGTTCATAAGTTACTGGCAGGGTGTAGGGAGTCACTGCAGTGTTAGAATCGGTCCGCAGAGTGCTATCCAGCCACTAGCAGGGTCCCAAGACTTGTGAAGAACGGCAAGACTGTTGCAGTAGAGAGGGCTGTGGCGGCGAAGAGTTTTCAGGTGTTTTCAGAGGTGGAAACATTGGTGCAGCGACGGTTGCAGTCCAGTACGTGTCCAGGGAGCAGTAGCAGCAGGGGCAACTCTAATGTAGGCTGGTGGGCACAGGTGCTGTGAGGAGTTGAAGGGACAGATTTGCCTTGGAGTTGACCCCTGTGAACTGAGGGCAGTTCATGAGTGAAAAAAGGTATAAGGCTTCTAGAGGTCATATTTGAATTTCCACTGTAAAAAAGGGCGAAAGGTAAGTAACCCGAAATTTTAGGATTTCAAATTTCAGATCCGAAAATTTAGGATCTTAAAAATTTGAATTTTGAATTTTGAATTGTCGACCTCAATTTGGGACCTCGGTCGGCCCTGTGGACCTTGATTTGGGGATCTCGGTCGGCTACGGGACGTCGTTTTTGGGACGTCGGTTGACATTTGGGACCTAGACCTGAGGTTGGCACATGTTAGAACAGACTAGTAATTTGGGTTGCTTAGTGCATTTGGGCAGATTCAGGGTGATTTCTGTTACAAGTATTGTCAGCACTGTAACCAGCAATGTATCCACTGGACTGGATTTTCTAAGGGTCAGTATAGTGTGAAAAAGGGGATAGGAATTAGTTAGGGGCAATTTTGCAGAACTGCCTTGGTCTGTTCCTATTCGCTAGAAAAAGTGTCTGTAAGCACTAATTAGGCCACAACCGACTACTGGGTCGATGAGTGCTAAAGTGGGAGGGACTACAAAAATGTAAGGGAAGGAGCCAAGTATTGGTAGCTGACTAATTGGAGGAGGCCAACCAGAGCCGACCACAACAGATAGGGAGTAACAACCGCCAAGACTAGGAAGAACACACAGCCGACTGAACGCAGCCGACTGATTACTACAAGCCGTTCACACCATGGAGGAAGGTGACGTGAACGATCGAAGGGCTGAGATAGAGGCGCTGGAGAGATACTTGCTCTGGCTGAAAAGTGCCGAACTAACACCTTCCACTAACACCTGCAACGTCGTCAGCACGGACAGTTTACACACCATGGAGGAAGGTGAAGTGAATGATATCATGATCATCAGGTCTGACATACAGGTGATGGAGAGAAACCTGCTCCGGTTGCAAACTGAGGAACGAGTAGCAGCGCCAACAGGAGTAGACGTCCATGGCCGACTTAGCTCGCAGGGCAATGCAGCTAAGCAGGAGGGTGAACTCATTGACATAGAGGTCAACAATAACATTTCATCATCACATGGGAGGACAAAGGAGAGCCGATTTGAAGAGGGAAGGTAGTTCAAAAAAGGAGATAGACTAAACAGTCATCTTGATGAAGCCAACCTTCCGTGGAGATATCAGAACTAGAGAAGAACTACGTCATTCAGAGGGGATTTCTCCACTATAGTGGATGACTATAGTACCTTTAACAAAAAAGGATGCCAGACGCAGCAAACCTTTGCAGAGCCGATGCAGTGGCCAAGTCAAGCTACTAGCAGAGCTAACTTAGGAGCACAGCCAATGTAGTGGCCAAGTCGAGTTACTGGGAGAGCCGACTTTGAAGCGGAGCTGACCCAGTGGCCAAGTCGGGATAGTGGTAGAGCCGACTTGGGAGCAGAGCAGCAATTGTTGCAGAGGTGACCGACCTCACCAGTCTGCCTGCCAGAAACTCTAGAGACTCTACCAGCAGCATTTCAGAACCTGAGGCAGAAGTTGGAGGAGACAAAGCACCGATCAGTTCAGGAACAGGTTCCCAGTGACCAACCCGAAGGCGCCCCTGGGAAGAATGTTTACTTCCTGGATGATTTCAGATTTCAGGCTGAGTGGGCACAGGACAAGGAGGACCGGCTAGCAGTGGAGGCGTTCAAGGCAGACCTGTTAGGTAAGCGAGAACATGCCAGACAGCAGCAGCCTGCACCATCGGGAGTAGCATCGTCACACCAGTGGTATACAGAGCCGCAGTGGCCGATGGAGCAGCACCCGACACTGTTGGAGACTGGGTTCAACCGTTGTGTTTGGGAGGCAGCACAGGAGATGGCAGCGCATCAGTTGGCAGCTCAGCAGCAAGCAGCTCGGCACTTAGCTGCAATGCAGCGATTTCAAGAGCGACGACTCTTGCGTGGACTCTTCATGAGCGTTTCTTGGGACCTTGCGAGAGAGCCAACTGCGTTTGTGGACGCGGTTGAGTGGCATGCACTGGCTGACTTTGTAGAGCCGACTACCAAACCGATTTCACTGGATTTACTTAATGCCCTAAGGTACTTCCAACAATAGTTGGGGGAGCTGTGGATATAGACCGCATTCTTGCTGTTGACTTTGATAGAGCCGACTTCGACAGAGCTGGATATGACAGAGTCTTCTTCGACAACGTCGACTTTGACAGGGCCAACTTCCGCAGAGCAGACCTGAGACGACCGATCTATGAACGACTTGACTCACGAGAAGCCAACTTTGGAAGCATGGAATTTAGGAGAGCCAAATTTGGACCAGTCAACTCTTGGCACGCCGAGACTAGCCTTACAGGTATGCAGATGGTTCTTTGGTGTCCATTGGACGATGAGGAGATGAGGAGCGATGACATCAAGCCCCGAGAGAAGGTCGATGTCGTCCCAGACAATGGAGTCCTGTTTGAGACAGATAGTTATCGAGGTTGCCCCTGCGAGCCGCCTCTTTTGCAGAGCCGACCGCAGAGCCTTCTTTACGACGCTCTCGGGATGATTATCACGGCGCCACTCCAGCTTCTAGGAAGCCAGCTTTTAGACAACGACTTCTATGGAGCCGACTGTTTCAAACTTAAGCTCCACTGATGGGCTCAAACAAGAGCAATACCACCAACGGACAACTTCACAGCAGGAGTTGGCATCACTGCTAGTTAGGCAGGGATTCCATGTGTTTCATACCAAGGATTAGTTTTCTTCTCCACCGTTTCCTAGTTTAGTCAGTTTTCCTTCATCCATGCCGCTTTGCCTTCTTTCCATTTACCACCCTTTCTCTTCGTGTCCATGCGTTCTGAGGGTAGAACTACCGGAAAAAGGAGATAATGTTAACCGGAGATTCCATAATCTCTCCTCCCTTAGTCTCCACTAACTGTTTTGCAGTTTTCATCCATGTCCCCGACAGTCATCTAGTTGGCTGGATCAACTCTGTCACAACCGACTGGATGAATTCTATCGTAGCCGACTGGATGAATTCCGGCAGTTTTCAGGGTGGATAAAAGGTAGTTTTAGAGTTTTGGGAGATCATTCTACACTAAAGCACGTAGAGTCAGAGAGGTTTATTAGGAGTTAGGAGCTGCTGTACCATGTTTTGAGGCTGTTTTGACCCATTTTATGCAGTTTTGACCTCTTTTTGCACTTGTGTTATACATTTCCAGCATTCTATGAGGGTTTGGAGCACTTAGTTTAGTTGGGTTTTGTTGGGTTTTGATGGGATTGTGAAGGCTAGGGTTTAGTGGTTAAATCCTCCCTTTACCACGCTTCAATAAGATTAAACCATCAATAATCAAATGTCTACAACAACCTAAGGACAAATCAAAAAAAGTCTTTACTACATCAAAATTAGATTATTGGTAGTGGTGTTTGCCAAGTGATGAGTTGATTTGGTGGTTGAAGGGAATATTTATTCATATAACTAGTCTTAATTCAAATCTTTATGCACTTGTTAAGCTAAAGAATATGTAGTGACTTGACATTGCTAAGTGAGCAATTGGAGGTATGAAAAGAGTTGTCCAATTAATAGTCGACCACATGACAAGAGACAATGTTATTGTTGCTAATATTAATAAAATAAGTCTTAACTACTATTTTATTTTATTTTGATTTAGCCCCCAAAGGTTCACGGTGTTTTGGCACATCCAAAACCAAAAAATGCAATTTTGACCACCTTGTGGAAGTTGATGTATGTTTCAATATTTTTTAACGTTTTTGATACTTCCAATAGTAAGATCTTCATTCCAACTACTTGCACTAACACCATGTCAATTTTCAACCGATGGATCTTTACCATTTGTAAATTTATAACATTCAAAGTTGATTCGAAAGTTTTTATGGGCCTTACCTAAAAGGTATAGTCTAAATGGTGCACAGAGGGACTTGATGATTATTATCCCAAACATTTAGCTCATATTTTTTTTCCATGTAGGTAACTAAGTTGGGCACCTCCATGCTAATTAGTTTTTAAAAGGAGGTACAAAACCCACAATATGGTAAAACTTAAATAACGTTAAAGTTTCTTGGTTTGGAAAAAAATGAATAGTGAAAAGTTACATCTATGAGTTTGTAAATTTTAGGAAAAAAAATATTGAAAATTTCCTAAATCTCAAAATTTGACAATTTTTGAAAGAAAAAAAATGTAAAATTACATAAAACTTTAAAGCTTGCTCATGTAATTTTTGGAGGCTGCCCTTGTAAAATTGATAAACTTTTTGACTTGGATTACTTTGGATTTTGAGTAGTTATTTTGTTATGAACATATTTTTATAAAAAATTGAAAAAAAATCTAATTTGAATTTGTCATATTTCGACTTGAAACCTAAAATTTCTAGATGAAGGTTCTAAAATTGGAATTTGACCTTGCAAATTTTAGCACGTACACTTTGCGGTAAAGGGGGCATCCAGTAAAAATATTAGTCAAAAATATTACTTTTAATCTTTTCATCTAAGCTATCCGAAAAAGCAAAAACCACAATTGGATTTCCTGGACCTTTAGGGATTAATCTAAGATGTATCATATGGTTGAGGAAGCGGTCAATTATTTTCTAATATTCATTTGTAGAGGAGGATAGACATGACATGTTCAATGGTTATGAAAACAATATTTTTTAATATATTTCTTATGGTAGTCATAGATATTTTGAATTCATTATGAAATAGTTAATTAATAGAATGCAAGTAGCAGTAGTATTATAGAATGCAAATAGCACCACTTGTAATGACAATAAGTGGATATGTTTTCCGACTTCCACCATAAACTTTTCAATGATTAATTGTTATTTGTTGATTTTTGCTCTAAAACCTTATAGTGAGACTTCATGCTATAAATAACTTACATGAATTTATCTAAAAAGGTTTCAAACTAGGCTGTAGAAAATGAAAGGCCCATTTTAACTTCCTTCAAATCTTAAAAAAACAACAATCATGTTACATTGACGTTGCTATGGTGGAAACTTGACACCAATAGCTACTAAATGAAAATATTGTTGTAGAAGTTAAATTAAAAAAATACACTTGTTGCAATATATAATGTGAACCTATTAAGGAAATTATATAAATTTAACACAACACATGTTGATGATATACCTCAATTCCAAGAAAATAGATAGAGAAATAATAGCACAATAAAGTTATTCTATAGTACAATATATATATATATATTCTATTTTCAATTTCCAGTATTCTACATAGTGAAGTATTTACTCTACTCAATGTAACATGCTATTAAGACTATTTCCTACAATTAATGTATGTACTATGAAGCAATTGACCATAAGTTCTAAACTTGAAATGTTATTTCCTGTAATTCCTTGACAATTTTCCACCTAAACACTCAAAAACCATTGTTACCAAAGGAAAATGAGAAAGAACAAAAGTAATAGCTTTTTTAGCATCACAAATGATAGAATCTTGTATTTCAACTTAAATGATAAGACTACAAAAGATCACGCATAAAAAAAATAAATTCATTTGAGCAAAATGTACTTGTTAAAATATTCTAGAACTCTTTTAATATAAAAAATAAAAATTCTATCCTCCTCAAACATGATTCGTAGGATGAAACTTCTCTTCGTATCAAATATTTATATTATATAAAATTTAAATTCTATGTCAATATGGTATATATGATGTTGGTTTTTTATACATCAAATTTAAAAGTTAGCAAAATGATATTGTAATACATACACAATTGTAAAATGTACATAAATTTATATTAATGCTAATACATATATTCTTTTTGTTGAATCAGATTATTATAAAATTAGGATATGAATATGAATGAATCAAAGTTAAACCATAAATATAAATATGAATGTACCAAAGTTCTCAATGTAGTGTTATAACTACAAAAACACTTTGAGGAAGACAATCAGTAAGGAGTCGTACAAAACTCTACTAGCTATAAAATTCGAAATGTATCTCAATATCCAAATGAACCCGCATACATATTTACCAATAGTTTAAACATTTTATACCTACTCAACATACAAATTAAACATCCCACACTACATAATAGCCACCTCAATGAAGTCACACTTACCTTCATGATACAATTACTTCAAAACCAAACACAACCAATCACATTATACAAAGTAAGAACATATGTCAACATTGACACCAACGAAGAAGCAGATAAATTGGCAAAGAAGGCTTAGACCTTGCACACAAGAATGCTACTCATCTATACAAACATGCCCATGCGACCCCACACTACTTTCAAAAAGACAACTAGACTTCAATGATGGATGTCTAAATCAGAGGTCCAATTAGGTTTTTAGAAAAAAAATTCATAAAATACGACAGCATCAATACTTTAGAAATCATGGCCATACAAATCCTTAATATTTGTAAATCGATAAGTAATGAAGATATAGACAAAAAACGTTCCAATGAATTTTGGAAAAAACTCGGCTATCAAAGACAATCAAAAACCATGCTTCATCAAATTTTGTACAAGAACTTACATAGGCCATGCCAGAAAACAAACCTTCTTTGGAAGACAAAGATACCCTTTTATTACCTGTCCCATCTGTAATTCATACCAACTAGATACATGGCTATATGTATTACTCACATGCAAACAACAACATATACATTCACTTCACATCAAAAGATACAATAAAGCAATATGGAAAATAAGAAAATTACTAATTTCATCTAAAAAATTCCGTTGCTATATTCTTATGAATGTTGGCACCTTCAATAATAACCTTAAAGAGAACACCGTTCTTAATTGGAGACTACCTTGCACATGTGGTATCTAAAGATGCCACTGCAACTCGAGATTAAAAGTTCATAGTTTATAAGTTAAAGGTCTATTATATCAAAGATATCCACCTATAGACATTGATCCAAACTTCATCAAACGATTTAATGAATACACATATTGCAACAATAGATTTTCACCTAAAACACTTGAACCACAAATATAAACCACTGATTGATATTATTGCTGCTAGATAATGGAAAATTGACCCCTTTATTATAATCATCGTGGGCTTCCAAGCCGCACCATACATTCCATCAATGAAACTATTTAAGATCAAATTTAGAATACCAATATCAACCATTAGAAATACCTTTAAAATATTAATACTATCGCAATACAATATGCCACGTCTATCATCTTCTACAAAAGACTAGAAAATCACCAACCTTTACCTCAAATACAAACCCCCTCGTAGTTAAAAACGCTTTTAGTAACCAAAGCTACTTTATTTATTGTTAGCAAGGGGTATAATGTGTTTTGTTGGTTAGTTCTTTACTTCCACACCTTTGTCCCATAGGCAATGAATTGGGGATGGAACAAACAGACACTTCATCCACTTGTAAAAATAAACTCCTAAAAGACTAAGAAGTCCAAAATTGATAATAGACCTTTTTTCGGCAGCATAAGAAAAATCTAAATATTTTTTAATATATATATATATATATATATATATATATATATATATATATATATATATATATATATATATATATATATATATATATATATTTTTCACAATCTTGTAAAGTTTTGACTTTTAAAAATCTCCTATTTTAATTTTTTTTTTTTGCACTTTGTATGCAAAATCAATGGCCAAAAAAATATGCAAAATGGATTCTATTGTTGTCCATTATATCTTGTAGCAAATGAGGTGCAAGTATTTAAAGGTGATGTTCAAATAAGTATGTGTCACCTAAGGTTATCCTATCCAAGGCATGAAGATAGAAGATCCTTTATTTTCAATTGCCTTAAGAAATATTTAGAATTTGGTTTAGGACCTATAATTGCTCCGTTGAAATATCTTTGTGATTCTATTACAAAATCCAGCTACAGTATTCACTTTTAACGTATCTCTCTTTTCGGGTTTTATGTTGGCCTTCAAAATTTGCCCTTGTAATTGTGTGAAAGCAGACCCTGCTCATTGTAGAGTCCTTTTTCTTATTGCTCCCAAAATTATTTTTCTTTTTTCGTTTTAGAAGCCGTTTATAATACACATAAGTACATGCAAATGTTGAAGCGCAAATTTTTGAATATATAAGAATACTTTTGGAAATGTTTGATAGTCACTTCACAATATAGTCATTGAATGAAAAAAATAGATTGAAAATGTTTGTAAGTTGCGATCTTGCAAATTATCCTCCTCCAAGGTCAAAATTCTTTTTGACCAAGACCATATTTCCATGAGCTCTAAGATCGTATGGTTAAATTTTACTAAATTTTTGTGAAACTTAAATGAATCCTTGAAGAGACAACAATTTGTCACGGTGTTTTCTAAAATGTAACTGGTCACCAACTATGCACAATAGTTCTTAAAAGTCTTCAAGGAAAAATAAGAATGTAGCTAGTTCTTGAAGGTTAACCCCTAAAGGTCCAAGAAACCCGATTTGAGTTTTTGCTATTTCGGGCAGCCTAGTTGAACAGATTAAAAGTAATATTATTGCCTAAGATTTTTATTGGATGCTTCCTTTACCGTAAGGTGTGCGTGGTAAAATTTTCAAAGTCAAATTCGAATTTTAGAACCTTCATCTAGAAATTTTAGGTTTCAAGTCGAAATAGGGCAGTTTAAAATCAGGTTTTTTTTCATTTTTTTTTAAAAAACTATATTCATAACCAAATCATTACTCAAAATCCAAAGTGACCTTAGCCAAAAAGTTTACCAATTTTACAAGGGTAGCCTCCAAAAATTCTATGAACAAGCTTCAAAGTTTTTTGTAATTTTACATTTTTTCCTTTTGAAAATTGTCAAAATTTGAGATTTAGGAATTTTCCAATTTTTTTTTCTTCCAAAATTTACAAACTCATAGATGTAACTTTTCACCGTTCACTTTTTTTCCGAACCAAAAATATTTAATGTTATTTAAGTTTTACCATATTGAAGATTTTGTACCTACTTTTAGAAAATAATTTGCATGAAGGCCAAAAAATCAAAAGGAGTCTTCAAGATTTTGCATGGAGGTGCCCAAATTAGTTACCTATATGGAAAAAAATATGAGCAAAATGTTTGGGGTAACAATCATCAAGTCTCCCTTGGCACCATTTAGACTATGCCTTTCGAGGAAAGCCAAAAAATAAAAATAAAATACTTTGGACGTTATAATCTCACAAACGGTAAAGATCCAACACTTGAAATTTGACATGGTGTTAGTGTAAGTAGTTAGGTTGAAGATCTTACGATTGAAAATACCAGAAAAGAAAATTTTATTGGAAACATACATCATTTTCCATAAGGTGGTCAAAATCTGCAGTTTTGGGTCTTGGAGGTTCCAAAACACTCTGGACCTTTAGAGGTTAATGGTGACAACTTAATGAATACACCTATAACTTGGCTCTCTTAAGAAAAAACCTTAATCTAATTATTTGATTTTCTAATATAATAAAATACAAAATCTATTATGCAGAAGTAAACTCCCTTGTCATATTTGTCCGCAAAATTAAATTTTCATGAATGTAGAGATCACCAAGCTCTTACACACGAAATGTAGAGGTACCACCAAATTCTTCCTTATCTCCTAGTATGTTGGAGAAAACAAACAATAACACAATTAATTAGAATTTGCAGTTTTTTAAATCATTTAAGGTTATACCACCGATAACTCGATTACATATTGTTTTCTATTACTGTTGCATGATTTAATATTACACTACGGAGCCACTAAATGATACCTATCGAACTCCCCGGAGAACCCTTTTTTAGCATGTAGGACATTGTTCATGTTCTACATGTACACTCTGCACCCCTTAGTGACACATGTTCGGTGACCAAAATGCATGTGATAATAAAGAACTCTCTAGTGATAACTTTGAAGTGTGATTGTAGAGAACTAGTTAGAAATGTGATAATATGGAAATAAGAAATGCCTAGTTACAAATAAGGCCACTTGTACGTCTCTTTACATGCCAACTACAACTAGCACGAGCTACGTGACTGCAAGAAGAACGCATAGAAACACTTGACACTCTTCAGACACCGTCTTTGATTCTGCTAGGGTTTCAAGGTTTGTTGTGTCTACGATTTTTAACCCCTAAAGCATTTGGCCATAGAATCCCAAATTTTGCCTCAATTCTGCCTTGTCTTAGTTCAAGGCAAAAATATGCAAATTCAAACCTATTTTAAAGATTCTAACCAAAGGATCTAGTACCTAACTTGTACATGTATGTGTACACAAAATTTTAGATTGTAGCTCCTGGCCGTTTGGAAGATCTTAAGGTTTGAACTTGAGAGAATTTTTTTTTTTGGTCCTGCTCGGCAGAGACAGCTACCCTTCGGAGAGTGAAACAACCAATCTTTGAAGATCGTGTGGTTGGAGGCTCTTTAGTTTTGGATTCCAAAGTGAGTTGGGAGTATGCACAAAAAAATCGAAGACAAAACAACACACAAAAGCATTGGAAAACCATATTTCCAGTGATGGGAGTCAAATGAAATGCATATACATTGGCTCTTTTTCCACACTACAAATGCCTAAGAAGATCATCTATTTTTGAAATCCGAACGGTATATGCATGCATTGGTATGGAAAAGATATTGTAGAGGAAAGAAATCCAAAAAATAAACAAATCCAAAATAGATATGAATTTTACAGCATATACTGTGGTTTAGGAGGAGAAAATGGTAAAGGAAAAATGGCTGACGAAGCTGTTTGAAAGTTTTTATAAAACTTGGAACTTTGACTGAATATATCTCAAGATCCGTACGGTCAATCTTTACAAAACTTGGAATGTAGACTAAGTAAATGGCTTTGAACAAGATCCTACGGTTGGATTTTTCAAAATCAAGTTTTAAAAAAAATTGTTGAAACGATTTCAGAAAGGATCATTTGGAAGTCACTGTAGACTATCACAGTTTTGGTACACCACTCCAAACCTGCCCGAGCTGCCCTAAATTGAATTTTGATCTTTAAACACAAATTATTTCTTAACCCCCATAGGATGTTTGGTGTGGAAGGCATGGAACAGTACATTGCGTATTTTGAGGACTGGTTTGCATACAACAGTGAACTTGACTAGTTGGGTAATTGTATTTAGGCATAAATTTTTTTTAGCACATAGTATGTGAATCTTGGAAGTAAAATATGAAAAAAAAATGGGAATCTGATGTGTAGATAATTTTCTAGAAAAAGTGAAGTAGGGGGGGGTGCCAAGTGCTGCAAAAATAGTATACCCAGTGATACATATGTATTAGACATCTGTATCAGTCAACAGTGTTAGGTGAACCCCCACTGCTGGAACCAGTGTGACTGCCTACGAAAGGTATGGACTGGTTTAGGGTGACCAGTAGAAGCAGTTGCAATCCATGTGGAGGGTGAGTGCTCCAGCATGGGCCAATGGGGTGAAGGCCAGGAAGTCGGGTGGGTAGTGTCCTGGGACATTGGCGTCCCAACCACCTTGCCAACACCCCTGCGGCATGAGGAGCGGTTACAGTTTAGGAACAAAACTGTGGATTTAGAAAACACACATGTAACTCGAAATTCAAGCAACTAGTGCGATCAGCAAGCAACCTGCCTCTCCATTGCAGAATCAATCATGAAAGAAGAAATGCATCAAATATATGAAAAGCAAAATTCACAGTCATAGCAACTACGAAATTGCACCTGAAAATATCCTAGCTGTACAAGTAAGGTTCACGGTGCTCAAAGTCAGGAGATCGGTTAGTCTGGAGATCGGCTGAGTCTAAGTCCCTCAGCAAATATAAACCGCACAGTGCTCACAGTGAAGAGATAGGTTCAACAGCAATGGAAACGAGCCTAAGTCCAGAATGAAATAAGAAGCATCTATCCTGGTAGAGAGAAAAGGGAGGACAGTAAAGTCACAAGGAAAATGCAGAGATGCAGAGTACTGGAAGAAAGTGCAGTGTAGCAAAGCAGGAGCAGGTCTCGGAGGAAGAGAACAGTACTGCTATGGCCACTTCGGAAATGTCTCAAAACCCGCAACCTAGGTTTAGCCAAGATTTACACAAACAGGAACTTCCCAGGGACTTTCTTCGACACCTCGAAGGTTGCAGGGCTGGTTTTGACAAATAGTAAAGTGTCGCCCAGTTTGAGGTGGTTGCGATGGCAGAATTCCAACCAGCCCGAGGTGAAGAGACAGAACGTCTGCTTCGTGGTGACAATGAGCACACTCTTCACAACTCCTTCGCTGAGGGGGCCGCCAAGCGTGAAGAAGTGTCCATCAAACTGCTCCTTCCCGTAGGTGCGCCAATAAAGAGTAGGAATGTCCTGATGCAGAAACCTGGGAGGTCAGTAGAGAGACAATAGCAGAGGAACCTGAGGAGATTTAGATGCAGGGCAGGGGGTATGCAAAATGCAAGGAACAGAATTGACCATGCAAGGGGATACAAGGGGGGTTGGTACTTACAAGACGCGCTGCTCCTCCGAGCTTGAGGTGAGAACGAACGAGGGTTTTGCAAAACTGGGGGGCCCAAATAGGATTGGGAGTGGCGGGTGCTTGAACAGGGCTCTCGGGGCGCTCCACCTCCTCGGAATTCACTTCGGGCTTGGGCGCTGGGGGGGTTTCAGAAGGGGCCGCTGCAAGTTTCCTCTTCTTCTTCCCCGACGGTGCGGGGCTCGAACAGGGCTTTGGAGTCGAGGCACCTGCGGAAGGGGTCGCTGTCGGCTTCACCTTCTTCTTCCCGCAGGTTGGGGGGCGGGGGCGGTGGCGGTGGATCGTTACCACCAGGCAGGTGTCGTGAACGACCTTGAAGACGAGCAGGTCCCCGAGGCCGACGTGGTTGTCCTCACAAAACTCGCCCCAGTCTTCGCCTAGGCTGAAGGCGTACTTCTTCGAGCCAGGCTCAAACCGCTTCAATTGCAGAGGCCACTCCTGCTTCTCGGTGCTGGAGATGACCAAGGCGCAGTCGAGGTGGGACGGCCAGCCCGATCTCTCGTGGAAGTCTTTCGGAATCTCCTGCGCCCATCATGGCCCCCAAGCCCCGGGTTAGAATGCGGGAGAAATTGAAGGGAAATGGGGGAATTAGGGTAGGAATCTTACCAGGCGGTGAAGGTCAACAGCCGACAGGATGTGGGTCGCGAAGTAGTAGGCCCGGCATGCGTCCAATTCGCGGATGATGAGGTCCCGAGGGTCGGAGTCGACCTCCCCCGAATTCTGCGAGGCCATGGCAGCAAGTAAGAGAACGGTGAGGGGAAGCTGGAGAAAGGGAGAGACAGCTACAACAAGTGCGGGGAGAAAGCAGGGGGGAGGAGGAAGAGAGCAGATGGAGGGATGTGCAGAGAAGGAGAAGGGAAGCCACGGAAGGGGGAGGGGAGAAGGAGCTGTGCGAGGAGAAGGGGCGTGGGGGGGGGGGGGGGGGGGGGGGGGGGGGGAAGCAGACTCAAGCTTGTGCGACAAATCGCAAGGGGGAGCACGAATCGAACAGGACGCACAATGGGGTATGGGGGAGGGACTTACACAGATTAGGGCTGAGGCAAATTAGGCGAGAGCGGCACATTAATTTCTGGCGGCCATTCACTGAATCCCTAGAGTTGCCCGTCGAATCGCGGTGATGGTGCACCCAATCTGGACTGCAAACAACAAACTTGTGACCGGTGGCTGCAAACTGCAGAATCCGCTGGTGGCTGCAAACTGTAAACTTGGGACCGGTGACTGGTGACTGAAGAATATGCTGGGGGCTGCAAACCGACTCGAAAGCCACTGGGTAGTGCGAGCTGGTGACTGGGTACAAGCGACTGGGTACTGGGGAGTGCTGACCGGTGGCTTCTGAAAGATCACCTGCGGAAACAGAAGACAGAAATGCATGTAAGCTTCTGTGCAATGTAGGCAAAAAGCAAAACTTGGAAAACAGAGACCTTGAATTACAAAGAAGTCAGTCTGTTCGCATGAACCTTAGACTGCTTACCGGGGTTTGAACTGCACCAATACTCTGGTCATTGAGAGTCGATGAAGCAGCTGCGGGGATCAAAGAGCAACTTCCCACCCGCTGCAGTACTGTAGGTGTACTGCTGTCCACTCTCAAGCAAGGGCTCCACACCTTCACAGTAGGGGTCTTCACAGGTTTGAGATTGAAGTTGTAGTCCAAATGCAAGTAGTTCAGATTCTTTCTGAGGATCAGAAGATTCAACATATTGTACCCTTGCTTGCGCACCTGAAGACCCTCGGCTCAGTCCAACTCGGTTGTCTGGAAGAACTATCACTACTTGAATCTGAACCACTGCTATCCGAGGAACTGCCCCCTCCAGAAGTGTCCGAGTCTGCATCGGAGTCAGCCTCATTGTCGCTTGCCACAGGTACGTGTTGGTTCATGATCATGCGTGGCATATTCTTGAGATACTCGCGCAAACTGTCTGTAAGACCACCAAGACCGATGGAAGTGAAGAAGTTGATGGCAAACCGCGTATTCTTGGGATTGTCCTTCGGAAAGATCCCATCAAGCGACTCCTGCATCAAGGGGTCGCTCAAACGCTCGTTCAGTTTCCGCAGTCCCAAATGCTCTGAGAGCTCCTGGAAAAGGATCTTGATGAAGATACGTGATGATGAAGTCGTATCCTCCTCGGTAAGCCTGATGTAGGCCAGCGCTTGCCAGGGAAGCGCATCCGTACCCAACAAATGAGCAAAGAACTTCGCCACGTTACGAAGCTTGTTCGTTTCAAGACGATGAATCATCGAGTACTGTTTCACAAAACAAATATCGAAATTTTCTTGGTAAACACGATTGATCATGCAGAACCGCTGGCCGAGAAGACCGTAGTACCGCAAATAAGTTCTCTCTTGACTGCAACACTCCAGAAGCATGACACAAAGCTCCATCTGCGCAGAAATAAAACAACAAGATTAGTCATCCACAACAAAGACGTCAGGGTATTTTACTTCACATGTCGTATGTTAGCATTTCTTATACATCCACAAGGGAACGCCTACACACTTCATTTTGTTTGCTTCCATTTCGCTCATTCATTACAATCCTATGCACAGTGGCCATGGCCATTAAGTACTTCACTGTGTGTAGAATACTTCACCCTATGTGTAATTTTCAAGACAAACACGTATTACATATGTGTTGATACCAAACACGTGGGAAAAGCTCGTTCTGTTTCTTTGTGCCAGCAGGTATTCCAATAATGCTATGGATTTCCACAACAAGCGACCCCTCGGTTTGACAAGAGATCCATAAGAACACAGATGAACGTATTAAGGACAAAATAAATACCTCTTGTCCAGGTTCCAACTTGATTTTTAGAAGTTTGTGCCCAGCCTCCTCAAAGTCCACGCTAGACATAATAGTAAGGTAGATGGTACGCCGCAAGTTCACAAGATTCGTCTCTGTTTCATCCTGGATAATCATGCGGGCTTCCCTTTCCTCTTCGTCTTCTTCATCCTCAGAGTCGTCAGAGTCATCCTCATCACCAGATTCCTTATCCCCGTCTTCAACTTCACCAGCTGAATCATCACCCAATATTTCCTTCTTTACTGCTTCGTACTTCTTCTCGTTTTCTATAAAATCTGGGTCTACTTTAAAAATATCAAGACTCGTCTCTTGATCTAACTCGTCCTCAAGAGACAGCTCGTGTGTAATCTGGTCTTCTTGATCAACAAGGTCTAGCTCTGGTAACACTGCAGGAAAGCCCTGGAATTGGGCCTTGCGAATAGCAAAAAGACCTTCGATCATGAACTGCACACGCTTGTCGATTTCACCTTCATGTAAAATTCCACGAAACCGCTCAGAAATACCATGCAGCCCTTGAGGGGATACGTCCTGTAGAAGGGATCCACATTCCTTGATGAATCCAACAGCCACCTCAACACTGTCATCGGTGGGCTTTTCCAAGAGAACAGTGAGCAGCTCAAGCGCCAAAATCTCGTGTGCAACTTGCTGGTTGACAAGATGCGCAACGAATTTGGCAGCAGCTAGCAGCACGGGCTTATCATTTCTCTTAAAAGCTCGTTTGAGTTGCAGGATGATCCTCTTCAGCAATAATTCACCCAGCTCAGGAAACTTCGTGTTTACTACGGCAACCAGACATGCAAAGACGTGAGTGAAAGTGGGAGAGGCCATCTGAGATTTCATACACGACCTCGCGAACAGTCCCCTTCCTCTGATCAAATTTTCCCCAAAAAGCTCCGGTACAATGTTCTTGATGTTCAATGTTCTTGATGTTTGATAGCACCAGTGATGTGGTACAGTACCCTCACGTCTCGAAGCTGCTCCCCCGGCTTCGGTATATTCTCCACAAATTTATGCACAACATGGGGCACAGACTCTAGAGCTCCCAAATACACCCGCTTGTCGTGACGATACTTTTTTGAGGACATATCACTATGTTCCCTGGATCAAAAAAACAATAGATTTGTCAGGAAGAAACCAAAACTACAGAGTGTAGTCTACGACGAATAGCAGCCAAAAAAACATTACTCTACAGTCATGCAGAGTAGTAGAACCCACCAAACAAACCATGGCCAATTGAAGGACAATCAAGCTGACTCGAGCAAGATCAATTCTGAAGAGTCAGAATCCCAACTGGGGGGGCATCTATAGACTTCACCTTAGGCACAGAATCCAAGGGATGGTGCACCCGGCGCTCAAGACCTGCGACAAATTCAGAAGTTCACATGAGGCTTTACATTGGAATGCAGAGAAGCAAAAAGGAGTAAAAAAAGGAAATTAAAAAAGCAATTTACTGAAGGGAGGCGATTCAACAGGGTTTTATGGAAGAAGCAAACCTGCAGCACCTAACGGGTTCACAGAGCCATGCCGAAGAGAAACAATAACACCCAACGTGGTAAACAGGGACATGTGCGACCAAAGCCGAGGCAACACAACCGCAGGATAAACAACGTGGACAACAGAATGGAAACACAAAGCACTTGAATGAGAAAGCATGAACCCCTGAATCCCCAATAGACTCCCGCTCAGCCATTTAAAAACAGAGATTTCCTTTACTGAGTGAGGTTGAAAAAAAGACAGTGCTCCAAAAATGAAACGACCACGCAGGGGTCGACTCTACATACAAAGAAGTGGCCGTGGCCTCCTCTGCCGTCCCTACTCTGGCTGAAAAAAAATAACAGTAGGGGGGAGTGATCTCATAGCGCAAGAAGCTGCAACAAATGCGTCATGCCCTCAGCAGGTGTGTCGGAACCTGGGGGGGGCTTCGCCGTTGCCACTGTGCCGAGGCGGTGTGTGGTACAGAAGCTCTGCTCCCGTCCCCTGCCCTTGCAGGTGCGTTGCCAAGTCCTGAAACCCATGCACTCAAAAATGACAAGTCAAAGGAAACAGGAGTTAGTGACGTAGACGCGAATGAACCACATGGTAGCAGCTTTGCCGACACATCCACAAATTCCCACAAGCTGGGCAGAACCACTGTCCAATAACTCCGCACTCAACGCAGCTTCGTCTTAGAGAAGATTGCCAGTGGGAGTGTACGGGGGGGAACTTCTTCGGAAAGGGAGGGGCCTGACTTGCTGCCCTCGGCTTAGACTTCGTCCAGCATGCGACCAGGTGCTTGCCCACTGCAATTTTGAACTGCATGTGGGTTCTAACCTTCAAACCCAGAGCCTCCATCTGAGAAGAATAGACAACAAACGAATTGACCATACTCTGGTCAAGAATGAAAAAAAAAAGCTTGTGCCACCATTTATGTGATTTCAACTGGGATGAGTAGTTGGATCGAATTTGATCTGTCACGTCCACTCCTCTCATGTACTCTTGGTACTGGATGTGGATAGGAGAGGAGGGAATTATAAGCTGACCTCGCATGCCCTTCACTCTGCGCAACACAGCCACCCCCGGCTCCCAAGGGCTTGCGGCTGAACTCAACAGTGTCACAAGACACTTGTCTTGCCAAGACACAACTCCCATCTGCCTATGATCGTGGGTACGAATCACCAGGGAACCCCTCTCCGGATTCTTCATCTCCCGGAACAGGCCAGCGGGCAGATTCTTGCTTGTGCGCCGGACAGTCCCTGTTGCCCACATGCCGAGTACCATGAGCTCGTGGAAGAGATTCACAGATGCAAACAGGTTGTCGACAACCAGGCAGTGCCATCGGCGCTCAAGTCCTGCAATCAGTCGTAGCACAACATGGTAGCCTAACCCATGCGGTCCACAACCCGTGCCTTCACCGAAATAAACTTCGATGTTAGATACAAATCTGGATTTCGAGCTAGCTAAGACCCAACATTTGATACCAAATCTGATGGGTTTGTCAGGCATAAACTGCCTAATAAAACAATACTTTCCCTTATAAGGAATGACACATTCGTCAACTGTGATCTCACGCTCCAGATTGTAAATCTGTTTGGACACACTAACAAACATGTCAATGATCCATCTCGTCTTTGCGATTCTATCAAAATGCCTGGAAGCTACATTTCGCTCCAACTCCTCGTTATTGACCAAATGTAAGCACCGAAGCAGCTCCTCCCACCTCGCAAGACTCATGACACTCGAAATCAGGGTGCAGTATATAAATCCTTCTGTGCGCATCCAGTAGTGCCTCACAGACGGTAGCCTCTTCACCCCCATCAAGATACAAATTCCAAGCCAGGCTCGGAGCTCATCAACGCAGACATCCCTCCACCTCGGACCTCCTTTTGTTTCTGTGCCACGAGGGACCCCGCTGAACTCTCTGGCGTACCGATTTGTCTCCAGGCAAATTCGGGCAAGGGTCTCCACTGTCCAATACTCCTCAAAGATGTCTTGCGGTTGTGGCAAGGCCGAACCCCTCTCAAGCCGACAACCCGGAGTCGGTCCACAAAAGTTATCACTACTCCCGAGCAGGGAGACGCTGTCTGCATCCCACGACTCTTCCCTGTAGAAGGCTTGTAACTGCTCTTTGTCAAGCCGCGTGGGCTTGAATGAAGAGTCGGTTCTTAACCACTCCTGGAAATCTGCCGGCACTGGGGGTCGGCGTGGGGTGTAGTCACCATACTCCTCATCAGTGCTCTCGTACACATCCTCAAACGCCGGCAGCCATTCTTCTTCCGACGAGTCAGCAGCCTGGACTGCCCCCCCCCCCTTCGATCACCCCCCCCTGCAGTTCAGATTCTAACAGCATGTAACTTGGGAGGGAAGTGCTCACCTGGGGGAAGGTAGTCCTCGCAGTCGAATCTTGGGTGCCGTCTGGCCCCTCTGTGTCTCCTGGCTCCGTGTACTCTGAAATTGGTCGCGGCTCCCACCCTGCCGCATGGCCCTCGCGTGACCCTCCCCCTCCCCCTCGCAAAGCAGGAGCAACCTTCAATGTTGTGGTCGGATAATCCTTCGACATGTAACAGCGCATGCGCTTGTTCCACCCGTAACCATACCCCCCCTCGCTGCCCTGCGCCCTCATCTCGGGTCCATGCGCCATTCGAACGTCACAGGCCTCAAAGTGCATCTCCTCCTGAAACCCCCCCAATTCGCAGACAACCATTTTCTTCAATGTCGACCCATGCGTGTACTCTGCCACGACATCCCCTTGCGTCCACGACGGGGTCTGGCCCGTGTGGAATGAGTACTCCGACAAAAACCTGTTTGGTATCAGAACCGCCCATCCAGCGCGCTCCACGCTCCAAGTCCCCTGCTTCTCAACACGGTCTGGAAGCACCTCCTCTGCAATAGGGGACCCTCCTCTACCCTCGCTGGATCGCGCTGGAATCGGAGTTGTGGCAAAGAAGTCAGGCTCTTCATATACATGCTCTTCGAACTCCAAGTTACGTGTGCCCATGGAGTCGCATGTTCCCTGCGACTCAGGCGCCTGGAACTCCTGCAAGACGTCCCAGATGGCCTCATCTGCGTCGACCTTCTCTTGCCACTGGTAGTGGAGAGTCCGGCGTGCTCGCGTAGTGACCCCCACCCCTTCGTTTGGTCTTATCTCCAGTGGCGGCACCCACTTCTGCGGCTTCCTCGGGTTCAACATTTTAGACTTGCCCTTCTCTGCCCATGCGAGCTTCCGGCTCCTTCCCCCTGCCATTCCAACAAGAAGCAAGTCAGGCCCCAAGCCCAAGTCACTCCCAATTAATGCAGCCAAAGAATCCAAGAGCTGCAAACAATGTTCACCCAAAGCCTCCGCCGGTGCACTCCCTCCTATGTATCCCCCACAGTGACAGAGTGTAGCGAATTACCTGTTTTTCGCGCCCCTGCCTGGCCTCGTCGAAGCTCGTGGTTGCGGTCACCTGCCTGGCCTCTATGATTTTCTCCCTCTTCCAAACTCTCGCCTTCCGCATCTGACCCTGTCCCCCCTCCCGCTCCATCTTCCCCCAAAGCCTTCGGCACATGCACCTTGCGCTTTCTTGATGCCGTAGTCGGTGCCCCTGCCTCTGCTCCCAAGGCCTCCCCGCCCCCCCGTTCAATTCCTTGTGCCTTCCCTCTCGGAGCTCTTGGCTTTCTCGGCCTGATCAGTTTCTCCACCCCCGCCACCTTCGGCACTCTCGGTTTGTAATGCCTCTTCACCTTCTCAACACCCGCCTCGGCCCCCGCCACCTTGGGCACTCTCGGTTTGTAGGTCCTCTTCACCTTCTCCACTCCCGCCTCGGCCCCCGCCACCTTAGGCACTCTCGGTTTGTACGTCCTCTTCACCTTCTCGAACCCCGCCTCGCTCTGTACCACCTTCGAAGCCCTCGGCTTCCTGACAGACTTCGCTTTCTCCATCTGCGCTTCGCCTACAGCCCCTTTTGGAACCCGGGGCTTGTATGTCCTCTTCACCTTCCCCCCTCCTTCTTCGGCGGTCACAATTTTCTTGACCGTTGGCTTCCTCTCTTTCTTCTTCCCCTGCACTTCCCCTTCCCCGAGGCGTCCCGATACTCCCTTCGCAGCTAATGGGCCTTGGTCCCCTGGGTGACTCATCTCGACATCTGCCTGCACATCCCTCATGTACACCCCCCTCGAAACCAGTCAGAATCTTCGAGTGTTTTCCTGGCACAATCAACAGCTACAATAAACGAATCACCAGGCAACCAAGTCAGAATTCTGAACCACTTCCAGGATTTTCAGTACTTCAGGGAACTGATCGCCGTTGCCTCAAAATGTACAAGATCCTAAACTCACTCGCAGAAGATTGACGGACTCACAGACTCTGCAATGAACCCCTCGACCTGGAAAAATTCCCGTGAGACTCAAAGACTACAACGCTGCAATCCAGCACGCACGATGACCACGCACATGCCCAGGGTCGACAAGCACACATTCCCCCACAACATGTCTTTCAAATCAATAGGTTCAACATGTCCTTGAAATCTTTTCTGCTAAACCTCTACACGAAATCAGCAAGGAACCCCTAAACCCTAATCCATTTACTCAATGAAAATAAATTGCTCGTGAAAGCAGGGGAATGCATTCAGGGGAGTCCACGTACCTGATCGGGGAAGAGTAAGGCTCCAACCATGCCGGATGTTACCCTCGCCAGGGCATGAAGTCTTGGCGCCGAATCTCCCACCTGAATTGACTCCGGTGAAGGTACTGACTTCGCCCTCGCGCGCTGCTTCAGAGACATCCTGGCGGGGTGCTCCATGGCTCGGAAAAACCTTGTCCCTCAGCAACGACGTTACGAAATCCGGGAACTTCTCACGCTCCTTCCAGCCCAGCAAGCGCGCCGTGTGTCGATACCACAAGTATCGATGCTGGTCGTTTGCACCGAAAACCCCTCTTCGATTCCAACTTCTTGGTCTGGGCTCCCGATCCAGCACCTCCGCCTGCAACAACTGCACCACCTTGTTTGCGGTTCCTTCAGATCGCCCCAGCCCTCGCACCCAAGTCCTCAAGGCCTCGACAGCCCCAATCGGATGCTCTGCTACCGAGCTTTCCGTGAACAGGTTGGCCTCCATCAAACAATCTCCCCGCACCTCCTTCAATACCCCAGACCACCGCGCCCTGCCCTTCCCAAACTGCAATCTACTTGCCCCTCTCCTAAACCTCGAAACGAATCCCAACACCCCCCTCTCATTGAAGACGCAATCTTCATGAGTAGCCGCCATCGCCCTCACAACTCCCTACCGCCAAATCTGAGCATTCCCAACATGAATGCAAACCTCACTTCAGGCAACGTCAATCCCCTTCGCAGCTCTCGAAAACACAATGCGACTGTTGGATCCAATGTTGCTCTGCTCGAGTGCAGTAGACTAGGCTAGAGTAGGGTAACTGCTATGTGACCTGTCCAGCCGGTGACCATATCCGCGCTGGCACCTTCCCGTGTCAGGTACGCTAGGAGAGTAGAAAGACCACTGTATGCAAAGTCCAGGAACAGAATACACAGAATACGGCAATCGGGGAGGTCCACTGGGCTACACATATTTATTTTTAAATTTTAAAAAATACAGTGAGCTAAAACACTACAATGCCCACATTTTCCTTTCAGGGTCCACTTGCAAATACAGACCATAAGCCCTCCAAATCAGGAGAATACGAACTGTACCAAGCCACCACGGCTTGCAACATCCTATGGGGGTTAACTATGGGCCCGAATGAAGTAAAATTTGGTCTTGTTAGAAAGATATGACAATTTTCCATGATGTGCCAAAGTTTCAACCACATTTGGTAAAATTTGACTCATATGGAACCAGACCGAACCCAAAATCATACCAAAACTGTTGAGTTGATGCTTTAGGGGTTAACAAATTCATGCTCTAAAGTGTCTAGCGATGGTGCACTTCCTCAATTTCTTCTGGTATCGAAACAAATTCAAGTTTCTTCAGCTATGGTGACTTGTGAAATCCATCCCCATGTGGTGACTTGTGAAATTCACCCCCATGTGCTTCTAGAGCAAGTCCATCGAAGCAAACCTCGCTTTCTAAGTTTCTTGAAAATGGTGGACACTTGTTTTAATGATCTCTAAGGTACTTTTCATTCTTGCAACAAATGACAGACCGTCACGTCTTTCTGTAATCTCAACAACTTGTGATATTCAAGAGAGTGGTAGTGATAATTGGGGGTGAGTTTTGAAATGTGTACATCCGTTCCGTAGGGTTTGGTGAAATTACAGGGGATGTGACATAATAGAATGTGATAATAAGGGATGTAGAGTGTAGAACCCTGAAATCACAAATGCAAGGTTCTACAATTTTTTTTAAGATTTTTTTTCCAAATTTGGGTTCTACAACCCAAATTGAGTCCAGAAACCCCTCCCGCGGACCGTGGAACCAATGTCCTGTAAGTTGGGAGGTTCTGCATGGGCCCACCCAAGATTCTCCGGGGAGTGCGATGGGTATCAGTTACTGAATCGCTTACACTACTGAGTTGCCACATGGCTTTTTGTATCTATTGATATCTTGTTTAGGATGTGAGTAGGGCCAGTTGCCAGAGCCCCGATGAAGATGCTCTTAGCCTTGAGCTTGCATTCACTTAAATGAACTACAGCAGCAGAAGCTAGACTATTGTCCTTTACACAGCTTACAAAAAACTGTTACACCCCAAAATTCAGAAATCATGGTACCCAAGTTGTCATGTTGCTACTCACTTGGATGTTGGCAGCAAGCAACATTGTCAAACTTCATCCTACACCTCTCTTGTTGCTGGGGCATCTTTGAGAGACAACATAACTTTAATTCGTGGAAATGTGTATACCGTACCCGCTTGTCTCATCAACATGTGGAACAATTGATTAACTAAAAAACCTTTCCCATACCTCCTCTTCCAATGCCCGGGATGGCTGCTGTGTCCCCATATCTCCACTTGTCTGCTTGAAGCACATAATTTTAATGCCAGTCCTTGTCTTGGTAGAGTTCTAACAGCTTTTACTGGTATGGTGAATTCTTATCGATAGGAGAAATGGACATGTGAAATGGAAGGTGATCGATTGTTTCTAGAAGGTCTGCAAAAGAAGTGTTTGTAAATTACTGAGGGTTGATTTGTAGGAACCCATCATGGATGATGTAAAATCAATTCAATGTTGAATAAAATTAGAGGGGAGCAAGAAATTCATAAGAAGAAGAAAATAAAATATCAATGAACTTGAAACACAATTTTTTTATTAATGATGTGCATTGGCATTGTCTGTACTTTGTTTGGTGCATGTTTGGTGGCGTGGATTCCTTCCACTTGAGGATTTGAACCTTGATTTTGCTAATATAAGGTATGAAAACTATAGAACAAGAAATGAGGAGATGCTTACATAATGTAATTGAGGGTATATGCGAAGATTTAGTTATTCTTATTTAGAAAAGAAGGGCTTTAAATAACAAGTTATATCATATTTAAATCCTAAAACTCCTTGCAATCCCTTTTAGATTGTGGCACTAATTCTAACAAAAATTGGAAATTTGAAATTTAAAAATAATATATTCTTTTGGAATTAGATTGCAAATTTGATTATATTTAAATTAAAATATACATGGAGTTTTGGAGGTTTTTTTTGGCATATTCAAGTAGTTTTCGGGATGAAGAAGAATCAAATTTTTTGCAGCCGATCTAGTATGGTGCTCTTTTTATTTTCCTTTTTTCAATTTGAGAAGAAATACCAACCTTCCATTTGGCCTTTTAATTGCAATCTTTTAAAAATGAATGCATCAAAAAAATGCACATTGGCCTTCTTTTGGCCTTCCTTACATTTCAAGATTTTTTCTTACTATGTTTTACCAAAACAATTTGGCATAGAACTTTTTACCGTATGGATAAGAATAATATAGTGTTTGAAGTGAAGATTATTCTTGATTCCATACAATTTATTTCATCGTAGATTGAATTTTTTTCCACTAATATAAATTGAAGGTTTTTACCATCTCAGAAAAGATTACATTAGAAATGTGTGTGCCAATTTTTTTTGGTGAAACATAGTAAAAAAACTTTAGGGCTTGTTGGAGGAAGTCTTTTAAATCCTCCTCCATAAGGAACTTAATTAAAATCATATAGAAAAAAATCAAGCAAAAGATTTAGTGTTATGAAGAGGTTATGACAAATCAAAGTTCACATTATGTGGACCATTATAGGACGGGTATAAATGAGAATGTATATACAAATATATGGCAGGGCTTGTCAAAGATGATCAACAATTTATAGGTGGTTCCTATCTTTTTAATCTATATTTCAATTTAAAAATATTACAGGCTCTTGATGAAGTTTGGATTTCCATTCTTGTCCAATTCAAACTCTTGGGGTCGACGTCCACAAAAAATCACCATATACGTACACTGGAGGATGTTGGGCTTGAAACTTTGGACTCTAGTATGAGACCTATTTTTGGCATTTCTACAATGTGATTGGTTGAATATTTTGGATGCTGCTTCTGAATTTCATCATGTATACATTTTGGATACTGTACATGACCACCTCGTACAGATGTAACACAGGGCCACCATATTGATATGATGATGACAAGTACACTCTGTTATTGCTAGACCCATTGATTTAGGAATTGAAGAAAAAATCTGAGTCAATATGCTTTGACCAGTACCCACATTTAAAGATTAAGAGAATAACTATGTTGATTTGCTGACTTTGAAATTTTGATAGAATTTCCTTGCACCTTGTCACCTTCTGTCATAATAATCTGTCGTCTCTTATATAGAAGGTAGCTTGCAATACAAGTTGCAGCATATTGTATGATATAAGGAAAAGCAGATTGTTACCGTCAAAGGACCTGTGTTCAAGGCTGTTATGAATGCATATGTGTTCAACACCTTAATTCCTAATCTTATCACCATGAATATAGGAGTCTACAAATATTTTTTCAATAATTCATGCAAAAATTGTCTTAAGGAAATCATCCTTCAAGTATGTTACATGGCTGTAGCTAACTGGAAGAGTGTCCAGTACCTTATCATGACTTTGTGTGTTCTTGCAAGACAACTGGAATTAATGAAATGTACCTTGTAATGGCTTGTGTGTTCTAGCAAGCCAACTGGAATTAATGGTATGTTTCTTTGTTTGGAAAATCAACCATATCATCAACTTCAATTTGACACAATGCCACAAGTTCAAAGTTCCACTAAATGAATGACTATAGCTTAACTATGGCTATGATTGCTTGAAGACTTTTATCAAAAATTTCCTGTGCTCCCAAACAGCTTAGGGCGACTACATTGAATGGCAGTTTTTCCTCCTCCAATGAGATATGATACAGCAACTCAGAAAAGCAAACTATCCACAGAAACTTTGCAATTGAAAGTAAATGTAAAATGCAAATGGGTCCACAAGCACCTACACACAACTTGAGAGTGAAATACTACATGCATTGTTGTCATATAAAAATTGAGTGAATCTGAAAAATAACCATGGCCTATAGGTAAGCCTGTCAAGTTTTTCATTTTGGTGCAAATGGAAGCCTCTTCATTTCAAGAAACACATCAGAAAAATATCTACCACGCTTTAAAAAAAATATACAGACTGCACCTCATGGCTCGTCTTCTACGGTTTATCGTTATCAGGCGGGATCAGACTTCACTTGGTCCCACTGCTGCATATCATGATGGGCTCAGTCTTTTAAGATCATCAGTGGGCCTTCTTGAAATCAATGCTTGCACTCACACCTCCAAATGTTTGTCAAATTCCAACTTCACCCTTTTCAAAACATAGCCCCCGAAGAATGCAAGTCAGAATTTTGCACATTGAACAGGTGGGTTGTCTGAAGACGACATCTCAAAAATTGAGATACATTATGCAATCAACTGTAATGATTGAGTCCATGTTCTATATAATTGCCCCACAAAGATCATTCAAAGCATCCGAAAGTCATCTCAATTGTGAAGTTTGAGGGAGCATATTGAAAACAAGGATGGAGCAGACTACTAAACATGACAAACATGTATAAAAAATTCCAATATTCCAAGTGGATAGAATTACATAACGCATCTCAACATAGATAAATTACATTTTTCTGATAAAATTTAAAATACTTAAAATTTCCAAAGGATGTTTTTTTTTTTCTAGAAGTTCGACAACTACCAGTAGACTATTAACCATGTTCCAAGCAATAACAAATAACCACTATCTAATGTGCTTATATTCATCTTAATGTCATTCCAAAACCACCATGTCTTAAGTCTAATTTAATCATGTCTCCATGTAAGATTGTTCTAAATTCACTTCATTCTTCATTACTACTATTCTTCCATCTCATTTACACCAAATTGGACATGCTGAAGAAATTGAGGTTCACTGAAAGGACGATTCACTACACTCCAAAATGTGGAAACCTCATCTGGGATCATTTAAATAAACACTTCCAAACAATGCAATCGAATTGCATGCAGAACTCGAATCGTCTGCTCACTTCAGATACAATTCTAATAATAAAGTAAGAAGAGCCTCAATACAGACACATTATAAAATTGCAAATCAAGTTCAGAAGGTGTGTTGATGATTTTGAATCCTTGTCGGACTTAACATACGAGCAAAGCACATGAAACTGTACTCGTAAAGATCTCTGAATCTACTCCCTGTACAATGGTTTGTGAATCAAGAAGAATCTTTCCCGTAAATCCCCGGGGACATATTTTCCTTCCAAAACACGACTGCAGAGATTCAACCACGTTCCAATGGCGCATAACCAAGTGGTAAAATAACACCAAAATCGGTGGAGCCTCCTGCTGATGGAGGTCGTAATAGGCAGAAGAAGTCGCACAATCATCGTCAGCTCGAGGGAATATCGTGATATCAGTTGCGTGATATCCCATTGCCAGCTGTTGTTGGACTCTAGAGCTCCACGCAGTGGGAAATTTGAGTTGGTTGCCTGATGACAATATGATGGCTCCTACCCCGTTCCTTCCAAATTATCACCGTGATCCATTTCAAAGGCGTCATCATCCTCATGCAAGAATCCCTCATCCTCCACATCCTCAGTCGGACGAGATTTGCCCAGGACTTTCTCTTTTATTGCTCCCACCAAAGCATCAGCTATGTCTGTATGTTCTTGCAAGTATTTCTTCGCCCCTTCTCGTCCATTTGCAAAATTCTTACCCTCGTACGAGAACCACGAACCCGATTGTCCTAATAAGCCGTGCTTCACACCTAAATCGAGGATTTCACCCTCGCGGGATATGCCTTTCCCGTATTCAATATCAAATTCTGCAGTCCTAAATGGCGGTGATACTTTGTTCTTCACCACTTTCACAATGACCGCACTTCCAAAAGGCTGCAATAATTCAAAGACATGTATGCATATTAGTGAGGAAGAACTATTTGCAAATGAATGGCTCAGATCTCAGTGCGCCAGAAGAGATATGGAAAAGAAGCAATACCACATCCCCACGTTTGAGCTGTTCCTTTTTCCTGACTTGTAAGCGCACGGATGCATAGAACTTTAGAGCGTTTCCTCCAGCCGTCACTTCTGCTGAAGGCCCACCGCCGCCATACCCAGTGTTGAGCTTTGATCGTGTCTGTAAGAAAATGCAACAAAAACATCATGACAGGTTTAACCCTCAAATATGCCCTCCACTTCAGTTAATTAACGATCGGAAGTAGCTGATTGAATATATTACCCCGTTACAGTATCAAAGCATATGAACCAGAACCTTCTTGCAAAGGTAAATTCATTAAAGTGCTAATTCTCAAACTATCAGTCAGTACCTGGTTGATGAAGATAAGAAGACATTGAGAAGAATTAAGAGAGTGAGTCAGTCTGCGGAGTGCCTTGCTCATCAGTCGAGCCTGTAGAGCCATTTGGGCATCGCCCATATCTCCTTCAAGTTCAGCTTTTGGCACAAGTGCAGCAACCTGCCAAAAACCCCAACCCCAATCCCAAGAATCTCAGTCATCAAGTTGTCAAGTTCCGGTGCTTGATTCCTGGAATCTAAAACAAAATCGCTCCTAATTCCTTCAAGTCACTCAATTCTAGAGCTACCACCGAAGGGTAATGTAAATAGAGGCAAGTATTTATGATAAATTTCCCCTCTCCGGGCAAACTTTGTAATACAAATCGAAAAATGTGACACAACTGAAAGATGAGCTGAAGATTCAATCTCATCTAATATGATTGGGAAGAACAGAACTAGGGAAATTGGCCATTACACTGTCAACAACGATAACATCGACGCCGGTAGACCGCACGAAGTGATCAACAGTATCCAAAGCCTGTTCAGCGTAATCTGGCTGAACAAACAAGAGATCTTTCGTGCGCACACCAATTCCTTCAGCGAACTGCATATCCAATGCATGTTCCGCATCCACAAATAGACAATGTCCTGCATTAAGCCACAGCCCCACATGTTGCTAATTTTCATGAAAAATACACGAAATGAAAGGGTCAATCGACTACAAGTGAGCGATATAGGAACAAAAAGAATGAAATCCAACTCAATAAGTGCTGGCCAAAACAATTATCTTATACAAGATGGAATTCAACTTAAGTGTTACCTTTGCCCATTTTCTGAGCCTCTGCAATGACATGAAGAGCAAGCGTCGTTTTGCCTGAAGCTTCTTGGCCAAAAATCTCCACTACCCGCCCCTGCCATATCAATATGGATTCGTTAAGAAACCTACCTAAGTAAGAAATGAGCATATAAATTATCTAGACGCGAGCAAGTGCACAAGATTAACCCTTAAACCCCTGAAATAACAAAATTGGTCACCTTGTCAGTGTACATGTCAAATACTCCATCGCTTAAGAATTGAAACAAAACTTAAATGCATCGAAGAATTCACCTTAGGCAAGCCGCCAACGCCCAAAGCAATGTCCAGATTTAAAGACCCCGTAGGGACGACTTCGACACGGTCACGACTCTCCCGTCCGAGCCACATAACCGTCTCTTTACCATGCTTCTTAGAAATCTGGTCAATTGCTGCTTGAATAAGCTTCTGTTTCGTGTACTCAAGGTCTAGATTAGGGTTATCAGCGTCGATTATCTCTGCTGGCTTCTTCACCCGCCTGCCTACTCCCCACAAACACACTCTCCAAGTTAAAACCTAAACCTACAAAAATCCTTAAACCCTAAACCCCTCCATGCACCAAAAACACACCACTCCAACACCTTCACTAGAAGTCTACCCCAACTGAGAGCTTCAAACACATTACATTCAAATCACATACTCGCTCCTAAAACAACAAACCAGATTACCCAAAAACCCATACCTCTCTTCGCGTCAGTAGCAAAACCAGCACTCCTGGCGAAATACCCTGGTGTAGACACATCCACAGTCCCCTGAAACCGAAATCAAATCAGACCAAGGGATTAAAAAATTCTCAGAAAATTCATAAACCCAAAAAAAACAAACAACTGAATTACCCTCTCATCACCACAAACCCACCTAGTTCTAAGCATCCTCATACCCCTCAAACAACCCACAGAGCCAGTACACTCATCACAGAACCCATTGTACCCCCCACCCCAAAAACCCACCCCCTTCTCAAGAATTGGCTCCCATCACATGTAAAAATAGAGAAAATCGGAGTTTTGTCTATACCAGAGATGCATACGAAGTAGATGGATCAGCGCAGGCAGAGCAAACGCGCTGCAGAAGACTGTGGCGAAGCCGGAGTGCACGTAGAGCTCCAGCCATGGTTGGCATGGGCAATCAATCAGTAACTTAACCGAGGCTTGATGAGAACTTGATCAAGGCTGCAACATGATTACTGCAACAGGGTGATGCATGAGAGTGGCCCGGAGAATGGTGAGCAGCATGGCGGAGGTGGGGATGGGCGATGGGGGAGTTGTGATGTGCTTGGCTTCAGAGGCAAGCTTGATGATGGGCCTGGACCCTGGTTCGCCGAAGCTTGGAATCTGTTGAGGCTTTGGTTTTGTTCATGTTGGTGGAGTAGTGTTGGTGAGTCGTTGAAGGGGTTCCCCTCCGGAGGTGGAGGGGGAAGGTGCATCTATGAAATAGTGTGGATTTGGAAGATTTTTGTCTGTGAAATGTTCTGGATTTGGAAGGCTTTGGTTGGTTCTGTTTGGTGTTTATTTCTTTGTGGGGAAGTTAGGGCTTAACACTGTGGCCAAGTTGAGAGGCCGACCATCGAAAATCTAGACCACGCTAAGGTGTAGTCACCCATAATCGATAACTTACCAATAACTGATATATCCAAATTCCTAGATTGTGAAAGGATAGATATACCTCATTTGTATATCTCGGTTATGGGTTCTGAAGTACTTTTCACTTTGAAAAATTATATGAATTTCAATATTGGAAGATAATTCATGAAAAAATGCTCATTCTTCATGAACCTTGTTCTCCTACGAACCAAAATTATCTCCTTGTCGACAACTCAAGTTTTCATATGCTGAAATGCTTAAGTTATTGGTTCTAGGTGTCTGTACCTTAAGTGGAGAGTTCCAACTTTAAGTCTAAATACTAAGATGTATGAGTTGAGTATTATAAAATTTATAGAAAATCGAAAAAAAAATCAGAAATTTTTGGAAAAATAGAGGATTACGACTATGATTGCCGTAAGTAATTGCATGCTTAGGAAATTGCCATGACTAATTTGTAGCTTGAGATATCTCAAAACATTCAACTAGCCTATGGAGGGGCGAGCCCGACCACGTTGGTGGATGGAAGGGTGATGGATAAAACGAGGAAATCTATCCTATGTTTAAATCCAAGAATTTATATAAATTTTCTCAAAAAAAATTTAAAAGTTTTTATTGTAGAAGGTATTTTGTAGCTTGAGATCAAGTGATTTATTTGTTGAGTATCAACACTATTTATACACGGAAGGAAAACTAAAAGTTGAATCATCAATTTTCAAAGTCCAAAAGTTGTACCATATATTATAAGAAAATAGCAATAGAAATTGATAAAATTTAATGTTCTAACTAGGAAGTTAAGTCACATACATGAAAGTTTCATTACACATTATTATTTTTAAAGTGTAAGCCAAAAAACAATTGAACATAATTAAATATAAGGTCTCATAAAACTAGATTCTACTGTCATTGCAATGCACTTTACAATGCGTTCATCTTTAAAACTGATGGAGCTTTATGAAGTTCAATGATTTCTAACACTGATTCACTTTGAAAAAAACAACAGATTATTTTTCCTCAAAACATTCAAATATGTTGGAGTATGTACATAATTACTTTTGTATTTATTCTAGGCAAGGTGGAAAATAACTTTTTTGTGTCACGTAAAAGTTAGAAGTTTTAATTATTTTTTAGTATTTTAATTACTCATAACTTATGATTTCATTGTTAGAATTTTTAATTATTTTTTAATTTCATTGTTTGTATTGACAACAATATATTTTTTTGGGGTTGTATTTTAACCATATTTTTATTTTAAAAATTGTTTTGAAAATTCTAAACATCTTTTGGTATATCTAAGAGTTGATACTAATATAGTTAACATGGTTTTTTTTGTGATGGTGAGATCTCCTCAAATCTCATTATTTTGAAAACTTTAAATCAAAGTATAACAAAGTGTTTTGAAGCTATATTATAGGCTCTTTATTTATTCGTTTAAAATACTATAATCTTCTAATCCATATAATCAAGAAATCTAATGAATTTTCACATCTTGTTCTAATAATATAATTTAATCTTTTACTATTGAAAGTAAAGATAATATTTGTTATCATTTTTCTCTTATGAATTAAACTCTAAACGTTTTAGGTATTTTTGGAGACAAACCCCAAAAAAGCATATCTATACTAATAGCAACCTACTAATTTCTAAAATCAAAGATAAAATGGAGTATCTGACCATAGGATCTTGTAGCTAGCTTGTCCAAAACGGTGTATACCAAATTTGAGCTCATTTCACTATACAAATTGCGGGATTATAAGGTTTGAAGTCACTGTAAAAGTCTTTTAATAGGTTGCCCCAGCAGTATATGTAAGTTTTGACGCCCAAAAAGTATACATTGCAAACACATTTGAACTATGGAGGATCATCAATTCCTCTAGATGTGGAAGTTAAATATAGGCTCACAAAGTTTGAGCCTCGCACGGGATTGGAAAGGAGAAAAAACCCTGATTTTGTGAAAAGGGGTGTGTTGAAAATGCCTCATATTCTCCAAAATTAAAACTACCAAAAGGGTAATCTAAACAACATGTCCAATTAGAAAATTGAACGGTAGATATGTTTATGTCAATGAAAGAAAGAAACAAATAAAATTTTAATGCAATCGGAGTAAAACTCAAATTTCTAGATTTTTTTGAAGAGTAAATTATATATTTTCCATTGATTATAAAGTCGAGTTTTGCTAACTAAAAATGCTCTGAAATTTGCGCCATTGTAAAAGTACCATTGAAAGCTAAATGTAGTATAAATTTCAAAAAATACTTAAATTCTGAGACCTTAGAAAAGCCTGCTGACAAGTGCCACAACCACAATGTGGTCTCAAAAGCCTTTAGTGGTTAAAGATGGCGTTATAAAGTGCTTTGGATAAAACATAGTTAAAGAATTTCAGAAATTAACTTCAAAGAGATGTTGGAGGAGAGATAATATTTTTAGAAATTTCTTTACGATAAACAAGCCTATTTCTAGGCCCATGCTTAATTTCATCCGTAACTATATCTAATCAAATCTTAAGAACTTAATAAATAATGTTCAGAAGGATGTACACCATCTTATTGTAAAAGCCTATGACGAGAATCAAGAATAGACATCTTGAAAAATTCATAATGTCTATTCAAATGATGTCCCACAAATATGATCTACTTTCATGTACTCAAATGTTAGGTTGGTTTACCGTACTTGGAAAGCTGGTCTGTCCATCCTTGAACAACAATTTTGTTTTTGAAACATAACAATCATCTTCCAAAAGATTATTTTTTCAATTCTTGTTTTTATAAAAGAAATCACTAAAATTAGCCTTAATATGGCTTAAAAACAGACAAATATCACTAAAAACAATGTCTCAAATTTTCATTTTCATCCTCAAAATTTCCGATTGTTTCGATTTTCTAATTTTGGAATTATTTATGGACAAAGTAACAAACCTGCTCCCTAAGTACAGATTCAAACGGATCCTCAGCTGTTCATGTTGGTACCATTCCGCTTTCCAGGTTTGCAATGGTAGGGTCGGCAACGCGTGCCAACCCTCTATGAGCCCAAAAATAGTGCCGGCCATATGTCTTGATAGTCCATACAGCACAGGTCCGAGGACCTGCATGGTATATTTAACCAACCGACCCTTTTAAATTCTCGACTCTTTCCTTGCTGTTCATATACCTTCATACTACCTCAAGTGCTGCTAACGATATGGGACATCCAGCTCCATTCTACTCTACTAACACAATCTTAGTGAATTAACAACTGGTTGCACAAATGTGAAAACTGCGAACACTTGATCCCAAATTGCTGACTGATTGTTGCATTGCAGAGAGTAGTAAGGGAATATTCAAGGAACAGATTTCCGAAGTCTCCTGAAAAAAAGATGGAGAAGGTTTATTGATGAACCCCGATTTTTCACCAAAGACTCGAAACTACAGTGACTTAGATGAGATGTTTCGCAGTTCTAAAGCAACTTCAGAACTCCACCGCTCTTGAGATGAAACAGTTTGGGGAGGAACGGATACCAAACTTGTAAGAATGAGATCCAGGTGAATCCTAGTGATACGGCATGGTTTTATAAAGAAATGTAAGAACCACATTGCTACCTTGCTGATATCTTTCGTATCTGTTTGCCTACCGGTCACCTACCGTCGTTTAGCAAAACTGATGGACGATTTAAGCCCCGTTTTGAATTACATCTCAATTGAGCATTAAGAATGACACGTTTCTATAACAAGCGCTGAAGAGTGTCCTGCACATTTCGTGCAATGCGATCATGCAGAGGTTCCTGCCACAGTCATAAGGAATGTCAATATTTCATTGCATATGATACAAGATATCTTGTTGCTTTTGTCAATTTAAGTATAGATCGTAAGTAGAGAGAAGATTCTACGACAACGTGTGAAGTAAAATGGGTTCTCCTGAATGCAACATATAAAGAACGAAACCCAAAATAGACTGAAAAAGAGATTAAAACCTCACCTTTGTTTCAGGCAGCATGAATTTGTTTCCAGTAATAGTTTCGTATAACACTATGTACCTGAGAAAAGGCATCCGAAGTATTTCAGTAATTCAAGGACAACGAAAAAAATGACAACAGCAAATTCGGTATTTGTGGTCAAGAAGGGATGAAAAAGGCATTAGTAGAATAATCACCTCCAAGACAGCTCTGCCACAAGTTCCTTTGGTGCCTCTGGCAACACCTGCAAAACAGTCAATAGACATCAGCCTGGGCTATTTCAGAATCGAATAAAGAGATGCCTCACTACAACTTGCAAAAGATACTACCCATACACCATACAAGCGCATCTTTGGATTTCTTCAAAAATCAACAACTGCTTGGATCGATTCGCTTAGTAAATAGATCAATTGCTAAGTGGCAACAGATGAGGAGCCCTCGACGAGCATGCGCTGATGTTCACAATAATCACCCAAAGGCAGCTACCAAGGAACATAAAATGGGAATCATTGAAAGACTTTGCACTTCACAACAGGATTCACGTACCTTGTCATTGTAAGGGTCGCACTTGCTCTTGAACCATAGGCGCAGGAACTCCTGCAACTCAAAAGAGCGTCGTGACACGGGTATTTCAATAAGGAGCATATAACAGGAGAAAACCCACTGAAACCAGCGAAATAAAGGTACTATTGGTACTCTGAAAGTTCCGGTTGGGCTAAGGATTTGATCCCCCCCACCCCGCAATTCTGCTACCGGTATTAAAAAACAATATACACACTCGCAATGACGATGAGAATTGACTTGTCAATTCTTGTCGAAATAACAAACCTTGTCAATATTTTCTGGCTCTAGTCCTTGCCTGTGTCTTTCTTCATAAGAGGCTGCTATCCAATAACGGCTGGAATCTGGAGTATGCACCTGCAGTAAGGAAATAATATCAGCTAGTTTGTTTACATCATATCGAGGCTAAGCCCGGTCAGAAAAGGTCACATGAAAGGCACATGAAAGGCACTCACACTCGATCTTAAGATGCAGAATGTATTTTGCATTTGAGAAAGCAATAAAGCATCCAGCCTGTGCAGGGGAACTTTCAAAATTAAAGTTCAACACAGGACTCCTAACATTCCTATGTCACCTTGTGCAAATAAACAAAGATTGCCCATCATTTAGGTAGGTTTGACATGAAACTGGCGAACAAAATAATGACAACAGAGAGTAAGATCTTCACCTCATCAATGAGGACTATGGTTCCGTCACTGGTTTTGCCGAACTCATACTTGGTATCAACTAAAAGCAACCCATGCTTCAGAGCCACCTCCTGCGGATAATCAATGAATTATAGCACGGCTTAGTGTTGTACTATTCTGGATGTATATGATGGATAAATTTTCACAAAGTAGATTGGAATTGCACCTGTCCAAACTTGAAAAGCGCAAGAGCTTTATTTTTGACCTCCTCGTAATCTTCCTTTGACATCAGCCCTTGCTCAACTATCTGTAAACCTCACCATCAACCACGCAGCGTTAGCTTTCACGTAAAGTAATAGCAGCAATTCTCAAGAGTCGTACCACAATTTACAGAAGATGCTGAAGCACTCAAACTTTTTTCAGTGAGGTCTCCCGGAACAGAAAACATAAAGCAGAGGAAAACTTCGAAAATATTCTGTATATATTACGGACCTCAGCTCCTGAAATAGGAACATCATGGTCAGCAGCCTTCGTAGTAGGAGTTATTATGTTAGCCTCCAACTTCTCATTCTTCTTCATTCCTGGAAATAGAAGCACCACTTTTAGGCACCGTTCCATAAGAAAGAAAATACTTATCCAAGAACTATGATTATGGGATGGACAAAACAAACATTCAAAGAACGTGCAGGTTCAAGCATGACGATAGTGAAGGAAAATAAACATCAATTCGTTACCTTCAACGAGATCATTGCCACAGTAATTGCGGACACCCTGGTTATAAACTGTCCATAGTGAAGTACTCGTGCTGCCAGTCATAAACCCTCGTACTGGAAAACACACAAGAATACAATGGAAGAGTTGCTCTCAACGCATCATTGCCCATCTACCGAAATTGGCGAAAAAAAAACAACCAATTTCAGTCCAACAACGAATGGCACTTGACCATAAAATTTTCCCTGGAATTAATAACCTAAGAAAAATTGAACTGCCTGCTCATACTTTTGGACAAGCACAGCAACTAAATATCAACTAGCCCATCAAAACTACCAAACAACACAAATCCAGATAACCTAGGATTCTTCATTTTCACCAAAAAGAGTTGCACAAACGGCTCCAAAACAAATTCTAAAAGTTGAGATAGCCTTTCAAAGTATCGTTATCACTAGTTGAACATGCCAACAAAAAACATGAGTCTAAATAGATTCCAATTGATTTGGTGCAGAATGTACAATGTGCAACAAGAGTGCAAAGAAAGTGGAGAGATTATTACCTACAAACTCAACAGGGAAGACTGTACACTTCTTAGCAATGGTGACATTTGGGTCGGGAGCACTGACAACCGCATTATCTGTAATGTGCTTGGTGTTGTTAAACCACCAGACGCTTGTCTGATTCAACACCTGCACCGCATCAAACCAAACCAAACCAAACCAAACCAAAAATTCTCAACATACAAAGCCCGGACATATGTCTGTAAAGAGGATTTGTCTCAGCAACCCCAAAGCTAAGGGTTTAGGGTTTAAGGCGTTTCCAAACTCACCTGGCCCTTGAAAGGCACAGAGGCGAGCACGCGATCGAATGCACTTTGCCTATCAGTGGTGACCAACACCATGTAATCTCCGGCTTCGTAAATATCTCTCACCTGCCGCAAAGACAATGTTGGCGCGAATTTAGTGTAGAAGAGCAAATTGGAAGGTAAGCCAACATAGAAAGATTATGTCACCGCAACTGCATACCAAACAAGAAGGCGCTCTCTAGAAACCTTTGACTATAAGGACGACAGCCCGCCCGAATAGATGGAGCAATTAGGTACTCTCGCAAATGAGAAAAGAATTTTTTTGCTCACCTTGCCACGAATTTTTGGCCCCAGCGCTGGAATCGTATCATTGAGATGGGTCTCAGAAATACAATTGCCTATAGATTCGTCGATCGCAGTCTCCACCTCCGGCCGCCGCGCATTCAAGTCCACGGTCGAGGTCGCTGCCGCACAGGTAATCCCCATCGCCGCACCCTTCATCCCTGCAGCTCCATTCCTGCCCCCTCGCAGCAAGCAGGAGAACTTCGACCCACCGCTTAACGCAGCACGGGAGGAAAGAGCAACACGCGACGTCGAAGGAAGACGAAGCCCCCCAGAGCAACGAGATGACGGCACATCAGTTGCTAACGACGAACCAGGCTCTCGAACAAACGCCTCAACCGAGCGAGAGCCAATATAAACATGACTCACGCTCATCATCGCTCCTGCAACCATCTCTACAAATTCTCACAACCTCTCTCCTTCCCTCTTCTCACCACTTAGTCATAAACAACATCCAAACCCATTCAACAAAGCCCCTCAGCAGCCAGCCACCATGAAACGTCATACGCAAACTAAGTGCTGAATAGCAACAAAACTATCCTGCTCTTCTCATGAAACGAAGCAGACAACCTCCAACATTCCATATGGATACACCCAAATGTCCTGTGATTCTGCACTGATTCTTCATCATCCCAAACACACATGGCATGCCAACTTGCTCCCTATTTCATAAAAAGGAGAGAAAAAAACGAAAAAGGCAAAAGAAAAAAGTAGTGTTTTGGTTTCTGAAACGTTGTTCCTTGCTTGACTACCGACTAGTTGTGTGTTTGCACCTGTGCTTTGTTGAGAAGTATTTGGGTTTTCACGTCTGGAGGGACGAATCAGGTGGGAGCAGTTGAAAGGACGGGTTTGAAGTTTTGGACGCGGGAGGTTAATGAGGTTAAGTGGGTTATGACGGAGTTGCAAGCAGCCCATGGATGTTGCAATGAGGATGTTGCCATGAGGATGTTGATAGAGATGCTGCAAAAAAGGGGGTGAGGAAGCATTAGGGTTCATCACGATGGGTGTAGAGGGAGGATTCGAGGACTTGCTCTGGTTGGCATCGATCGCCACATGCGTGAAGCTGCTCCTGGTACCAGCCTACCACAGCACGGACTTCGAGGTGCACCGGCACTGGTTGGCGATCACGCACTCCCTGCCGCTGCAGCACTGGTACTCCGACGAATCCAGCGAGTGGACGCTCGACTATCCTCCCTTCTTCGCATTCTTCGAGCGCTTTCTGGCAGTTTTCGCCTCCTGGGTCGACCCGAGAATTGTTGACCTAATCGAAGGGCAGAATTACAAAGCCGGGAATGTGGTGCTCTTCCAGAGAGCCACTGTCATGGTGGCTGATATCATCCTCTATTGGGGCCTGTGGGAAATCAGCCGCGGTCTCACGATCGCTCGACGAAGAGTCCTCTTCTCGGCGGTCATATTTGCGCCCGGTCTCATAATTGTGGATCACATCCACTTTCAATACAACGGGTTCCTCTTCGGGATTCTCTTGCTATCCCTAGCTGCGATTCGAGATGGGAATGACTTACTCGGTGGCATCTACTTTGCAATTCTCGTCTGCTTCAAGCACTTATTCGCAGTTGCAGGGCCAATTTACTTCGTGTACATCCTTCGACATTACTGTCGCGGATCACATGCCATAGCTCGGTTCTGCGCCATGGCAGGCTCCGTGGTTGGGGTTGTATCCCTGGCGTTTGGCCCCTTTGCATATCATGGTCAGATTCCCCAAATTCTGAAACGTTTGTTTCCATTTGGGCGGGGTTTATGTCACGCATACTGGGCTCCTAATGCATGGGCTCTCTATAACGCGGGTGATAAGCTCGCTGCTGTGGTGTTGCGGAGGGTTTTCGGCGTTTTGGTTGAGAAGCCTCAAGCAGGGTTAACTGGTGGGCTTGTTGGCGATTTCACCCCATACAGCGTCTTCTCACAGATCACTCCTCTTATGTCGGCGACTCTGGTCCTTGGTTCCATGATGCCGTGCCTTCTGCAAGCATGGAGAAGACCTTCCCCGAAATCTTTCATCCGCTGGGTTACCTACATTTTCACATGCGGATTTATGTTCGGGTGGCATGTTCATGAGAAAGCTTCCCTGCACATGGTGATTCCGTTCAGCGTGGTGGCGGTTGAGCGAGTGGAGGATGCAAGGACTTTCATGTTCTTGTCCATCGTTTCGACATACTCCCTGTTTCCGCTTCTTTTTGAAGCGAAGGAGTATCCCATCAAGGTGATTCTTCTCCTCCTCTATGCGTCTGTGATGTGGATCAGCTTCTCGGAGTTGTTTAACCCGGAGGAGGTTGCAAAGAAGGACGAGACGACGTCAGAGGACAAGACGTTTGTGATAGGTTTATTGGAAAGATTTTATTTGGGGGGTTTAGTGGTGGTAGAGATTTATGGGCTGTGCGTGCATCCATTTTGGTTCGGGAGCTCTCTGCCGTTTCTCCCGCTGATGCTTACGTCGGTTTACTGTGCTGTGGGCATGGTATACTTCTGGCTGGGACAGTTGCGCGTGATAGTGTCTGCCTGACCATGACATTGATTCGAGGTTTAGGCAAATGTGCGGATTAGGTTTTTGATGAGGACGACAATGCGGGTCACTTGGGATGTTAAAATCCCTTTTATCATTGTATTTTTATGACCATCAGTTCAGTGTGCTCAGTCGAGACAGATTGATTCACCATATTTGTGACTGTCGAAGCAGTCGTCTGGTAAGTACAGTCAGGTGTCTCCATCGAACCAGGTATTTCAGAGCTGGCCTGGAAAACCATTATTTAGAGCTGCGCTTGGACGAGCTAATCTTTCACAAAGAGCTTGTGAATCTAATACAAGCAAGTTGTTCTAATCCAGTGCAACTATCTAATGGTTACATAATCCCCACTTCATTATACCAATGTAGATCTGATTGCTGATCTGTAAAGACTCGTGAGAATGAGCCGTGACCATGTCTGCCTTAAGCTCGTGCTAAGTAACAGGGACACCTGATCTCGAAGAAATGACAAGGAACAACTTGCTGCACCAGTGCACCACCGTGATATCTGACTGCGCGAATTGATCCGAGGATGCCAAAATACAAGTGAGTTTGTGAGTCAACCGGCAAGTTGGACGTACAGCTTTTCTGTACTCCACTGGTGAACTCCAGTCTGTTGAGGAACATTATCGGATATAAGCTGTACTTACACACAGAAATTATCCTGAGTCCTTTACGTTTTCACAACGCCACACCCATGTGCCCTTAATGTAATGAAAGTTATCAATTTCATGATTTGTACCGAAGTTGCACAAGTGACCGTCGCGACTGATACGAGATTGTCCTTCAGTTTCATCTTTTTGGAAATGAATTTAGGACTTTATTTCCTCAAAGAAATTTCATATGAAGGAGAACTTACTCATTATTCCCATTAGAAATTACCTCCTCTCATTCATCGGAATTACAGTGCAATTGTTGTGACATGTCTGTGAACTATATTTACACTACACGACCTCCTACACTTAGCTCTCGATACATTCCTATTTGTTGTATACCATGTATTCCAATATACTCCGAGTTCTTGCAATGGAATTCTCACCATTTGACTCAATATATATATATATATACTCCGAGTAAAAATTCCAAAAATCCAGTTTCACAGGCAGACGATATTCCCTGGTAGGCACTAAAAGGTTAGAGAAGAGGCCAAGATTTTTAGGGTTAAGAATTGGACATAACAATCGTACACATGACTAGCAATTTGTTACTCACAACTCTACTCATTCCTCTAGTTTCCACTCAAGACAGTGTTGTCAACTTACTTGCAGGAGAGAATGGTCTGCAACCAGCTGTGACAACTATCACCAAAGTCCATGACAATCCCAGTCAAGTACAGCAGGATCTAGAATCCAATGACTTCATGAACTATTTTCTTATGAATTGGCTGTGTTTTTAGATCACTGCGGAGAGAGATTCGCAGCCATAGTGATGGTGATGATGATGGCCTTGGGCAGAGCACCCACGCTGGGTTGCACTCAATGTGCCCCTGTTGCTGCAAGCAACCCACAATTGTTTCACAATCTCAGTGGTCTGCACATTGCCAGGAGTCGTCAGGTTGGTGGGTTTCCGAGTCTGCGATGCGATCATGTGCTTTGGAGCAAGGAGAGTCGTTGGAAACGGCAGCCAGCGATTGCAGCATCTGTGGCTGGTGGAGGCTCTGTTGCGGTTTCTGAGATGCGGGCCAGACCGTTTCGCATTCTGGTACTCTCGTTGTCCTCTAGTGCGTCTGTGATTTTGCATTTGATTGAATAGATTTAACTGAGCTGGAGAGAACTGGTACATTTGAGGTTTTGGGAATCTGTCAATGTGGTGCTCTGTATCGTGCTTCCTTGAAAAATTCTGAGATAATGAACGTAGGTTTGTCGACTTGTTTTAGCATCTGGTTTTGTTTTAGCTGTGTTTTGAGACGAAAGACATTATTAGGTTTTAGGGTTTAGGGTTGAAGACTCGAATCAAGTTTCTAGACTTGAATTTGTGTTAGGAATTTGAAGTGTAGTGAGAGGATCATGTTAAGGTTGTTGGAAATGAATCTGAAGTGCTTTTGGAGAGAATACGTTCTGAAACCTAATCCTAGAAGACCTATTGATTGGCAAATGGGGTTACTTATATTAAAATGAAAGGCTTACTGGCCGTGGATCGTGCAGATTAGTACAGGAGATGTGATGGGGGATATGCACGGAGCTGCCCTTGTCCGTGCTCTGATTGACGCCGCTGGAGAGGAGAAGGTTGAAATCGAGGTTTATGCTATGGGTGGGAAGCGGATGAAGGACGAAGGGGCTGTTCTGATTGGTGGGTGGTGCGTGAATTCGCTTCCTTCTTTTCATGTGTTCAAGTAACAAAAGAGCTTGTGATCATATCAGTGATATCTAGCTTGCAGATTCATTACTTCTTTCCTGCATGAAAGTGTTGGATTGGGAGTATGTCAATTTTGTTTCTACGTGGCACTGGCGGTAACGAATTGCAGAAGATGACTTGATTCCCGTCCTTCACAATGTGATGCATAGAACTTTTGCCCTACACTAGAACGGCATCTAAAAGATCTTGAGACTTCTTTGCTGCAGGGGATAATACAGGATTAAGCTCCATTGGGTTACTCGAAGCACTGCCGCTTGTAATTCCTTCTATTCAAATTCAGATCCGTACACGCAAGTTCTTGAAAAGTCATCCTCCCGACCTAGTGGTACATCTAACTGACCCTTCGTGTGGTTCAGTGTGAACTTTACTTCAATCTAAACGAGAATGACTTTGATAATTCGAATGTTTTCTTGATGTTTTGAACTTTGGGCTGCAGGTGTTGATCGACTATCCAGGGATTAACATACCTTTTGGAAAGTATGCTAAGAAACACTTTGGTAAGAGAAACAAATCATTTGTCTCGGTATAGCGATGGTAGCAGGCACTTTTAGCTCCCAGTTTTTTATGTATAGTGTTCGATCTTTAAGTCGCTTATAGCTTGTGGTATTTCTTTCTGCAATTTAGGCCACTATGCCATGTCATTCCGTTTAGTCCTTTTGAGCTTCTCTAGCATAGGTTTATTGCATCAATGAACGTCTGCTACATTATTCATGCAGGGTGCAAGGTCGTCTATTACATACCTCCTAATGAGTGGCTATGGAATACATCGAGAACTGGAGCAATTATTGATTCTTGCGATGCGATTCTCTCCGTGTACCCCGCCGAGGTGAGTTATATGTGTAGATTGGTCTCAAGTGTTTAGCCTGACAGGAATGGGCTCCCTTTGTTTTGTGTTTCTTACAGATACAAAGTCATGATGTCATTTTGATGAGAAAGCGAGATGAGTATTCTAGAGAGCGTTGGAGATACTTGGAACGCAAGTACGAAGTAATCAGAAGTGTATTTGTGTTTGGTGTGCATAGACGGCGTACTTTCGCAAATCTGGTGGACTTGTTATAGAAGTTGGTCATCCATTACTTGATCGTTACAATCCAACTCAAACTCGAACACAGGTTTTGCTTTACTCAGGATATTTGTTTGATATGTGTGACGTAATGATTTAACTGAAACCCCATGACTGCAGACTAGCTCGGTTCAGCCTAAAAGGAGTGCTATCCCTGTTTCATACTGAAGTGTTACGAAATTGTGTAGGCGAGGGAAGCGCTTGGGTATGGAGAAAAAGATATAGTCATCCTATTGATGCCTGCATCACGGGCTCAAGAATTGAGACATGTATGGCCCATTATTGCATCAGCAGCAAGGCTTTTACTGACTCGTATACTTGCTTTGAGAAAGTAGGTTATTTTCGAATTACTACTTAGTAATCGATAATCAAACTTCACATTTCTTCTATAATTGGGTTCTAGTTTATACAATGTCTTAAAAATGCTTTTAACTTCTTTTTTGCTTGCTTTATTATAGAAATCATATTATGCAGTGCGACATTGGATACTTAATACGTTGATACCAAGTAGGTTTTCTTTTTCTAATACTGAAGCATGTTTTGAACAGCCACCATCATGTGCACTTCGTTGTCCCATCTGTTTTACCAAGTGGAGATCAAATAATTAAGCAAAGTTTTGAAGATTTTGATCTCACCGGCTATGCTTCTGTCTGGAACGTTAGTGTTCACTATCTTTACTATCCTTACAGTTTTACTGCTATTGTTGCTGTGTATGATCCTGGGAACTTTCGTCATGAACCTAGAAGATCGTATCAATGTCATGAAAGAACAGAAGGCATTGACTTAACTTTCAGTTTCACTTATATTTTTAGCTCCTACTGATTAAATCAATCAAGGAGGCTGATTACGATACAACAATTTCTTGATATCGCTTCAATGATCTGATATGTCAACCTTTACTGGTTAAGTGTGAGGCTTGACATGCTCGTACAGTGTCTCATGAATGGAGCAAAATAGTGTTGAATTATGCTGTGTTATTGTGCAGGGAGATACACAGAGATTGATGGCCGCTGCCGACCTGGCAATTACTAAATCAGGGAGTGTAAACCTGGAGCTGGCCCTTCACAATGTGAGTATGCAGTTTTCTCAAGCTTTCTGCACTTTTGTGATTTTCTCCTAATGCTAATCCACATTGTTAATGACGCAAGACAAGTTGTATTTTTTACTTTACATATCAGCAGTGAACTCATATTTGACCTTTTGAATTTTCAAATTGAATGTTGCCAACCTAGGTAGTGGGGTAACAAAAGAGATCAAGAGAGGGTGAATTGCCAAACAATTCTGGCCTTTACTGCGCTACACATGGCTGGTTGTAGTGTTCCTACCAAAATTGATTTTGAGACTCTGATACATTTCAATGGATTGTGATAAACAGGTTCCTCAGGTGGTGGTTTATAAACTAGACAAAGCGACAGCATGGATCGCAAGGAATGTTTTCCAATTTGCTGTGCAATATATATCCCTGGTTAATCTAATTCTCGAGGAGCAGGTACATGAGATTCCCCAACGAACTGCTTCTCCTGTTAGTCCTCGTGTACCAGTTCAATATTGATTATCAGTTAACATTCGGACTTCTTGCTAATACTTGGCATGTGATGAAGGTGGTGCCGGAGTTCATACAAGATGATGCGGAGCCAGCGAATATCGCGAATGCTGCGTTTGATCTTCTGCCACTATCAGCCTCAGGGCGTAGGAATACCCTCTTGAATGGTTATAGCAGGTTGTTACCGTTACTCGGAAAACCAGGGGTAGTGAAAAGGACGGCTCAATACATATTGGACTTTGTGACTACTGACGGAGAGTGCCGAAGATAACACATAGAAGGGACCCTAACATGATTTTCGTGATCATTTTGACAAATGGCCTATCAAGAGAGGGGGAGGTCTTGTTATACGAGGAATGGAGCAGTTAATACTGGGGCGACGATCAATCATGTTTTAATTAGGTACGCCTCTTGAGAGAATTGCCACCTCTACCTTTATGGAGGATATAAATTGTTGAAGCATACGTCATGTATATTCGTCTCTTGCTTTGGACGTATGATTGGTGACTAATTGTACGAAGTGTGCTTGAATACTTCTGTACAATAAGGTATGCAGCGTTAGTGCATTCTTGATGACTACAAACTGCGAAGAGGACATCCACTGCTTTCTGCTTCTAAATTATGGCTACCTTCGAACACAGTATCTGCATCCTTTGTAGAGAGTCCCAAAACTCAAAATTGGATGCGGCAGGTGAGAAATAAAAAACATGCTCAATTGTAAGATAGATGTTGCGTTATGGACGCCGAGATCTTCACACACTGTATATGATCCATCACTTCGTGAATCGTTGTGTTGATTTTCAAGAGATGGTATACAGCAGTACCCTGAACTGCATTTTTCATACAATATGAGGAGAATGGATCCGACACTACTTATAACACAACACTAAAAATTTCTCTACCGAAGTATAATTACACTCAACTTCCAGAAATAATTCGGACAATTCCGAAGCTGCACGAAGCTATTCAATTGTTTCGACAGGTCAAAGACAATGACCCCATGTTGGTGAAATGGCACCTCTATGCATGGTTTGGAAAGCTCTTGATCAATTCTCGGGTACCAGATCCACAGAAGAGGATTATGGAGTTTGCAGATGGCAGATGGTGAATGCGGAGGAGAATGTGAGCTCATCTGTCGAGGTCGAGGGCGTCGACCATGGTTTGCATTTCCATGGAGGTATGGGATGTGCCGCAAGTGGGGGAGTTGCCATGCTCCAGGTCGACATCATCAACAATCTTAAACCTCTCGGGGTCCGAGTTTTCAACGACATCCAGGTGCTGGTAAATCATGCGCCGCTTCGTCAGAGCGGAGAGGAGGTAGAACAGCGCCCCGGTGAAGACCATGATCGCTGCGAGGTGCCAGCTGAACTGCAGATTGACGAGCGCCTTGGCCTGGTGGGTGGCTGCGTCGGTCGCGCATCGGACCGTCTCGCTTAACTCCGTCTTCACCATGGCGCAGTCCTTGGGGAGGAGCGAGGGCGTCCAGAGGACCATGCCCATTTGGATGATCCACGTGCCCTGGAAGAGGATTGCGACGCTGCGCAGGATGGTGATGACTGGCAAGTTGCGGATGGCGATCTCCGCGACGAGGCATAGGATGGAGACAGCGATGGGCAGCTGGAGGAGCCAATAGTAGTGGCCTTCGAGCCCCATGTGGTCGGCCGAGTGGAAGTGGAAGAGGAGAAGCTCCTGGCTAAGCGCTATTGCAGCCAAGCCGTGCAGCCATCCTTGCGGGACGTGGAGCTGGGTCACGTCCACCACGAGCGCGAGCGCTGCGTAGATGAGCATGAAGAGGGCGATCGTGGAGTGCTCGAAGTTGTTGAGATGGTAGGCCGGGATGGACCAGTCGTCGGCCCATGGCTGGTGTGCGGCGGGGCAGATGAAGAGCTCGGCTGCGATGGAGAGACACGACCCGAGCATGATGAAGTAGAGCTCCGCATGACGGAGCCGGTGGCTGAGGCCGCGCGGAGGAAACCATGTCCGCGTCTTGAAATTTTTCGGCTGGGCTGCCACGGCGTTGTAGAGGTGCCATAGCCCGAGCAAGAGGAACCCCGCTCCCGACAAGATGTGTCCCACGGACGTCCCCATCGCAGGTGAATCCGAAACTTATCCCTCGAGGCTCCGACCTCCGCCTTTCTTACGATTCTGCTTTCAGACTGCTGCAGAGATAGCCTGCACACCATCGAGGGAAACAAACTTGTCAGCTGGAATGCACAAGTGTTGCATCAGAATTCGACAGGTGAAAATTCTTCTAGAGTTGCTCATTCTTTCATGTCTGTGATTTGTGAGTCGATGAGAGCTGCGTACTTGTCGAGATTGGGAAGGTAAGAATTACTCCCTTTCCAAGACTACTCATGTGCACCCAAAAAAAGGAAAAAATAGAAGCTGAGCCTCTTAGAATTACTAACCTCTCATAAGGTGGATTTGCTACGAGCTAAACAATGGAAGTAAAGCTCACTGTGCTTCTAGAATGCAGGGTGTAATACTGCCGAATGAGTTACAGATTCGGCATTCTGCATCTAGGAATAGGAGGTAGCTGTGAATATCTAATGCTATTGTATGAATTCGAGACGGAGAAGTCAAGGAGGAATTCCTCCTGAATGAGTTCATAAACCGCGTGAGAACCTAATTCTCGGATACAAAGTGGAATTTGATATCTGATTGTACATTTTCGAAAGGAATTTAATACACGTAGATGCAATTATGCAAATGTGCAGGTTGTGACAATTCACGTGAACTTGACATCATTGACAGTCTAACTTTAATGCGCTTCTCGAATTGAATGTAGTCTGATTGCTGCATGAATTCCATACCGTGCAACACAGGGGCATACAGGAATTGAGCATGAATTGCAAAGAGGCGGCTACATTAATCCAATATAGAGAAACACAACCATGGACAACTCAACATCCGGCTTCATTCAAAACTTGCAGGAAATCGATAACAAATACCGGCTGGCTGAGGAGTTTACCTGTCGTCACGAAGACCCGAAAGAGGCACAGAATTTCACTCCAAACTTTAGAACACAGCCCAGCAATATTCCATAACTGCAGACGGTCCGATGCTCTTATACAGCCCCACAATCCACCCTGCCTCGGAGAAGACGTAAAAAAATCTGTACTCTTCTTCCTTCAGGCTTCGTCAGCAAGGCAGCCGTCATGAATCCTCCAGCCCACCACCCGACACTGTAACCTTTTTAATAGCGTCTGCGAACAGATGACCCAACAGACCTGCACACTACTCACTACTAGACAACGCCAATCACTAGTAGCAGCTTCGACGCTTTTGATTCCTATTCTGAGCCTCGCCTGAATCTTAGAGGTCATGGGCGTCACAACAACAAAAAAACGTGATGCTACACTGTAACAACAAAAAAAGTGATGCTACAGTGTGTCAAGAGCGACAGGTTCAGAAACAAAAACGTCGAAACTGCTACCAGTGAATTGTGCGCCCCCTGTAGATCACAAGAGGATAAACTCTCGCCCCAGTCAACCACCCACGTACACCGATTTCTGGAACCCCGAATCCCCCAAGCAACATTTATATAGTGCAGCTCCAGAGCTGATGAAACTTCACGTCCTCCTCATAAAAGGTTCCCAGTGACGCATTCAACTCTTGACATGCACGACCCGCAGCTTCCCTATCGAAGGAGATTTTGGCGGAAATGCAGGATATGCAGAAAGTCCCAGAACATGGATTCTCCAAAGCGCTTTACACAGTGGCGATTGCGGCACTGCGATGTTGGAGATTCAACCGGTTCGGTGATGGTGTCAGACCAGTCTCTAGAATTTTCCTTTTTTCTCACATCCTTTTTCGATGTCCAGTGGAGCCTCCCTCCTCGACATGCAACTGTACTGTTGCAAGCTACTACCAGTTACGCTTCAGGCTTACGACACCGGAGAGTGAAAGTCAGACCACCACCAGTTACGCTACAAAAAAATTCTAAAAACTCATCTCCTGGCTCCAAGCTCATCCCGGAAAGTAGGTGCGAGCTGACGTCTGACTTTCACTCTCCGGTATCGTAAGCCTGAAGCTGCGCTCCGGCACTCATGATCAGGTGAGATTCGCACCCTGGCTCCTGCGGCTCCGGAACTTGGTTTATTTTATGCGCTCGAGTACAACGTGCCAGTACGTCCCGCATCACCAACTTATAGCCAGCCTCCACACTCGTTACCGACGAGGATATCACGTATCACTGGAGTGGACACAGGACTGGATTATTTTATTGCATAGATGAGGAACATGTGGGAGAGCACGGCGACATGGATATGAGTGAATTGGTCTGAAATGACTCAATACAGACACACTTTCCCCGAGGTCATGAACCGGATTCCGCCGTGCTATCGATGCGTACTGTCTAGGCCCAAGATCATCACCATCCTTGAAGAATCCTGAATCTAGAATATGTTGGTCCTTTTTATTCTGCTTCGTTGACACGAGCAAAGCCTTGCAGAACGACTCACATAAGGTACATGCTTCCGGAGTCCGGCTGTTGTTGTGATTCAAGTTATCTCTCTTGAGGTCGGAATAATACAAAGTTTCTTAAGCTTCAACTTCCTTGAGTGTGGTTGGAGTAGGAAAATCTTTTAGAACTTGGATCTTATCTACACACATTTGTTATTCTTTGGCTGATACAATCATATTTAAAAATTCCATTGATTGATGATAGAAATCACATTTAGAAAACTTTACATACAATCCATGTTGTCGTAGTCTATCAAGAACTTCGTGGACCACTACTTGATAGTCTTCTAATTTTTTTTGAAAATATGAGAATGTTGTCTAAACAGATGCCTATCTAGACATCCAAAAGATCCACAAAAATAATTTGCATGTAGGCTTGAAATTGTGTTGGGGTATTAGCCAACCCAAATGGCATTACTGAATATTTGAATAGGCCATAGCGGGTCTATATAAATATTTAGTGGTAGAGATAAGAACCAATAAGAACCAAGGTATGGCAAACCTTAGTCCACGCAGAGATAAGAACCAATGGAGTGCTTAAGAGTCTAGATATGTAGAAGTTATCTTTGCAAGTATTGGAAGTAGGAACCAGGGATCCTTGGACACAAACACTCCTTATTTGATTACCCAATTCAGAATACATGAACTTGACAAATAAGATCTCCACCCGCCCCTCGCCCGCCCCTCGCCTAGATCGCCCCCCGCTCGTCATTTCAAGGTGCGCCTCGCCTGCTCTCGTCAAGTATCCATCTCACACGCCTCTCGACTGCTCCCATCTGGGATAAAAGTCGGTGTTTCCAGACCTGTACAGTTCTCGTTTTTGTAATGGATGTGGTGGTGGTTGTTGTTGTTATGATCTGGGTTAGGGCTCACAGTGGAAGTTTCAGGGCTGTTGGATTGGAACTTGTTTGATCGAGTGGTTTTGATGATGTTTTTGTTTGTGAGATTTTATTTTTTTCTGGATTGGGTGGTTTGTGGAAAGGTTTTTGACCTAACTTGGGGTTGGTGTTCAGGATTGCGGAGATTGTCTGGAGCAGGGACGTAGTCAGGGAGGGTGGCCTGTAATGTGACTAGTGTCGGGGTGGTCTAGCTGAACATTTTGACAGCGAATATAAGGTTCAGGTTTGTGGATTTAGGTTTTTTAGAGATGCCGAATGGGTACAATGAATACGACCACAAGATAGACTATTTGTTCAGGGTTGTGATGATTGGAGACTCCGCAGTCGGGAAGTCGCAGCTGCTTGCTAGATTTTCTCGGAATGAGTTTAGTCTTGAGTCCAAAGCTACAATTGGAGTTGAGTTTCAGACGCGGACCATTGTTGTGGACCACGAGACCATCAAAGCTCAGATCTGGGATACTGCTGGACAAGAAAGGTATGATAGCTTTTTCTGAGGTGTTGTAATGAGTTGTGTTGGTGAATTGTGGTGGGGTTAAACTGCCAATTGCACTTTGGTTGTGGGACTGGCATCGAGCTTAGCACTGCCTTTTGGAGGACAAGTATTTTTAAGTCATTGATTACTGACTAGGGGTTTTGATTTGTGCACTAGACACCAATTGATCCTTTTTATTTGCTCCTTTGGAAATCACCCGTTAAGTATTAGAGCTTCATGTTCGAACTTCCTCAATTCATCATTTAATGTGTGGAAGTGTTTAGGTGTCTGATTCGTACATGCCTTATCTTTGAATGTAGTGAAAGTTGTCTATTCTAGAGGAATTCTACCAGCACGGAATGGATCGTTTTTCTTTCGCAGAATTAGTGGCTGACCGCTCTCGGAGTCTTGGTTATCAAAATTCTCTCATTGTGCACATTGATTGATTGAATCATAGTCTAGGGTTTTTGATGCACTGGTCTTATTTGATATAAATTCCCTTCTCACGTTTCAATTTCAATGTCGAGCAGGTACAGGGCGGTGACAAGTGCCTACTACAGGGGTCCCGTAGGTGCCATATTGGTGTACGATATCACTAAGCAACAATCCTTCGATCATGTACAAAGGTGGCTTGACGAGCTGAGGGCGCATGCAGACGCAAATATTGTGATTATGCTGATCGGTAACAAGTCCGATCTGGGCAACTTGAGGCAAGTTGAAACAGAGACTGCAAAAGAATTTGCGCAGAAAGAAGGGCTGTCATTTCTGGAGACCTCAGCCATGGAGTCTACAAATGTGGAGACTGCATTTTACACTGTATTTTCTGAGATTTACAAGACTGTTAGCAAGAAAGGTCTCATTGCAGATGAAAACCAAGGTACCTCTGCAGTGATGCCTGGCACGAAAATCAATCTTACAGATAAGGACGATGTAATCGGGACCAAGAAAGGAGGATGCTGCTCAACTTAAGGTTCACCTAGATAATTCTTGATTTGTACCGTTGTCTAGGTAATTCTTAGATTTGAACATATACTAAATGGGTGCTTATACTTTGTCAAATGTACAGTACAGTTCACAAACTTGTACAAGCACCCATTTAGTATATGTTCTTTAATCTTGAACGTCATTGCTAGTCAGCGATTAGAAAGCTGCATTGCGTTGCGTATTGAATTGCAATTTCGGCTTCAGGACAATCCTTTGAGTTAAGAGGGTAGGCCTCAGTGATGCTGTGTTACGTTTGCTGGTCCAAACCTCCTTCGTTTAGAATCAAATGTAGCTTCTAGCAAGCTAGCGTAGTTGGTTTCAATCAGCAATTCAAATTGAGGCTAGAACTGCGATTGCAGTCGAAAACGGTAGCAAGTCGTTACATGACTTGGTTTGCTTTCCTTTTCCTGGATCATCGCCAATAAAGTCTTCAGAGAGCTGCCACAGTCATTTATTCACTTCGAATACCGACAGGTTTTTCATAATTAAAGCGCCTGGAAGATGGAGGGATTCCACACAAGTACACCGAACTTCGGAGTGCGATTCGGTGCACAAATGCACTGTGCGTTTGCTAATGCTGCTGACGCTGGCAGCAGCTCACTTCGTCATGACCAACGAACAAATGGTGCTGTCTTTTCCCAGGAATTTAGTGCACTACTTGTTGTGAAAGCAAACGCCGGACAGAGGGCAAGCAAAACTGCACTTCATTCTAATGGGGGAATTTGCCAGTGAGTTTGTTCTCGCCTATTGCGGTTATCCCTGATATTAACAAGTGATTGCAACCATGCCTAGCAAGTTTCCAGTATGGAGCGAGTAAACGGATTCATGATGAAAAATATTTATCTGAGGCTTTCGGTGCAGTTCACAACAAGCGTTCATAATACGAGTCACGAGTGTAGGTTGCAGTCTCTTTCTGTAGGAAAAACTACACTCTACACTCGAATTATGAACAGAACAGACGAGTTCGTCATGAACGCTGGCAAAGGCATTCAAAAATAATGCAATTGGGCGAATGAAGTCGAAGGTATTCAAAAGTCGACGAAGTTCGAAAACTAATGCGTGCGTCTCGAGATCAATTCCTCTAGAGCAAGTTCAGTAGAATCCATTAGTTTCTATAATATGTTTCATGTGGTTTGTGTATGTAAAAGAGTCTAAAGGCAGGGCAGAACATGGAAGAGGGCAAAGATTTTGCCTTGGATGCGTTGTATTGAAATTACAAATCAGGACCAGATGTGTTTAGGCTTATCATTGTTGTATTGCAATGCCATCAAATTAAACGTGTCCGTGCATACAAAGTGTTGATAACACTGCCTATTGCAACAACCGTCTAACTGCCTTCCCATTTCTGCGGGGCCCACAATTTTAATTGTAATAAAGCAATAAAAAATTACCCCCTCCGTCCCACTAAAAGACCGTGGTTTCATTAGAATCTTGGAATTAAGGCAACGTTTAAATTTTTGGCAAATTTTTGCCTAAATCTTACTTCATTTTGGATGTGGCTACTTGTACATTAGAAAAAATGAAAAAAAAAGCCGATGAAATTGTCAAAATCTTCTCAAAAAATTTCACAATTGCCACTATTTGGATAAAATTGCATTATAATAGTTAAATATATGAATGAACATATCAATATGGATGATTCTATCCATGTTTTAATTATATGGCTACATTCCAAGATGCTTGTTAATTTGCCAACAAAAATACAAAAAATAAATGCTAAATTAAAGGCAATTACATTTTTGATGTCCCTAAACTCTAACACATTGCATGTATATTATATGTTTCAATATATACCTCCATGGAGTGTCCAAAGGACATTCTCCTTCAAGGAATGGCCTATGTTGGCAAAATTGAGTAATCATACACCAAACAACGTTCTTATTTAAAGACAAATTTTCTGACCAAACCACGATCTTTTAATGGGACAGATGGAGTACTTACTTATTTTATCTGATATAAAACATTGTATGATTACGGAAAAGACAATTAAGGCATGTTGAAATGTATAGTACATAAAAATATACACATAAATGTATAAAATTTCTATTTTTTACCAAAATATTTTGTCATTAACTATAAGTTTTGAGTTTACATTTTGTATTTTTAAAATATGTAAAGTTTTAGTTGATTTTCTAGTTCTCAAAATGTATAAGATCTATATAGAAAAGTGCATATATAATGTGCATTGCTAATAGATATACAAAAACATGCCATTATAGGATGTTTAATAGTGTCTTATGAACCCACATTTAGTACACATAGCAAAAGGTTATTTTATGGAATAGTTTTGAAGTGTGATATTGGCATAAAGTCATATATGATCTTACCAACAAAAAGCTTCAAAATGGTCCATGATAAAAATACAAATTAAAAAAATAAAAGAATCAATAATTTTGATATGCAACAATAAAAACCATTTCATCTTTCTCTTCATCCAAAGTCACTTTTCGTAATCCAACTCTAAGTTTATACCATCAAAAGTAATTGGGACTATCAAAGAATAGTTTTCATTTCTCTTCGTTCTATCTATGATGTGACCAAGTCCATAACCATATGGGCATATAGAATTTATCTTGGTCACGACTCTTATCTTTATGTATACCGACCCTTAACTTGATAAAAGAGAATAACAAACAAGCCTTCCGTGTTTGCCATTCAATTATTGTTATCTTTAAAACTCCAACTCCACCCTCCACTTGTGTCCAAAATACTCATAATAGATCCATGATAAGCCTAAGAAAGACCTGAAAATCTTTGACCAGTCTCCTTCGGGTTGGTTGCGGCCTAACAATGGGAAAAAAAACTTGCACAAGACTCAAGTGAAGTTTCCCTTGTGCCGAAAAACACATGTCGAAGCGGAAAATGCAGTGAGCTCTCCGTTCTGTGAACATGAGGTTCACGTTATGCATATTTAATTCATAGCTTGAGTGACAAGTTCAGCTCTACATGAATCTGCAGAAAGAGGACTTACATTTACATTGTATAATTTTCATGATCTTGAGAATTCAGTTGATTACGTCCCAGAAGTCGATCTTCTCTTGTAATTAATTCTTTTCAACTTAGTACATAAACAAGCTGCTCATCTCTGAGCACAACATCTTCCAGCTCTTATGTTCTCATGCATGATCTGCTGAATTTGGGTCAAGTAGACATATGTTCCAAAGTCTATGATATCTACCAATATAACTAATAAGGTGTTACATGGCTCACCGCTCATGCCATAGCCTCCCTCATGAATCACGTTGAGGAATTTAGTATTCTACTTTGAACAATCTCTGTTCATTAACATGCATGCATGATGAAGGTGTCGCTCTCTATTTTGACACTTTTGAGAAGACCTAGGCCTATCTATTATAAATTTTTTGGGAAAGACCTACACTGAGTAGGAAATTGATGTGTTTTCGCTTTCTACATGCACATGCACATGGGTGGGTGAGTATAGGTGAGTAGTTTTGGTCACAAAGATGACAGAAACCTAAGTATAATATTCCGGTGCTGTAACCTGTTCACTGTTCCTACGAAAGGGGAAATCAGAAACAACACATTTCGTACTACTGCTGTCTTGAAAGTGCAGGTAAGGATTGAACACACAAATTTCATGTGTGTAAAGCTCGAAACAAGAAAATCGTGTGATGTTATTCTGGAGGGTAGAGTACAGACTGTTCGATTGGGGCCGGCACTGATGGTAATTAATTTAGTAAACATAGCTCCACTGAGCAGGGAGTCGATCCAGATGCATCATGCGACTATAAGAACAAGATAGAACTTCGTGAGTTTCAGTGTGGCAAACATTGGCGATCAGATCGATTTGGTACAAGGTTCATCGATCAGCTCGTGCATCTTCAAGTTCGATAACCGGCGTTTTGAAGACTCCTCAGGTAGACAGGTCTGTCAATTCTGAAGTCCTAAGTCTGGATAGCTGGGCATGTCTGAGCTTTCCAGAGTCCGTATGTCAATGATACTGGTAATTCGATTGTTTTGTCGACAAATTGTTCCTCAATGGATGATACCCGCCATTAATACTGACAATGGTGGCTTGCTTGCTGTTGAATTGGTGCATGTATGTAGACGACATGGCTCTCGTCAAGATGCCTCGTTACGTGATGTTTACTGATGGTGACAATGACAAATATCTCTGCCTGCACGAGTATAAAATGGACCACCCTTTCCTAAGTTTCAATTGCGCCGTCAAAACCTTGTTTGGAGCGCACGAGGTGATTCCTGTGCCTGGCCTGGAGAGTGTGGTCATGATCAAGAGCCTGTACAACGACCATTTCTGGAGGATGAGCCCGTCGCAGTGGATCTGGGCAGATCAGTCTCACAAACCCAGTACCGACAACCGCGACTGCCTCTTCAAGGTGGTCCATATCGGTCATGTCGATGGTGTCAGTAAGGTGGCGCTGCAGTGCTTGGCCAACGACCGCTACTTGAAACGCTATACTGAGGGAGGTGTAGACAATTGCCTCAGTGCACTGGCGACTAACCACTTCAAAGATAGCTGCGCGCAGCTGAAAGTAACGGAGGCCTTGTCCCACCGTCGCGTGTTCGATGTGACTTACCTCTATGACCAGCTGCAAATTACCCGCAAGGAGCCCACTTGTCTAGTCACCAATACAGCCACGAACAGCTCGCGTTCCAACACGGACGTCACGGTGAGCCTCACGTTTGACAACGAGAAGAGAACTTGTTGGCGCGACTCCACGACGGTCACCACGGGCATGTCCGTGGAGTTCACGGCTGGCATTCCCGATTTTGGATTCTCGCAGACGATGTCAATGTCCAAGGAGACCATCAACACGATTGAGTTCGGCAAAGAGACCGCGGAAAAAAGAAGTGTGACCGGCACCTTCACCATAAAAGATGTGGCACCGGGTGATACGGTACGTGGGCCTGAATCCAGAGCTACACAATTCATACTGTAAATGAAGGCATTGATTCATTGCTGAATTTCTTTCATGTATGCTAGCTTAATCTGTCATGATCTGATCGATTGCATATTATATGCTAATTTCTACTTGGTATTAATAGCTCTAATTTCGTTTGCTAATTGCATGAATTTTTCAGGCATGTATTACAGTGAAGGGGACTGAAGCATATGGGACAGTCCCATTTAAGTACAAATTCCAGGACACGCGCGTGGACGGGTTGACCATGGAAGAGGACACAGCCGTGGATGGTGTTTTCATGGGTGTGCAAGTAATGGACGTGAAGTGGGAGGCGACTGATTCGAGGGGAGCTCCAAAGGAGGTGATCCAAATTAAAGAGTTCAATTAGTTGCAGTTGGCTTCGATCGAAGATGTGCATTCAGAGGAATCAGAGTGCGTGTAAGACTGAGCAGAGTTTTAAATAAACAATCCGAGGCTGTTTTGCCGACTGACATGTAACACTGCACAGTCATGTCTACACAAGCATTTCTACTGCAGTGCATGTTCATACCGGCTATGTATTCTCGGATCATATATATTGTACGGGTGAAGTTCACCGGGTATCATGGCTACTACAGCATGGCACCGTTTGAACTCTAGGTGGCAGCATACGAAAACATCATTAGCTCTTTTCCCGCTCAGCTAAGCCCGTGGTACTAAACCAAAGTGCAGCTATGGCTTTTGTTATCTTGTGCTTGCTGAGCATCGTGTAGGGTACTAGCATGAGGAGCTTCTTGCTTGTATATTGTAGCAATGGCCGTGTGACGTTATCGTCCTGTGTGAGGACATGTTGTACTAAAAGCCGTGTTTAGGCTTTGTGACTTAATACACTGGAGAAGAGTTAATGGTAAAGACTAGTGTGTAAGAGTCGGTCAGAGTTGTGATTGCGTGTGTAAGTCTTCAGTTACTCTAACAATATATATGTATCCACGCGCGCGTTGGGATTTCCAAAATCCACCACCACAAGATGTTCAATTTGATCGATGTTTGCAAAAACAATCACAATGCATTTAACTCAGGTTTTTTAATTAATTAAACGTTGTGATGCAGTGCGTTCTTCGACAGTGAGGGCTTATCTTCTTGTTATCTTGAACATGTTATCTTCCATGCGAAAGTTGGAGATCGAAACGCCGAAGGTCATGGAATGATCTGATTTTAAAGAAATGGATATGCCTAGGAGTAGAATACATTCATATTGATTATTCCCTATTCAATGGGGCTCCAGATTCACATAGCGAAACTTTGTTGGATTTCGCCAAGGCGTGAACTCCACTTTCTCCCTTCGGATTTCAGAACTGTTTGCAGGCCATAGGCTCTTCAGATTCCTCACCTTCATGGTCCTGATGGCCTATTTGGTAGCTCTTACACTCCAACAGACTCTTGATCGTTCTCGTTGGCCTTTAGGCAAGGGCCAATCTCTTCACCTTCAACGGCCCGTCGCTCCAGAAACCATGAGGGCGTGGCTGTGGACGCATGGAGCTTGAACTGGCTTCTTCTCGATGGTCTTCTGGGGATTGATCAGGCGATTGTCTGTCTCTCTCTGCAACAAGGCTGTAAGTTGTGTTCGTAGGTGGTGAAGCTTGCAGGGCTTGAAGTATCGGTAGTTTGCTTCATGGGAGCATAGATTTTGCATTGGATCGATGAGGATTGAAATATTGGTGCTTGCACTTCCTCGTTCAAGATTTTTATGTACACTAGCATATGTGATAAGCTGCAACTACAAATACGGAGATTTTATTTAAGAAACATTTGCATGAAAATTTGAGCAAATGCTGCAAATCATAAACTTGATACACTGTAACTACATGTTATTTGATAGAAGTCTTGAAGTGGTATGGAGTGTATTTTTTGGTGTTGTTGGAGACGGTTCTACCTCTCTTGGAGGGAATTACTACACTTCTGTACATATTCCCAACCTACCGGTTGTGGCAGAGATTGTTGTCACTTTTATTCATGTGGACCACTTTGGAGAATTGGAGGTCGTATGTGCCACATTGTGAACAGCTTTGTTTAATGTGTCACCTGCACACTCAGGAGTCAGAAATCTTGTCATCAGTTAACTAGTACATTTGCAGCTTGTAAGGTCACACAATGAGAATGTCCCTGATAGTATTGTCATATTAGTAATGCTCATGTGTAGAAGAACTGAGCATATTTTAGTGTGCTAAGGTACAGTACTGAACTCAATATACGTCATATTATCCAGTGAGTTTGTGTGCAGACCACTCTTGTGTGGCATATCCAGCAAATTCAAAATTACATTCAATTTCCTCAAGCATTGAGTTATGTTTAAAATACAGGAGTGCTATGAACATATTGACACATGACACCGATTAGCAGTGATGAAGGATCAACGATTTTTTATTTTTTTTTACCCCTAAAAATCCAGGAAAGCCGAAATGGGTTTTTGCTGTTTTGGGCAGCCAAGATGAAGGGGTTAAAATTAATATTTTTGCCTAAATTTTTTACTGGATGCTCCCTATACTGCAAAGTGTATGTGGTAAAATTTTCAAAGCCAAATTTCAATTTAAAGACCTTTAAATTTTAGGTTTCAAATCCAGAACGGGCAGCTTAAAATTAGAGTTTTTTTTAATTTTTTTTCTTGAAATATTTTCATAACCAAACCACCACTCAAATTCCAAATAGACCCAAGTCAAAAATAAACCAATTTTACAAGGGGCTGCCTCCAAAATTTACAAAGACAAGCTTCAAATTTTTGAATTATTTCTTTCAAAATTCATCAAAATTTGAGATTTTGAGATTTTTCAAAACAAATTTCGCCCAAAAATCAAAAATTTTTAAAGGCACCTAACCATTGTTTAGATTTTTCTAAAACCAAGTATACGTAACGTCATACATGTTTTACGATATCATCGTTTTTAGACCTTCTTCTAGAAAATCATTTTTATGAAGATCCTAAAAAAGGAATAAATCTCTAAACTTTTGCATGGAGGTACCCAACTTGATTACCTACATGGAAAAAAATATGAGCAAAATTTTTGGGATAATGAACATCAAGTCCCCATTTTCACCATTTACCCTATGTCGTTCGGTTTATACCAAAAAAAACTTTTGCTTCAACTTTGAACATTATAATCTCACAAATGTTAAACATCCAACGGTTGAAATTTTTATCAGTACTTTTAAAGAGGGTAAAGTACAAGATCTTACGGTTAGATGTCTAAAAAATGAAAAAAACCTGGTTTGAACCGTCATTCTCACAAAGCGGTCAAAAATGACAGTTTTGGAACTTGGAGCTTCCAAAAACGGCTGGATTTTTAGGGGTTAAATGCAGTAGAGACCATTATACTTTGCAACCAAAATTTACAAATCATGGAGAATCATTGATCTGTCTAACAGTGCTTTGGCAAGCAATATATTAGAAAGCATTCATCCCACGACCTTGAATACGATAATGTCTTCCAACACAAGAACAACATCGTCATGATGTATATATTACGAAGTTACAGGACATGAAAATTCGCGTTGGGCTCCTACAAAACAAAATCATGTGAAGTTTTGTGCTGCGAGATTTAACATTTATTTGGCATCCCACTGATGCTCGTTTTTTAAATGCTTGTATTCTCCATTTCGGGTAGTTCTACATTCCCTGACTTTATAGTGGAAGACAACATAGAAATTTTTTGATTAAATTTTCCTACAATGTTGTGGTGGTTATGAATTTCAAGACACAAGTATTGATAATAATTTTGAGAGAATCCAAAAACATTTTAGTTTTTTTGAGCTTGACTATGAACAAATAAGAAGATGATTGGATGTGGCAAAAAACTTTTTTTTTATTATATTGATTTTTTATTGCCAAGTTTAAAAGCTCAAGAGGATTCACTATTGTTTACTTGATGTATGGTAAGCACACTTTCATCATTCGTTACAGCCTTGGTTCATTATCCTCTTTATTGAAGACTTGGAAAGTTAAGTTTGAAGGTACTTAATAATAATGAAATAGAGACATTCATAAGTGTTACAGTGTAGATAGTTTTTAAAAATATTCTGAGACTTTTCTAATATCAATGTTAGCGTGTAATAACAATTTACGTGAGGTGGTTCATTATCTATCTATATCTATATCTATATCTATATCTATATCTATATCTATATCTATATCTATATCTATATCTATATCTATATCTATATCTATATCTATATCTATATCTATATCTATATCTATATCTATATCTATATCTATATCTATATCTATATCTATATCTATATCTATATCTATATCTATATCTATATCTATATCTATATCTATATCTATATCTATATCTATATCTATATCTATATCTATATCTATATCTATATCTATATCTATATCTATATCTATATCTATATCTATATCTATATCTATATCTATATCTATATCTATATCTATATCTATATCTATATCTATATATATATATATATATATATATATATATATATATAATGTATTTTTTGGAGGTTTTTTTTTGTTGAAGTATAAGTATTGGGAAATGTTTATTCTCATTTCAAATTTTGCATACTCATTAAACCTTTAGAAGCAAAGTTATTTATTTTAAACTAGGATCATATTGAATAACACTATTTTTGTAGAAATATTATACTTGGAAAATACAAAAAGATACTATCGACTACAACACTCAAAAAATAATTGGAACCACATATATTTTTTATATTGGAATATTCACTTTCAATGTTATTTTGTTCTCATTAATCATAACATTCATGTTGCCCCATAGAACATAACAAACAAATGAAGCTTTAAGGCTTTGTTCTATAGGCTTTATTCAAGTCCAATTATAGTCCAACTACCATTTTTTGAGTGTTTTATTCAATACTACTTTGAATCTTTTAATATACATTTATGTAGATGCAATTCTCCATATTCTTCTACATCCAAGTCAAGAAGTACAGTAGAAGAAAGCCCATAATTATGGCCTTCTTATTCACCAACTCTTTTTGAAAGTAGAACGTGTCAAGAGGAGACAAAATATTTTTCTGTGTGAAAGATAATAACACAAAGATTTTTAAAATGGTAGAAATAAAAAAATTCTAAGTCTTTTGATTGAAATATGTAGATGACTCTTTTTATTGCTATGTCAAAGAACATGTCCTTGAGAAACTTAGCTCGCCTTTCATTAAAAGCTTGGCCTCTTCTGATTATAAAGAGGATGGAAAAAAACTTGCTGGAAAAGAAGATTCAATAGTTGCTGATCATCTTATTTCAAGGTAAAATGTTAATGAATTGGAAGTAAATATTATTAGAATGATGAAGCTGATAATTAATGTTTTATTGAAGATAGAATGAAGCATGTATGAAAATGCTAAAGTACTTCTACCTTGAGGCCCAAAAGTTAGCAAATTAGCACTATTTCATAAACTGATTATTTTTAATTGACCAAATTTGGCCCAAAAATGCTTTATGCCCAAGCGGTGGTACATGCAAAATTTCATGGTCAACATCCTGTTGTAGTGAGTGTGATAGATGTTTTAGTCTGAGGTTTGAAAGAAGGGTTGCAAGACATATTGCATGGGACTGTACATTAGTATAATAAGACACCAATGTGGAATGAAGTGGCAGTAGAAGCAAACTTGGTGTTCCTCATTCATATAGTGTTGCCCTTCACTTACATAGAATTTGGAAAAAAGATACTTTTGTTTGTCTTTTGTGACCTAATTAACACACCCATTTTCTAAAATACTTGAAAGAGTAAGTGAAGAGCAACAAGTTGCTAGCACTGTGGGGATTGTGTAACCATTAGATAGTTGCATTGGATTAGAGCAACTTGCTTGTATTATATTCACAAGGTCTTTATCAAAGATTAGGTAGTCTAAGCGCAGCCTTAAATAATGGTTTTCCATGCCAACTCTAAAGTGCCTGGTTTAATGGAGACACTCAACTATACTTACCAGATAAATATGGTGAATCAATTTGACAAATCCATCTTTAACCCCTAAAGGTTCAAGCCGTTTTGGGACCCCCAAAACAAAAAACTGTGATTTTTGACAACCTTGTACAAGTTGGAGTATGATTCTTATTTTTTTACTTTTTTGGTACATTCAACCGTAAGATCTTAAACCTAACTACCTGCACTCATACCATGTCAAATTTCAACGGTTGGATCTTTACCATTTGTGAGATTATAATGTTCAAGGTTTATTGTTTTATTTTTTTTGGCTTTGCGAGAAAGGCATACTCTAAATGGTGCCAAGGGAGACTTGATGATTGTTACCCCAAACATTTTGCTCATATTTTTTTCCATGTAGGTAACTAAGGTGGGCACCTCATGCAAAATTTTAGAGTCTCATTACGCTTTTATGGCCTTCATACCAATTATTTTCTAGAAGAAGGTACAAAAACTACAATATGGTAAAACTTGAAGCACGTCAAATGTGTTTGGTTTTTTTAAAAATTGAACGGTTAAAAGTTACTTCTATGCGTTTTTGAATTATAGGGTAAAAAAAATTTGAAAAATTCCTAAATCTCGAATTTTGACAAATTTTGAAAAAAAAATTGTAAAATTACCAAAAACTGTGAAGATTGTTTTTGTAATTTTTTGAGGCTGCCCTTGTAAAATTGGTAAGCTTTTTGACATAGGCCACTTTCGATTTTGAGTAATAGATAGGCTATGAACACATTTCCAAAAACGAAATTGTAAAAAACCTAATTTTAAACTGCGCGTCTTGAACTTGAACCTAAAATTTCTAGATGAAGGTTCTAAAAGTGAAATTTGGCTTTGAAAATTTTGCCACATACACCTTGCGGTGTAGGGAGCATCCAATAAAATTCCTGGGTAAGAATATTACTTTCAACCCCTTCATCTAGGCTGCCTGAAACAGCCGAGAGCCATTTTGGATTTCCACAACCTTTAGGGGTTAAACTTTATGTTTGATTTTTTTATTAATTTTATATCATTCTTTGTATTATATCTTTGTAGACCCTTATATTTGTTAGTAGACTAATCCATTCTAGAATACGAATCTCCTACAACAATAGTGGTAATTTTTTTTAAGTCTATTATTAAGTTTCAAGGTAAGCAATATATGAGCTGTTGTGTTGAATTAAGAGATAGGATATAAGACATAGATACATTTAGAAGAGATTGTTAAAGAAGTGTGATGGCTATATTTTTCTTTACATTAACATTCTTTAGTAGGATGAGTTTGTTGCACAATGAACAATTGAAGTTTTAAACAAGAACGGTGGAAGGATGAAGCTATGTGTTTTATTAGAATTTTCTCCTTCAAGCTTGAAAAACAATGACATGTTTTCAATTCTCATATTAGTAAATTTTATTTTGAAATATAAATTGGATAAATTTTTTTTGATGATAATGTAAATAAATTTTAAAAATAAAATGAATTTATTTTAATACTTTGAGGAATATGTAATTAATCATAATTTTGTCTACATATATGGATACAAAAATGAGGTGCATTCTTGAAATCAAATCTTGACTTCAATAGTCTTCAAAATCTTAATTTAAGACATACAATGCCACTCTTAAAATCCTACATTTCAAACATACATGCTACAACAAACGGAATACAACATGGTTGTACTATGCATAGTCACTTACATGCAATTCATGGGATTCTATTATTATAATAACATTTGTTCGAGTCTTGATCTTATTGAACTCCATTAGTACTCATTGAATGCTATCAAATTCTTCATCTTCTACCTTTTATAGAATAGAATTTAGACCTTGTATAGTGCTAAAATTTTGTCATCAAAATAATTCAAATTATAATAATTATCTTTGGGTTGGATAATTTTTTTTTTAAAAAAACTTCAAACTTTGTAATCTTCCAATTCATGGAGTCAAATTACATGGATTTTTTAGAGCATGTAGTTTTAATAATCTGAGGTACAATTCAACGATTGGAGATATAGAGGAGGTTTTTCAATATTCCTATTAAAAAAAAAAAAATGCAATTTTGTAGTGTTTTGGTAAGATAAAGTAAATGAATTTTAGAATTCAAACATTTAAATTAATGAAGAATGGCCAAATTGATGAATATGATGTCCAACCTTTTGAAACACAAATAAAGGTCTGCAAATATTTTCTCTTTTTTGTATTCTTTGTGCACAATGGTGATTCCTAAGATCAAAACACATACAGTAGGCAACTAACAAGCTTAGGTAGAAAATAGTCAATTAAAAGTCCACCTAAATTTTCTAGGAAATTCTTGACTCTGTTTGTCCGGAAAAAAATAAAAAATAAAATTATGGTACTACCAAAAATTACACAAATTCAAGTGGTATGTGGCAAAATTAGCAAAATGGTATCAAATATGTTCTACAGACTTTAAACTATAGCACACAACAATATGTCTGCTTAAGGTTACTAATGAAAGCAATTCGAGTAAAGTTAAAGGTAGAAGTAGGGGCCATCTCTATTGAAAGCAATCCTAAATATTTATGAAATTGGATGAATGCATAACTCATATTTAACTATAATTCAAAATTACCTAACTTTGAGATATTATTTCCCAAATTGCCTAAGCGCCTTTTGCACTTTAATCAATTATAAAGCAAAACAATGCCCAAGCTACTAATTGCTTACGGTAACCAAGTGCTTTGGAAGGTGTTGGTGACTTTCCAACATGTGGTTGTAAAGCAAGACGTTTTATGGAATGATAGAGAGCGACAATATTGATCTATATGATTGTAACGCTAAGGGACCAATTTAATTTGAGAAGGATCACCTACTGACAAAACTAGGCCTCCATTAACTGATTATGATGGTACTAATTTTTCACTCCCTTTTGCTGTTAGTATCCCCTCATTGGCCTATCAATCCTCTAACTATCATTGTTTTTTGATGTTGGTTTTTTTGGGAGCTAGCTAGGGACAATTACATAAGCAACTATTCATCAATTATTGGCATTTTTGGTTTTTGGACCTCATAAATTCAATACACTTCCAAAGGATTTGATTTTTAATACATATTCTCTATGTTTGTGTGACCTTTGTGTATTTTTATTACAACTCCATTGCCATTTAACTAGGAGAAGGTCTCCAATTTTGTCAGTTTTTGGTCTCTTTTTATGGATGAGACAAGCTAGGGAAAGTTTGAAATTATTACAACCTCAATGGAGGAAACATAGGTAATACTAATTTGGGAAAAGGCTTGAAATTTCATTCTCTAATGGTGATGTCTTCAATGGGTGCCTAATTTTTAATTTTCACATAAAGACTATCAGGGTTTGCATTGCTAACTATTCCTCTATGGAAAGGTGATAAAGTTTGCTGAATCACACATGCATTCTAACTCACCTTCCAACTCTATTTCACGAATAGAGTTATGCTTAAATATAGAAAATCTTGCTACATTAAGAGAGAATTTTCCTACCTTAGAGGAGATTTTGCTGCAAGAAAGGGAGTTTTGCTACAGTAGAGGGAACTGTTGTATCCCACACTCTGACACCCTATTGTAATGACTCATGAATATACATTATAAATCCAACAAGAACCAAATATAGGTATAGTATGGCACTTAGTATTTATATACATATTTTGAGTCAAATGGTGATAATTACATTGCAAGTGGAAAATACACCGTTGTGAACCAGGCCCGAACAAGCCAGGGCACTTTGTATTTGGCTTCACATACCAGTAGCGGAAACTCCAAATATCAACAACCAGTTCAAGTTCACATGAACAAGCTTGAAAGCAACCAGAGGACACATTCTTGTGCACTTGAAATTGGTCTACACTTTGCATGGTGCCTCTCTCCCAGACAAGTAGTTCGAAAGGAAAAAAATCCTGTAAACAGATAGACTGTTTTATCATAGTGCCAGGCCGCCAAATATGTTGGAGAGATAGCAGTGTGAGATAACCATGAAATGGCAATATTAGTGGAATGGAGATGATCCACTCCATTCTTAAAGGCTTCTGTGAAGTATCTATCTGGTTTTAATTTTAATTTTAATTTTTGAACTGCAACTGAGTTATACAGGTATGCTACAAAATTGTGTTATAACAGTTTATGTCTCCTCCACCACATCCACTTTGAACGACGACATGATAACGGAACACGCCAATGTGGGTTTGTGTTGGATCTGGTATCCTGGTTACTTGGTAGAAGCCCATTGTATGAACGCCAGTCATCAAGTGCAAGTTGGAGGTCCTTCAGTTTGTTGCTCAAGCCGCCTTTGCAACAGTTGGCGTGAATGGTCACTACCCGCTTCATGTCCTTGCTCATCTTCACACAGCCAAAAGAGCACACATTAATGGCATTCAAAATTTTTCACATACCTTTCCATTATAATACCGATGTGAAAAGATTTTTGAGGATGTTTTCATGTATGTGTGACCAATTCGGCAAGAAGAAAATTTGCACTATGCGTATAGTGTATGATAAAAAACGTTGTAGCATAAAACTTAGTGGAATACCACCGTCTAGTGTCAAGAACATAATCATCCTCTTTATGGTTAAGGTCAAGTGGAGGAAATTTTGAGCTTCGGTGTTTTGTTCTGCATTGTGCTCATTTGACAGGTTGTATGTTGGATGATTGCAAGCGGCAGCAATGAGTAAAGAAGATGAGTGACCTGGTGTTTTAAAGAGAGGGCTGACTACTATACCTGACAAAAGCCTGAGAAGTAAAGCGTTTCCAGAAACCGGATCTTGACTCCCAAGCGGCCGAAGCTCTTCTCTTGCAGCACAACACTGAGAACGTCTTGGTCATGTTTTCCAGGGACCCTCAGCCTGGCAGCGTACCAATACCTGTACATTGCAATGGTGTGTTCGTTGGACCGAACGTAGAGAAAGCCTCCATTTGGTGCATTCATCCCCACGTCATAAGGTCCGCCTATGTACTTGTCGCATGCAATCTGAAAATCACTGTCTTTGGCAAAATTTGGGAAGGGGTCACGAACCCACAGAACGTCTGCATCCTGTAGAATACAACAACACAATGCGCTCTGTCAAGCCACCAGGAAACATTACAGCAGTTCAGCTGTGCTCATAACAACACTATTAATATTTACGTCATAAGATCTTCATCATCTAAGGTGCCTTTAAGTGGGTATCATTTGGATCCAACTTTGGAGCAAACAGAGGATGCTAACATTCACAATCAGATTGAAAACAGAAATAGATCGACACCTAGACAGTACAACCATAAGTTGATAGTTCAATACTACTCTTTTATCACTTGCTTAACAATCTCATTCAGCTCTGATAATATTTTCTGTTGCCGAAATAGCATGAAGGAGATAGATGAACTGACCGAAAATACAAAGCTGTACCCCATCTCTAGAACATCTCCCAAGAATCTGATTCTCCTCCACATCATCTTCAAGTAATCCTCACTCATGAAGCTCTTCTCCCCTGCAAAATCAACCCCCGGTGTCTCTAATATGAAGCAGTAGGGGTGCAGCTGCAAGCACCGCTCATGCGCCTTCCGGTCAAGGGTGACAATCACCAAGTGCTCAAGCAGATGCTCAATGTTTTTTCCCCTCCGGAAGCTCAGCAGAAAGAGGTCTATCATGGTGCCCTTCGCTGCCCATGCCTCGTTGAGTGTTGTGATAATGACGGTCTTGTTTGGCATTGCAGCTCGGGATAAAATATATTGCAACTCCGTGTTATGCTCCCTCGTTATCTGGTAGACAAGAAATAATTTAACAAGGTAAGGTACCCTAATTTGAAGCGACCTGAACACTGAAATGGACGCAGCAGTTAACTTAGAAAGTAGGGATGAAAATCGGAACTCACCATATGTTCATAGGGCTGGAGAAGCGAGCTGCTGAAATTGGAAAGCATATGCTGGACCGATGGTTTTCGGTACAGAAATACATATGGCAAGCCCAGCAATGCTGATGCTACAGCAATGATGAGAATTTGGCTCACTCTCATCTTCAACGCAGCCATGTTTAAACCACTCTTTCCTGTATCTGTTGATATCGCCAACTAAACTACATCGGCTTCTTGACAAATTCTAACTCACAATTGTGCCGGCATTAAATCTCAAGTGTAGCACCCACATGCGCTATCCCTGTATTCGCAACTTGACAATAATTATATCCAAATTTAAGAGGAAAAGATGATCCACCCACACAGGCTCCTGTGCATTGCAGAAAATGTCAACTAGATTCTCTTCCTCTCTGTTTCAGTTTTCCAAAGCAATTGCACCAGATGGCCGTTTGAAAAGTGAACAGCTATTGCTCAATTATGCGCAATGTACACATAAATCAAGGACAAATAAAAAAGAAATGTACATACTGCTCCACTTCCAAAAGCGCTTCCCTCTCTAGAAGCACAATGACGATACTCTCTAGGATTTTTGCAATTCATTCCTGAATGCACAAATCCACCAGATTGTGCTTTGGTTTCTAATGCACACAGAGAGAGCTCACAATCCTGACTTCACCCGAAGGATCAACAAAACAAAAACAACTACGAAAAATCTGCAAAAACAGCTCCTCTTCTCCTACACTGCAAACAGAATGCCCTTCCAGAGCTACACTTCGCAATCCCAATCCACCCTCACATGAAGTCTAGCTCCACAACAACGATCCCCCAACTCCAACAAAAACCCAAATTGTCCAAACCTCAAATCCACGTTCTCTACCAATTGTCTCCACTTTTGGCAACTCTCTTAAACCCCTTCCGATCTCTCACCACCTGAACTCCATGGACCCAAAACCCAGGTAGGTAAGACCGATAGAGAACTTCAACAAGCAGTTACCCGTGTGCTCACTTATTGACACAAGACTTCCTTCGCCAACTTCACAGAAAAAGCCATCATAATAGCAACGCCACTCCTGACAGAAAATTAGAACCTTCCACTGGAAGCAGCTCAAGCTGACCCAAAGATTGGACTTTAGTTTAATGGGGCTCCTCTAGAGTCTAGCCATCACCTACTCCCAGAGAGGCAGATTGCATGCCTCATCAGGGCACATACAATAGCCTTTTTGGGGATTCTACCGACCGGAACTTCTGGTTTTTCGGGGTGTGTTTCCGGTCCCACAGATGGAAAATTTGACACCTATCCGGACTTATCTGGGCTGGACAATTTCGGAGTGGTATGTGGCGCAAGGAGAAGAGATCTCTTGCTTAAAAGTGTTGACAGGATTGGGACCAAGGTTTGGAGTTTTCACAAGTTACTGTACCTACTACAGTGTGGGGAGCAATTAGTAGGTACTGTAACAAACTTCAAACTAAGATGATCAAAGTGGGTTGGGCTGGTGTTGGATTGTCGTGAATGGAAGTTTCGGAGTTGGTGACTTGATGGAGGTGAATGGGATGGGTTGGGGATTACATCACACGGCGAGAAGTGGTCTGTTGTTTTCAGCGTGTTTGTGGTGATCTGCTTCGGTGAACAGTGCGATGTGCATGGTTGTTGTACAGCGGCGTTGCGTTTGTGGGTAGCTACCGGCATGTGAGTTTCTTGCAAACTTGATGGAGAGATGATTGAGGTTGTAATATGCAGGTGTTGTATGAGATTTGCACCGGATCTGGGGCATGGGGGTTGTAGTACTCCACAGCATCTAGGTGAAGTTGTGCCGCTTGGGTGGCACATTCATTCATTTGATAGGTTGAAGGTTTTACTGCCTTTGGACAACCAAGCATACTTGTATCGATGTCAAATAGCGTTTCAATAATTTCAACTTTATCATGTGTTGAATTCAAATTCTATAGTTTTCCTATATGTTTTCAGGAATAAGATACTAGAAGCATGAATGAGAACTGAATAATATCAGTTTGCTGTAAGGTACAAGATGGTATTCCTGTTAGTTTGAGCCTTGCAACATACTTGCAAGAATGGATAAAATATGTGCACATAGAATTTGGAGTGAGAAGTTGAAATTTATTAATATATCAGATCTAAAAAAGACTAAGTATGGTTCTCTTATGAATTACTGAGATAAATACTTGCAGACTCTTTAGTAGGCTGACTCATTTCTGTACACATTATCCATCAGTCACCTACCACCATACTCATGACACTCCGTTCCTAATAATGTACCAAGGTAACTGGATTGTGCACTGTGGAGTTGGACAAAGGAGCTTTCAAAGGAGACAGGAACAGGTCCTGACGAAAATGCTCTGATAAAACTTAGATGAACAATCCGAATATACATCCATTCAAGAACATTGGCGTTGTTATCCTAATTGATATACTAATCGATTCTTTGAAAACAACGCTATCAGCTCACATTTGATTGCTATTCACCATCAGCTCATCAGCTCATCAGCTCTACAGACTGAGCATGCTAATCCTTGCCCTTAGCTAAGTAGGCTGCCCGCAAACTCAAGAATTTGCTTGAACAAGCCTGTCATCGCTCATACACTTGCATCCATTTATTGACTCCATCCATATTTCCAAACCCACACCCTCACTTCTCACTCTCCCACCAATTGATCCAAAACCAACACAACTGTCCAAAAACTAAAAAACACTCAAACCTTAACTTCAATGCAATGATCTGATATATTGAAAATAAACTTTCAAGGAATACATCATGAAGGTCCTAAATGCTTTCAACTCTCACATCAGAATTGGCCTGGTAATATCTGTGGAATATTCTCTTGTCAAAATCCTAGAACTGTCGCAACAATTCTACAGGAAGCCGAGAGGCAAACTGACACAGTACTTGATGACATAAAGCACCGAGCTAATCACCCACAAGACTCCAGAGAGCACTGAGGTAATCACATAGACAATACCAAGGAGCGCCCATAAAACTCCAGAGAGCAATGAGGTGATTACGTAGAGAATACCAAAGAGCACCCACCCAACCCCAGAGAATAACGAGGTGACCACCCAGAGGACTCCATGTCCAATGGCAAGCGGCAGTCGCACGAACACAAGATCCAGAAGTGGGGCTACAAGGCCGCAGAGAGCACTCAAAATGCCTAGAGGGAGGTCAACTAAAATGCGTGACAATAAGAAGACTAAGTGGGGTACGATTTGTACAAGACAATATCCCACAATAGCTATGACGAGAACAATTGAGGCAAACTGAGCGACAAACCGAAGAGTGAGGAAGACGTCGGGACGAGCATCGAGGATAATCCGCTCACAACTTTGAACCACCTCAGATGCCAAGCTGATGTACCCGTCATCTTCAGAGCTGCCACCCCAATTTACAAGGGCAAAGTTCTTTGTGTTTCGCGGCTCTCCGCTTCGCTCCGCATGAGTTCTGTTTCGTCTTTGTGAGCCATAAGGTACTAATTCACGATTGGACGACATTGCGACTGGTGACTCGGGATCATACAACTACCACTTCCAGCGCACGGCACGTCTGTAGAGTCACTACCTCCTTCAATTCGGAACCTGCATCATATCATTCTAATTAGCATTTTGTTCAGCGCCACTTAGTTCAAGTGTCGGTACCATTTGTTGACAAAAATGTGAATAGCTCTTTCTGCTTCGAATTCCGTAAATTGACTGCTCCTTCAGAACCAGTACTGGATTAAAGACTAGACTTCCGCCTCTGGGAACACAGAACTAGAAGCAAAGGGTGCAATGAAGTGAGGGCTGTCAAACAGACATGAGGGTACCGTGTATCGAGACAAAAATCAACTTGTCTGTAAGAGAGATTCAAGTGTCCCCAGCTTCAGTCGCTCTTCTCACCGTCCCCACGAAGGTCCTAAACATTTTGCAACGTTGTCCCAGATTAGAGATCCAGCGAGAAGCTCGAGGAAGAAGACCCCTCAGTTGTACAGACAATTTGAACTTATTAAAAATGTAATTCTGCAGGAAGCTTCGGTGTACAGACAATTGCGAACTTACTAGGCAAGTGAGTCGGCAAGCAGTCCAGATTCGTGCCGACTAAGTTCTTTTGAATTAGCTGAACGAGTCTCCAGGAAGAATTGGCCCGGAGCGCAATTCTCCACAGAATCATGCTCATGTGCACATGTCCCTGTACTACTGCAGCACTTAGCCTAAAATGATCAGTGTATCTTGAGAACTTCGGCACACTGGCTGCAAGCAACTTCACCTTGATTCAAGCTAATTACTGTTCTACTGTTCAAGGTAAAGTTGCTTGCAGCCAATGTGAAGTTGCTTGCAACTGCACCTTGATTCACGCTCACTTAGGAGAAAGGTCTCTACACAATCGACTTCCACTTCAAATTACACTTTTAGGGCTTCCGTAGGTGATCTCCGTGGGTATGGGATTCTGTCATGTCCTCAGGTCAGGACGTTGCCTTCCTCTCCGACATATCCTAGCTGGACCAGCTCGCAATCACCAGCGCGGCTCTTTCTCTTCCACAAGTTTTGGTCATCCATTTAGCAGTGTGACATATCCTTCAGCTCCGAGGAATTTATGTCCAGGAGGAATATCACTTGACACTTTTGCGCCACGTACATCTATGGTACATAACATAGTTGTTCTAGAAAACTTGGACTTAAACCTAAAGTTTAATTGTTGGTCTTCAGGAAGTTCACCGCATAACTCATTCCTCGCAGAAAATGACCAAGTTTTGGAACTTACTCATCAATGGGTTCTTCCTCTTGAGAGGGGGTCACCAGGCTCCATAAACTTGGTAGAAAAGTCATCCTCATGTGCATGGTTAGACGTTCCGTGTGAACCATTATTGAAGTCATTGTCCTCCGGATTGATGTGTATTGAACTTATATCAGGGTTTGTAACAGATAGTTTCTCTGAGAGCAAGTCGACTGTGACGTGATCGTTACTAGGAGCCTCAGATCGTCGAGAATGCGCCCCGCGTGGAGCGGTGCCATCTCTTATTGTGTCTGGGTATTCACTATCAGCATCCACAGAAGCTAACCGGATTGCAGGATGCAAGTATGCCGTCTTCAACATGTCCTCAATGTCGATGCTACCGTTCATCTTATCCTTGCACTTCGCATCCTGCATCAAGGGATTTCGTCGACTTCATAAGCTCAGCGGGTTGCACTCTTCCGATGTAGATAGGTTGTATGTATGTAAGTTATCGAAGTGACACAATGAGAACACAATGATAGAACTGAAGAGGAAAGTGATTTACCTCTAGAGGGTAGTTCCTGAAGGCTGGCCAAAACCTCTGGCCACAGTAGACATGGAAGATAACGGTGAGAACGGGAAGTGGAAGCAGTAGCAGCGCAGAAAATGCACGCTTTAAAGAAAATAAGCCCATAAGGGTGATATGCTTAATAATAAGTGCAAGAATGATGTTTCGATGGATAAACGGCCAGTATGAAGCTGCTCGTTCATATCTGGGCTCATACACATTGATAATCTGCACACAATTCAATATCACCCCGATCGTGAGATGGTAACATACCCACGAATGTAAGTTTTGCATATATTCCTTTCAAGATTTAGCTTTATCCACTACACATTAAATTTATGTTCGAAATGGCAAAATGCTGAGCCTGGTATGTCATCCCTTTCGAAAATAGGAACGATGACGTACATCATGAAAATTGCACCTAGTCAAGATTCAATGAAAATATGAAAGCTTCACATGTGCTCACCTGATTTAGGTACACAAAGTAGCCGGAGACGAAAAATGCACACAGGAATATCAAAATAAGCGGCGAGATGACTGCATAGACAAGGCCAAGCAGAAAGTACAGACTCAATCGAGTCAGGGTAACTGTGTAATCCGGTGGAGAAGCTGGCAGAATCCTCATTCGATCTTTCTCGGTATGCACGAAGCAGTTTCTCACACGATACCGTAACAGCGGCCAAAACCGACAAACTTCAGCAGCATTGTTTGCCCATCCATCCACCATAATGTAAGTCATGAAAAAGGTAGCCTTCATAGGAATGGAGATTCCGAAAGCTTTAGGTATTCTGATCACATAATTCCAAAAACAAAGGACACATCATTTTGCAGTAGAAAAGATGAAATCGAGAGTTTTGTAGAAAATGAGCATTCCCAGAAACACAAATTGTGATGGTTTTCAGATTAGTCAATCATCCTATAGCGTCATGTGTCGTCTATAGACATATCAAAATGAGATGTGTTGAAATAAATGGCTTTGAAGGAAGGTCTTCCTTACGTTGTGGGTGCCGCAACATACTGCTTCAACTGCTCTAATAGAGATCCAATGAGGACATTACCAAAAAACACGTTGACAACCATGAAAACGTAGTACTTCAGAGCCGAATACTTGTCAATTTTTGAATAGGATGCATGACCTTCACACTTTGTAAGTATTCTCAACAGTGGAGGTAGGCAAAATACATTAAAAATTCTCAGGAGAAGTCCTGGAAGATATCCTTGAAAAAAGGACCTGACGATGTTCCTGCGGAAATAAGATCATCAAAGTTAGAAGCCAGACTTCGATGCATTAGAATGAAAAATAATTAAGCATTGTAATTTTCCTACGCGACGAACTCAATAAGAGCTTCGCTGATCGACTGGCTCTCCTGAAGCTATCATACATGGACAGGAATGTATCTTGGATTTTCAAAGAATTTAGCGAGCATAAAAGATGTGGGCAATCCTTCTTGATAGCACTTGAGTGACTTTACCAACCCTTGTAGTTGGTTCTGGCCACCTATAGTCACTTAAGAACTTGACCGATAATCAGTTTTCAATAACTAAGATTGGGAAAGGGAACTAACCAGCGGATCATGGGCTTGAGAAATGGGAAGAACTTGATAAGAGTATCAAGATTTGCCAGTGACTGCACAAATGTGACCGGGATAAAATAGAAGATTATTAAAGCAACTACGATTACGTTCACAATCAGCCGGCAGCCGTTCAATTGCATGTAACCAAGAGACAGACTTTTCCAATACACATCTCGAGGCTCTGGAGCCCACTCCGTGACCCATTTTGTATGATCTCTGCTCTGCTGGGTTTGGGCGCAAACAGCAGCAGCCCAGCATGTGTTGAAGGAGACAAAACCAGCTCTTACAACATACTTTTCATTCATTAGTACTTTACTGCGCTCAGCCTTGATCTGCACAACAGAAGGTAACATGGTAAGTAAATTTACTGGTTCAAATCGAAAAGATGGTCCTCATTTGGTACTGCTGAATTACATCAGAAACAAAGGAGGCACAAATGCACAGTCACATACTGGCTCAACCATTGGAAAGTGTTACTAGTGCCAAGCTCTCCTCCCCATGTAGAATTTCATAACTAGCCGTGAGCTCCTGAAGCTGCTAAGCGCCTACAGCATTATAATTCTGTTAATTAAGATCATGTCAATCAGGTTCTGGCCGATCCTCGTGCCTTGCCCTAAAACCAACTTAAGTACATCTATTGCAATCGCTAATATAAATAGCTGTTGAGGATTAGAACCAAATACCTCTTGTTTTAGTCGAACGATTTTATCTGTATAAAATTGAATCGCATCTACTTGAGCTCTCCACAAATGGTACCAGTGTTTCTGAAATGAGAAATGTAAAAAATAAAGTGAAAAGGCATGTGTGCATATCCCCTTCATGTTGAAATTGTAAATTAACATCCGGAGGGTAATCCAAGACCTATTCCATTGCTCCAATTAAGACGGAGACGAACAATGTACTTCAACTGTACCTTACGAGTAGGTCGAGGGGCCTCAGAATTTGCAGATAACTGTTTGTTAGTAAGTTCTAATTCCCTTTCAAACTTCTCGAATTTCTTGACGAGCTTTGTGAGATCCTTGGCATCATACAAGACCTGCAGCAAGGTTCGGGAACTCAATAATAGCCGCGAGAAGCTTGATATAAACTTTATGGAAATTCAAAACTGATAGAGAAAAGATCACACTTCGAGAATAACAGGTCTGACTATAACTGGTCGCCTTTGGAACTAAATCTCAAACGATGGCTCTCTCAAAAGCGAAGATCTTGACAAAGAGTTCCTAACTGGTGTGTAGGAGATCTCGCATGCTTTAACCAAAATAAGGAAAGAAAATTCTAAAAACGTAACTTGACAGATTAACTACGTAAAATTTATAAATATCATGAACCACAACTCAGTTCATAAACAGATCAGGTGATAGGAGCTGAGTAGGCATAATATGTTTGTTCATTCAAAGGAAAAACGGGGATACCATCTGTGGGAAGTGTGTAGTGATCCAGCCAAAGACCTTTTAGATGTCAAGGCTATCCTGTTAATAATTTCACAACTGGGGTACAATATAAGAAATCTGATGATGAAGAATACCTGATGAGTACAATAATTCTCAGGATGGTTTTCTTGAAAAAATCCCTGAATCTTCTCTCCCACAGACATAGAGTTGTCTTCAGGCACGTGCCTCACCAAAACCTGCCATGGCAACGAATGAAGTTGTCTACGAGACTCATCATAAAAATCTTGTAAACATGGAGTTAAACGCACTAACTTTGATGCATATCTTCAATTAGTGATAGGTCTTTTGAAAGCAATAAGTTTGATCCTGCTGAACAAAACTGTGAAGATTGACCAGGAAAAATACTTACCGTAAAATCATCTGGCCGCCGTTTTTGATTTGCAATAAAATCTAAACGGAACTTATATATTTTAGAATATTCCTTGTATAGCAAGACACATGTCCAGATAGTGTACAGATACGATGCCAACAAATGCGCCCATAGCCTACAAGACAATAGCTTTTTCACATCAGTTCACAGTTGCATTGATCGAGAGCATTCCTACCTCCCAGCCAAAAGTGTACGTAAAACGTTCTGTAAACATCGTGAAGAAGTCGTTTACAAAGCACTGTCAAGAGCAACACATCATAAAAAACTTAAGAATATGAAGCCACCAATGCCAATGGTAAGCATATTCGGTATAGCTTTTTACGATCTCAAACAGAAAATACCAGCAGAAACTTGAAAAATAGATATACTAGCTGCTGACTGAAATCAGCATTCACGCATCTAAATCAATCCTTGGTGTTTCCAGTTGAGACCGTCAACAATTCAGACTTTGACAACTTGGGTAACGTGCTGAGTCATGATGACAATAGTCAACCACATCATTTAAGTACATTTCTTCATCGTTTCAATTTATATTAGAACTAAAGTATAAACTACACTTTCCGCAGGCGAGCATCAGGTCGTAGTTTTGGACATGGAATCAAAGATGATCTAAAGTGTTTGCAGTTATTGTAAATACGTGGAATGCAAGCAAATCAAATATGTACACACCTTTCTGAGAGATCATGCACGTTTGCAATAGACCAGTTATCGACTTTTGTATATGTCACGTTTGACTGAAGTGATTGAAACGATGCGAGCTCGTTATCTGTCTTGTTCACTGGAATGAGCACCACAAATCCCCACAACGTGAGCGGAAGGAACACCTTCAACCTGCACAAGTACAGCCCCACAATCAGTAACTATAGGAGAAAAACAAGTGAACCAAGACGTACTCATCAAATGATAACGCTTCCTGTGAGGAGGGACAACGTAATGAGCATCATGTGGAGGAAATTCTGCCACAACTGAGCTGGAGCCTATCTCTATACTATTAAATTAAATAATCAAAGTATTTAAATTATCACATCCATCTAGAAGGAGTTACATATTAAATTGAAATTGCTGGGTGTAAGTCGTACCCGAGCAAGAAGGTACGGAGGAGGATAGCAGAATCAAGTCCATAGCGTTCAATAAACTCTGAATTGTCTGTCAAATTCAACTTCCGCCAGACTGACTTGACCCATTTCAGAATATTGCGATAGCTCCTCCAACCAACTTCATATTGTTTCTTATCTTCTGAACGTATCAAATCATCTACGTGCTCAACCTGACCTTTCAAGTATCGTCGTGGGTAGTAAACTCGAAAAAAGAAGGGCAGGTTCTTAGAGATTGCATAAAATATCAAAAACACTGCTGATGTTACCACATTGATCCATAGTGAAGTCAATAGGTCAGATGCTGTCACTGCTCCCAAAGACATTGCATAGAAACAAGGAACAATAACTGTATGGTCTCACTTTTCAAACTAGCGAACGAAGGAAATGCATGAAAGTCGACTTCCAGAATCGATCGCCTTGGGAAATATTGGGATGATCCAAGTTCTGGAATGTATGTTCTGTGATCACTTCTGGTCTCTCTTCGATGCCAACCAAGTTTGGAGCTTCAATATATCAGTTGATAGTACCAGAAATCAAAGCAGAAAGCTGCACAAGGACGAGGTCACAGTGACAGATTTAGTTTTCGTAACGTTCATGATCTCTGCAGCCGTCATCAAGGAAAGTATATCAGTGCAAATCGAGTGAGCCCTGCTTTCGAACAAAAAAATTGACCGCTTATAACGATAGACGGGTCGTTTACTGTTTGGAAATCGACCTCCAACTCTTTTTGAAATACAAATAGGTCAAACGAGTCCTATTCCGTGCTTCATGATCACTTTTACTTTGATAGCTCGACCGTTAACTGCAGGAAAATAAAGAAAACCTGTGCTGAACAAATAGGTCAAAACTTCACTTCTCGATAAATTTAGTTTCTAGAAATCCTTTTTCTGTAATTTTAGACTTAGCTGCCCAAAAAAGTATGAAAAGTTCAGCAAAGTGATTCATTGTAAGGAGTTTAGCTCCACAAGGAGATTTTTTCAGCCGAGAGTTCTCTAAGACCTAATCTCGAGAAAAGCCTGCCCCGTGAGAAGCAACTTACCTTACAATGCCTGGCAAACATTTCAGCAGGTTCTTGAGTTTCGTCCATGAAATCGAGAGCCAGAGATGCCTCGCCGACGTGCCCTAAGAAGACTACCCCAATGACCTCCATCAATGTGCTGCTTCTATTTCACATAAAAAGGCAGGTAGACCAATTGTCAAGTCCACTATCATCGCACTCAACGCCAGCTTCATGGGTTTCGAAACTCGCCCAAAACTGGTTCGATGACCTAACGTGATGTAATCGGACACAGTGGAGCCATTGAAACCAATCGATATACTGCAATTTCACTCCTAAAATACGAAACACAAGAACCGCGACTGACTACCTCCAAAATTTCGAAACGAGCTCTGTACTCATTGTTAACAGCATGTTCAAAATGTCTTCCCACGATCACTATTCCCCAATGTCACCAAGGCTTCAACACCAACCATTCAACCGTGTCGATGATCATCAACCTAAACAATGCAAACATACAGCTAGCTCCAAGCCCTCCAAACCTGACACTCCACATAAACACACCCACATAGAGAACAGGACTCATTCTTCAAACTTCGGAAAACCAAGACAATCAAGCTATGAAATCAGAACCCAATGCACCAAACAAACTCACATCAACGTCAAACATTGCATAATCCTCCAAATCTGTCTCCAACGTCATTGCCAACAACATCATCATCTTCACCTCTGGTACAACAATGGCCAGGACGAGTGACGTTGTGATGCTCAACTTGAGCTGGCATTGAGTTAAATGCAGATCAGGTCATGGCAAAAGGAGATCTGGCATGCAGTGCGATGGTAATGAATGAATGAATGAATTATGCCGCATGCGCAGTGGAGGCTGCATGCGCTTGTCAGGTGAGATAGGCTGTACTGCATTATTGTTCGCAAGTTCGCCATGGACGGCGAAGGAAGAAGATGGCAATTGTTACAACTTACAACTCTGGAAAACTTGAGTCAAACTTGTTGCAAGGAAAGGGAACGAAAGATGAACGCCGCTTCTCGTGTAGAGCTGCAGTTCGTTGTTCCGATACCGTTGTGTGTGATCAATACTGTATTGAATACCCAGTTCATCATACTGCACAAAATCCGATGTTGTCCACGGTTGTTTTGGGTTGCAGCTACTGAAACGTACGTCGTTACTGGTGGAGACAGGTGTTAGATTCGGTGTGCAGTTGGACATGGGGCAAATGAGATTATCCAAATTGCTCAACAAGCACACAGTTTGTAAATTTCACAGATGCCAACCATCTCATTCGAGGTCATGAGGAGCTTCGGATGGCTGTCCGAATGCCTTGGGAGAGGGAAATTGGCTGCTCATGGCCCAAGATTACTCCCTAGATTGTTCATTAATATATGCTTAATTATGCCAAAATAAAATGAATCATCTCAGATCCAAGTAGTTTGTCCGCCCGGGCTCTTTCATCACTATCAAACTGCTAAAACAGATGCAGGAAAACCTCAACTGTTCCACCGAACCTGATGTTGTATCTTAGAATGCCAGCTCTGAGAGCGATTGATTAACTTGTAAGGAATATATACAATGTACAGAGGCGAAGCCTCGGAGACGGCTAGTTTAGGTTTACTAATAACAGGATACCCCGATTAGGTTTAGAGTATAGTTAACACCCCCTCTCAACCCGAGACAGGAGTGTCGGGGTGAAATAATTCCTAATTCACTATGGCGACAAGTGGTCGCGAAGAGAGTCGGTGTCGGAGAGAAGACTTAACCTAGTCGGACTATCTTCTGATGATAGTGTGCTCTATCTTCGGCCTGCTGTCTTGTATGTGCAGAAGCATTTTACTTCGAGTTGATGCCGTTCTGTCGGGGCGCGTGAGGAGCTTTCTTCAACGAGGAGAGGAGCCGGAGCGAGGAGTCTTCACAGAGGGTGCGATGCGTGTCAACGTCGTTGAGTCAGGTTCGGTGTGTCTTTGTTGGAATTCGATTTTTGCTGGTACGTAGTATGTTGAACGTGTGTTGATCGTAATTGTTGGTGGAGATCGGCGCTTCATCGGGGAGAAGGATGGACATTGAAGCCGAATTACCCATCAAGAGGCGAAGCTTTGAGGAGCGAGAGAAAGGCTCTAGGATTTTGGGCAAGTACTATTCTATTAGAAGATGCCGAGCTACGGGAATTTTCTTGAGTTGGGAGAGTTGCAGACTACAAGTTGATAGGTTTAAAGGAGCAGAATTCAAATCGTTTGCAACACTTGAGGAGGCTCGAAGATATTTGGCAGGTTAGGGATTCTAGGCGTCGGATTTCAGAATGGATAGACTGTAGAGGTTGAGGTTCTTCCTATTCTGTTCAAATTTTATCTTGCCTAAGGGTTTTGTTAATATGTCAGCTGGTTGAAGGGCTGTGCTAATAAATTTAAGGTCGATTTCCCCCTCTAGAACCCTTTCTCAGATAAAATGGTGGTGGATCTCAATGTGTTTGGATCTTGCGTGCATTAGAAAAGTTTTCGAGTCTCCAAGAGGCCCTCCAAGGGAGTCCCGGGCAGTTGAAAGGTAGTCCTTTTTTCGTTGGGGGCAACCGGCCAACAGTGCTTGGGCAGGGTCAAAGTAATCATTCTATCCTAGGAGCAGTCCATAGCACTCCAATAAAACAAAGTAGAATAGTGATCAGTACCAACCAACAGTCGTTGAAACCCGGATAAAATAACTATTAGCATTCTGCAAAGTCAATCCATTGTACCCATGGGTCAGTGTAATCTTGGGTTATAATATTCGAACATCCCCTATTTGATATATTTGATGGGAATTAAATAAGCCCCGTGGGCAAACTGGGGGCGGGAAATACCTCCACTAAAAAGGCGGGAGGTGCAAGCATGGCATGTCCCGTGGCAGTGGCGCGCCAAATTGAGAGCTGTCTACAGTTATGAAAATTTGCTACAGCATTCTACTTGAAGTATGCTGTCAGTTCTATTCATGCACCGTGTGTGTCATATCTGCCCAATTTAGGAATGGAAAGTGCTGTTAATTTTATCGTTGTTCACATTTGTACAGTGTTGTGAGATTCAACTATATGTGTTATTGCTTTTTTTGTCGGATTAGAAGATGGCGCTTCGAGATGTGACCAACACGTACGTGCCTTCTGTGCGTTTGGCATCGATCTACGCTCCAGTGCTTAAGCGAGGTCATTTGTTAGACGAACGCAGTTCACGTGCAGGATTTGCTGTAAGGAGGGCTAATGGGGAGAAGAACATCGACCTGTGGGTGGACGGGAGCTTATATCCAGTCGATCCTGCAACAAGTTTGCATCCATGCTTTAGGACGTTGAAAGAGTACTTGGAATTCCTATGCCACGGCGAAGGAGGTATGCTGGGATACACAAAACGCTTGGGCAGTGCAGTCACGAGCTTGCAATCGACGGTCCGTGGTTATGAATTTGACATACATTGTCTTCGTCAGCAACATGAAGAATGTAGACGCCATATTGACAATTTGAAGAGCACCGTGTCCTTGCTTGGGGAAGAGCGTGAAAGATTAGTGAGCGAACTGGTCAATTCAGAAGCCACATGTACAGAGTTGAGGACGTCACTTCTTGCTGCAGCGGAGGGATTTAGAGCAACGGTAGTTTCATTGCAGGCAGAGTTATCGAAATCAAAAACAGCGCATGAAGATCTACAAGCAAAAATGAAATACATGGTTGAGACCCCGAGGGGTCTCCGCAAGCGCGTACACACGTCAAGCATGAAGAATGTAGACGAGCTCGCTCCAGGTTCTTAGACGTTTGTGAAATGCTTCGGCAGTTACGTTTTATAGTGCTGTTGCGGCTATTTACTTATCTGTGAGTGTAATATGGAAGCAGGCTGCTGCGAATTCATGGTTTCTTATTTTGCTCTAAACAAGCGAACCAACTTGCTTGCTGCATTGCAGCAAGTCAATGTGGAGGACATTAACCAAGTAGTGCAGTAAGTATTTAATATCTTCTTTGAAGGAGTTTATTTAAACAGGGTGTAAGGTCATTGATACCAGATGGATGCATGGCAGGATCAGGGAATGCTAAGCGTCGAAGGACTATATTGCGGGCTCAGATTCAACCTCGACTGGTCAGTCAACTGCAGCGATCAAACAAGGCACGGGGGGAGAGGAAAAGGCTGAACGGGGCAAGAGATTCACAAACTGCTACAGCACGCGCTATTGCAAGCGTTTTGTCTGCAGGTGAGGCTTTGAGGTTAGGAGAGCAGCCCAAGATGAGCCAAGCAAATGCGGCCGCAACCAAGAATGTATTCAAAAAGATTCAAGGGGAGTTGAGTCAAGAAGTCATGCTGGGAGTGTGCGATGGTAACAACGTAACACATAGAGGATACCATGCACTCTGCAAGGTCATCAAGCACCGAGTGATGTCTGTAGCGCCTGAGCTGAAGCGAGGTCTGTTGCCGTCTAGTAATAAGGTGGCGGAGTTGCGAAGGAGCATGAATAGCAAGCTGCCACAATTCATTGGAGAGTATAGTCACATAAACGGGCGCAGAGTGATTTCAGAGGCGAGGGTCGGTAAGAATGTGGTGAGACAGTCAAGGGAGGTTATTCTAAATGAAAAAAACAACCTCTTTGCAGACATTAGAGTAGTTCAAAAATCAATGGTGTTGTTCTATGACATCACGGTTGAAGGTGAGTTCCAAAATCGAAATCTCTGTTTTGTCATTTATCGGAAGGTAGCGGGCTCTTGTTAATGTATTCGATGCTAAGTGCTGTTTATTACCTTGGTTTAAATCAGAGTTGAGGGGCGGGCCATTGATATTCGTGCTGAAGCTTGATGAGGCGGAAGTGCTGCACGGGAAGAAGTTTGAGCGAGTGAGCCTGACACTGATGAATCGAGCCCTAGATCCAGAGATACAGAGAAACAATGATAAATATTTCTCTGTCCAGTCTGAGCAAGAGATTTGGCCAATAGGCTGCTTTCAGGTGGAGAAGGAATCACATGATATCTTGCAGTGGGTATTTGAACAAACAAGCTTTCCGGATATCATTAAAGCGCAGTCAAGCGGGGAACAACTTGATGTAGCAGGTTACGGAAGTTATCCAGTTGAGTGGCATTTAAGTGCTGATATGAAGACCATCAAGTGTATGTATGGGCTACAGCATGGGCCGGCATGCAAGATGAATTGCATATACTGTGAGCAGAAGCACGAACGTTTGAGGACGTGCACAAGTGCTGAAGCAGAGCAGACTGCTTCAGCACGTGGGAAAGGAACCTGGCAGGGAGGTTTGTTTGCTACAAGGATTCAAGGTGCACCATGCGACATCGACACACATCCGAGATGGAAACCTATTCTGCCAATTCCTTTGAGCAGGACACACATATGCACTTTGCATGCACTGGTTCGAATTGTTGAGAAAGTGTTACATCTGCACTTCATGTTCGTCTGGAACATGCAAGAGGGGGAGAGGAAATCCGCTGCAATTGACGCTATGGAGAAAACAATGTCTGCTATTGGTGTAGAAGGGTCGAACTGTGTGCTAAAGCAAGACCCGCAACTCTCTGGGAAAACAGGGAATGTTGTTCAGAAGCCGAGCCTTGGCGGAGTCTGTGCAAGCAAACTGTTTGGACCAAGTTCGTGGTCCGGAAATGATCGGGTTTGGAAGGACGTACTCGCTTCAGAATCAAATAACCTGGAAAGTGGGCAAGCAAGGGTGAAGCGCAGGCGAGTATGGGAGACTCTCGAGGCATTGCAGCCATACTTCACTGGCTTGGTTCTGACAGACGATCAGAGGAGGAACTGTAAATCTGTCATTGAGAGTTTCGGGAGAGCATTTGTTGCGGCACATGGGGAGGGTCACGTGACGCACTATATCGTGAGTATTTCAAAGTGTTAACTGGCTTGTGTTGTGAGCGTTTTAGCTTGTTCGTGGTTTAGGCTCGCTATGGCCTCCATGTAATTGATGCTTCAACAACCATGTTTGCTTTTTATACTATGTTTACAAGTTTTGAATTGACCCTGATCTTTTGTTGGCAGCACGTGTTGGTGAAGCACGGACCCTGGTTTATTGAACAGTATGGCAGTTTGTCTGTATGGAACTGCCAAGGAATGGAGAAATCGCACCATGCTGCTAAAGCATCTAGCCAATACCATGGACAGCATGGTGGGACAGTAGCTAGGACGAGTGTTATCGTTCAGCAGTATGAGTTCTGGTATAGAAATATACAGCACAGGTATGCTGCAAAGTTGCAAATGAGGACTTCGGCATCCGAGCAGGTGTTGCCAGATCCAGCAACCCTTGAATGTATGGCTAGGAGGCGTGAAGCATGGCATGCATCTGGGGCAGGGGCGGCTAGTGAGGCCTGGCGTGAGAGTCGCACCCGCCAGGGCAGTAGATATGTGTCTCCTGAGGCAGCAGATATCGAAGAGACAAGTAGGGGCACAGAAGCGGGTGCTAGTGAATCTCAGACTAGTGTAGAAGATGTGACTGATATCACTTGATTTTACTGAGAACTTTGATGTTAGAAACTGCTAAGCCATTCGAAATGAGAAGTTTTACACAAAATATTTTCTTTTTAGTCTATCTGTGGAGGTAAAATTTTGTGAAGTCCCATATCCGATGTCACTTTGTGGAAGTGGATGTATGTATTCGGCTGTCATGTTTCAATTCCGCTTTTTATGTGTAGCGGAATGCCCACCTAAGCAACTCGAGAAGACTTTGATTGTGTGGAAACGAAGTACCCAAATCAGTAGTAATCAGAGCAAGAATAGTTCACCTTTATGAGAACCTGAAACTTGATTCATTCTGGATTAGTTCTAATTCATGTTTCACATAACTTCATTTTTCAATCTTTCGTTTTACCTCCACCCATAAAAGAAAAGGTCACCGTTATGTTTCTTACAAGTTTCATAATAACGGATACCGTTTTCACCCTTGCCATGCTTCAGTGCCTTTTTTTTTTATTTGGTTCTACTTGGGGAGCTATATCTCGCACAGTGATTAAGGTGGAATTAGTTCACATTCATGTTCAACTGAAACTCCAATTTTCATTCATCTATTTTTCATCCACCCTTAAAAGATAACATATGAATGTTTCCTTCAAATTTCAGTAATTACGAAAACTGTTTTCATCGAGCCTCCATGCTTCAGTGCTTTATTTGTTATTTTTATTTGGTTCTAATTGGGTTCAGTTCTGTTCACACTGATTGGAGGTGTGTTCTTTCTTATTCATGTTTCACCGAATCTGGCTTCTTCATTCATTCGTTTATCGTTCACAAAAGTTAGGGTCTCTTTAATGTTTCTTCATCCTTGCCATGCTTCAGCGTCCTATGGTTTAGATGCTTCAAATTGGATTGAGTTCTGTGCAAGCCGATTAAGGAAGAATTAGTTCTCATTCATGTTTCATTGAAACTTCAATTTTCAGTCATCTAGTTTTCATCCATCCACAAATGATGCACGTGCACTTCAATGTTTCCTTCAAATTTCAGCGATTACGAAAACTATTTTGACCCTTGAAGTGCTTCAGTGTTTTTTTTTTTTTTTTTAGTTGTTCTAATTGGATTGAGTTCTACGCCTTGAAAAAAGATTACCTCTAAATGGGCTAGAAACTGGGCAAAAAATGATTAATTGTGAATGAAGAAGTAACAAAGTAGCAGGATTTAATTCACAAGTATAATGAATTTAGAAATCTGTAGCAGATTGAATGGTATCTGAAGATAATAAACTGCTGAAACATACTTGTGTTCTTTGAAAAAGAAAGACATTAGACTTTGGAATATAAAGATACGTCTGGAAAGAACCTTGGATACTCAGTTGCTTATATTGGTTTTAGAATTATACAAGACTCTGTTAATGGTTGAACAAAATTCTAAGTATTGAAAAAACGGTGATAGTAAAGAAGTTCCTACAAAACAATTTACATCAAAATCTTCATATCTGGTAAAAGAACACTTCAGTGAAAATAATTAATAAAAGAAAAAAAAAATTAAAAAAAGCACTCGATCTGTGCGGGCGTGTAAGCGTGGTGGGGTGGGTGTCGGAGGGTGGATTCGAACCCGGCACCAGCACCCTGAGGCCGCCACGTCAGTTCAAATCCGTAGCCTCGGAACACCAAGCCACCAAGGCAAGGCTTTGACGAAAGGGAGTGTGTTCTGAGCATATTTATATCAAAGCTGAGATCCAAAAAATCCAAAAAATTAAAAAATTAAAGAATTCTACATTAGAACTTTAAATCTCGTATTCTGATTTATGCATAACTAATAAGCATCTCCTTGTTCCAAACTCGGGATTGCATAAAAAATTCGATTTTAAATTAAGTAGTGGACACTAAATTGAACATAGAGTCCTTGCAAATCAGATTTTATGCTTAATAATCTTGTGTTTGCATATCTAACAAGCTTTTCACTAATCCAAATCTGGAATTGCAAAAGGTACTTCATTCTGAAGAAAAGGAATGTCCACCCGAATTTGAGCAAAGCAAGCAATTAACAAATACACGCAAAGCAGTGTTGAAGCTTCAACAAAGTGGACACCATGCGTATGTAACTGAAACAAGTCAAATTGTGGATCACATATGCATATGTAAGTCTGTAAAAATCGAAGTCTTTTAACACAGAAATTGTTTATCATCACATAAACATTGAAGTCTATCAACACATAAATTTTTTTCTAATTGTTGGTAATTTCAAGAACATTAAGTAATCAGCTCTGTACAAATGAGCTTCAGAACCAGAACATCAAGGCACTGCCTTACATGACCAAAAGGCATTCCCTTACATGCCCACTACTCAATTCACATCATTCATTGTAATACATAATTATAGCCAATGATCAACCACTCGATAACAAAACTCTTTCAATTTGTATATGATAGGAAGAAGGACATGCTGGTGTATTCCAAAGAGTAGAGTCGAACTTGATCAAGACCCGAGTGCTTCAGATTCTTATCGATGTGCATAGATATTTACATTGAAGCATCGAAGAAGAATTAATGGTTGCTAAGCAATGCATCGCACACCAGCACTGACGACCATGAGTATACCTGCACGGCCACAAATCAAGGATAGAATTTCAGCCCTTCATACTTACGAAGTGGACAGATATTAGCAATTCAGAGAGTTCAGAATTGTGGGAAAAAAAGGGCACATTTTTAGATTCCATTGCAAAAAAGATAATACATTACGTGCACATGTGACATGCTGTTGTGCTAAGAAACGGAAGGGTCTAGTGAAGATCGAACTTCTATCTGCAGCTAGTCTTCTAAAAGTGTATGTATGCTATCTTTCAGAGGCAGCTAAAACTTCCTTCGTGGTCCTTCATGTTGGAGTAGTAGGAAATTTTGCTTCTGCTGCGGCTGCACATGCAATGTTCACAATGTCTCTTAACTCGGCGGGATCCACGGTTCCAGGAGGAGTTCCAACGATCAGCTCAAGTTTTGCATCTACGAGTGGGCTGCAGCGGGATGATGCCGTGTCGTGGCCTGCATCGTCGACTTTGGAAACTAACTTCTTCAGGGTATCACTTGCAGCAGCCTCTCCTGGCTTTCCGCACGTCGTTGCTGTTGTGGCGCCGCTTCCTACTTCGACGACCTTGTTCTTGTGAACAGTTACTTCTTCACAAGAGGGTGCTTTAGTGGTGACACCAGGTGCATCGACACGTGGTGGAAAAGCAGGCTCCACAGACATGTGCTCAAGCACTTCGTCATCGGGCCCATTTTCCAGCAGTGCTGGAAGACAAGCTCGCTTGGGGGAGGAGATCAGGGGTGACGGTTCATCAGTGGTCTTCCGCTTTGTGAATTGTGTCTTTGCTTCAGAGCGACTCAGTGGAGGTGCCCAACCTTCTCTCTTCACCGCTGCTGCAGCAGTGCGTGCGGTAGCAAAGTCAGACTTGAAGCCCCATTGTCCCATCCAGCCAGCACATGGCTTGGCATTGCAGCCAGGACAGCATGGTGAAGCATTGAGGGCGACCTGGAACAAACATATTGGGTGGAGAAGACATCCGCAAGGGAGGTTTGCTAAAGCCATGTCAGCCCAGTAGCGTCCGCACCCCACACAGGGGAGGTGCGTCTTCAGCGGCACCACATCTCCAAGGTTCACAGGAAATGCTGTATAAAGATGCTGTGGGCGTATACAACTCTCTTGAACTATGAGAACATCAATTTTTGCTTCAAGTATCTTAATGGACTCCTGAAGCTGCAGCAGCTGAGAACGTAAATTGGCGGCAGCTTCGGTCCAGTGCTTAATCTCAGGGTTCAGGGTCGCCAGGTTGGTAGACACGGCAACTGCATCCTCCATGAGTGATCTCAGGCGCGCATCAATCACCTTCTTAGCGGCGTCATCCATCGAAGTCATTGCTTGCTTGGAATGTTGGATACCAGCGAACTCATCCCACTTGGTCTGCTCCAACCGCTGCAACTCCTGTCGCCTAGATTCCCGCATTGCAAGCGCTATTTCAGCGCGCTCCAGTTCATCCTTCATCTTGATGAGTAATCCTTCTTTGAAGTCCCGTTGCTTCAGCAGAGATGCGGATCCCTCTACGGTGGCGAGCTTCTGGCGTCCAGTGTCTGAAGTAACCTCAAGGGGTTTCTTCTTACTGCTTGCCGAGGCTGTTGCAGGAGTGGGCGGAAGCAAGTTCGGAGCTGGAGCAGGACCCTTGACCACCACACTTCGACGGCTCACAGGTGACTTCCGGATCGGCACTTCGACTTCAGGCTCTGGAGCACGTAGTTGTCGCACAATACCTCCTGGACGCGGCACACCTCCTTCAGAGATGGTTTTTGCTGCCGCATTCTTCTCGCGTACCACCTTATCGACTACTGCTCTGAACACTTTCAGCATCGCCTGGATCTGCTCACGCAAGCACGGCGGTGTGAGCTTCGCTGGATTTAGCACTGGACTTTTGAGGCGGCTCTGCGTACACAGAAGCAACAGTTAGTCTATGATGATATGATCCAAATCAACGAGGAGAAGACATACATCAAAATTAAGGAGACTTACTTTCGCTATCTCAGCAGCACCTTCGGCCCAGTTGATTTTCCAGCGTTTGGCATCAAGCATTAAGCCCCTGACAAATGCCGTGCCAAACTCGCCATTGTCTGGAGCTGTCCCCCCATAAACGCGCTGGTACATCCTAAGTGCCCTCGCTGCAACATCCTCTGTCATATGCCGCAATGGATGGCGATTTTCATTCTTGTTGAGCGGATAGGTGCCCACAATTGCTTCAAGTGGCAGGTTGTGCTCTTCCTTGAGTCGCTTGAATGGGACGCCGCTACCACATAGTCCTCCCACGTCAACAAAAAAATCAGAGCTATAGCATGCGGCGTCTCCAAGCAAAAATGGAGCCACGCTTGTGAGGTGCTTCCGCATATTCTCACCCACTCCTCTCAAGTCGAATGCCTCAGCCCAAATCGAAGGATTGATGAAATCAGAACTCAAAGGTGCTTCAAAGGAGCTAGTCTCACTAGAACTTGCCTGAGCTGCTGGCACAACCACTCGTTGTGGCTTCTTGCTTTTCCCCATCGAGCTAGGTTGCTACAGCAGAATTAAGGAGGAGTTTGGGAGAGAAGATGCGGGGTTGAATGAGAAAGTTGGTTGCAGGGCGTAGAGAATGAGAGAACATCTTCCTGGAGGTGTGAGTCTAATATCCTGAAGTCCATGTCCTTCTTAGTTAAACGTATCATCATTGCATGGACATGATTTGGAAAAAGTCAACTTACGTACTCGTGATGTGGTCTGTTAAATCAATGAAACGGGTGGATTATTTCTGAACCTCTCCCGCCCGTTTAGTATTCTGCGTACGCATCAAGGCTTATCATGATATTGTGGGATTAGAAACACTATTCCATGCGGATATACAACAGTGTGTACACGTTAGTGGGGCTTAGAATCTGTACCGCAGATGTAACCTGAGACCTTGCTTGTTTGGCTTGGGCATTATTAAACTTTTCAGGATACATCAGTCCATTCTGTGAATCTCTTTAGAATAAGCTCTCCGCTTCTGATATTTGATTAATGCTTAATATTAGAGAAGTCAACGCAAGTACTCATGACGAAGAGAGTTTACTCAATGAACAGTAGTGGATAATTTTTAGTGTACATACTCTCTAGTGGTACTAGAAATGGAGATGAACTCGGGGGGTCAGTAATATGGTGTCCTGTAATTGAGGTCACTAAATTGTTTTCTGAGCCTCTTTGCACGATGTATTTTAAATTAGATGTACAACAAGGGAAAAGCTTTTGAAGACGCTCATACTCCTATTTGAATAAAAGCTGCATGTAAAACTCAATTCAATTTCGTCAACTTTTATAATCCTATGTCATCTTCTTCAAGTTACTAGATTTCAGTTTTATTGAAATTTCTTCTTCATTTCTAAAACCAACGAGAAGTCCAACGCATTTTTCTATTTTTCTTTTTTGTGTAACTTTTTCATTCTTCTTCTCCACGTCATTTTTTCTTTCCTTTTGTCCATGTTAATGTTTTTTCATCCTTCTTCCATTCTATCTTCCATTCATAGTCCTTTTTATAAAAAAATTGTGAAAATGTATTGTTGCTTGTTATTTTTCATCTTTATTTTACCCGGTTTCATTTTCCCGTTATTCCCAATTTCGTAGCCTTTGTTTTATGTTTTGATTAATATTTCGACTCCCTGGTTATTTTTTCCATTGTTCTTGGATGGAAGGACACCAGGGTGGATCCAAAAGTACGTTACACCCTCTAAATCCTGTAAAATTTCTTCTTCAATGGCCTTTCTTGGACCCCTCTACATCCTACAGCATTCAATTTTTTGTGGATTTGGGTGAAAGGAGTAATGGAGTGTGCAATCACTTCACCAATTTTTGAAAAACATTAGAAACATACTGAAAATTGCACTTCTTGCTTTTCAGAAAAAGTACCGTACAGCAGTAAAAAAATGTCACAAAGTAATCAATATTGATAAAAATTAAGTTGCAAAGTACATAAAAAATTATATGGTTAAAAAGAGCACCTTCTACGGTAACACATGTTGTATCATTATTTCCCAAGCACTCATCCTTAGGCTTACAATTCTTAGCGATCAAAGGGCAAAAATTTTGACATTATTTAGTTCAGTAAAAAATTAGAATTTTCAGGTGGATTTTTGAAGTATTGAACCATATTCTTCCAATGCTCCTTCTAAACCTTGTTTATTTACAATTTAAGTTTTCTAGTACCTTAAATACCCATCAAAATTGGGCGTTGGCTTTTAGTGCTTTCTTGGGTACAATTACATGTCAAAAGCAGTCCACCCTAGTGTGCTTCCACCCTCTTTCTTTTGTTTTGGATTTGTTTTGTATGTTTCAATAGACCTGGATCTTCTTTTCCACAAGTTTGTCTTCATTCATTTTGAGCCAATCATAATCTGCACAGCTACCACGCCAGATATAAACAAGATTTGCCAATTTAATGAATACAATGTTGAATTGAAGGGTTCGGTTGCACTAGGTACGACCCCCAGTCGCACTAGTTGGGGGCCCCGGCCACACTAGTTGGGGGCCCCGGTCGCACTGGTTGGGGCCCCAGCTGCAACTAGTTGGGGGTCCCAGCTGCACTAGTTGGGGGGCCCAGCTGTATCTAGTTGGGGGTCCCAGCTGCACTAGTTGGGGGTCCCAGCTGCACTAGTTGGGGGCCCGTGACTGCACTAGTTGGGGGCCCCAACTGCAATCTTAGAACATACCTTTCGACTTTGTTTTAATACATAGTTCTTACTTTTTATGGACAAATAACACGATAATTAGACTATCATTAAAATAAGTTTCATTGGTTGCACATGCTGTATATTAAGTGTTTAGTCTAGTTTGAAGGAAATTTTTCAAAAGACTAATGAAAAACAAGCTTAAAATGAGACTTCCAAATATTATAATGTTACATTATAGAACACTATAAGTTTTGTTGCTTTGGATAATTCGTGTTGTTTTGAATGTATAATCACCGTAGCTTTGACTCGTACCTTACACTTGCAGGTAACGCTGAATAATGCTCCCGTGCATTATGCATATGATACAAAAGTCAAGTAAAAGTAAAAGAATCTCTTACATACAAAGTAAAAATCACTATAAAAATTATAGTATCTGTAAAAGTAAATGGCAATTGTTAATTTTAAAATTATCGTATTTAAATATTTTGATTGTTTGTAGTCCAGTCTCAAAATTCTCATGTTGAACCATGGATACATGAATTGACTTTAGTATATATAGTAAATATTTGGAGTCACTTTGATGTTTTAAAGGATGAGAGTAATGTTTTTGTCATAATATGTATGCTATAAATTCTATACTATATTATATTCTTATATCTTCATCTAAAAGCCCAATATTTCAAGATGATGAAGAAAATTCTATTATTTTATCAACTTGAATACTTTAAAGATTAAATTTTATTGAGAGTGAATATAAATGTTCAAAAATATATAAATAAAAGTAAATACGAATCTAAAAAAATAAAAAATAAATCACGTATGGTCTATAAATTAATGTTCCTTTGTTTGACGTGGACTTCCACATTGAGTTCCGTATGTCATTGTATCATTTCTTGCTATCGGAACAAGCTTCTAACATCAAGCTTCTAACAAGTTCCAACATCAATTTCATCCTTGATATCGTAAATTCAATAACTATATCTAAAAGAAGGAAAAGTAATGTATCTAGAACTTTGGGTTATGAGAACGGTTTACTAGAATATCTATCTTCACAAACTTGTTAAAAAAATGATTTAACAACGACAAAATTGTTAAAATGCATACTACTATATAGTATAGATTTACAACTGAACAAATAATATTGATAAGGTATCACAATATACATCAATGATGAAACTTGTATTTATATTGCAAAATTATCACAAAATTTTGGGACCATGAAACTCCAGAAATGCAAAACCGTAAGTTGTAAGCTTCATTTACTTCTTTTTCTACTTGTATATCTTCATATACTCCTACACTTCAACCCTACACTTTAGTTTCAACTTTATTTCTCCAAATTTAGTATTTATACGCGAACCTTGAGGTCCCACACATCTTGTTAATGTAATACTGACTCTTTATATTTTTTAAATTTAGTACACACTTTTACATTTTTCTTTACTTTTGAAGTTACTTTTATTTTTAAAAGTAAAGTAAAAGCTAGCTTAAGTAACTGTATTATATAAAGAAAGTATATATTCTTATTCATTATAATGTATATATAAATATTTATTGCCCTATGCTATGATTACTTTATATTTCAGTAGTCTATAATCATTTATTTTATAGCAAGGTGGCTGAGCTTGTAATTCGTGAGGCCAAGTTACTAATATTTATTTATTTGATTCATAATTCTTCTTCCAGAAGATGCGATGTTTTTTTTTAGTATGCGTCTTCATGGAGATGCAACGTTATTTATTTATTTATTTACCTTGGTTTATTTATTTTTCTTGATTTCTGTATTTTTATGTCTAATGCTTCTTCTTGAAGATGCGTTGAAGAAGATTTACTCATCTCGATTTTATTCTTCATGCATTATGTTTCTTCCTAAAGATGCTCCATTAATTATTTAACCCTCTTAATAAATATATAATTGATTGTTCCATTTTTCAATGCGCTATTATGATATGGGCAGGTCATTTTACAATGTAGCTCAAGTACTACTGTTTAAGCAACAATTTGATGACAAGAAGGATGTAAATTATAATTGGTAACCTCGCAAGGTCCTCGTGCGCTTCAGAACCTGTTTCCTCAAGTTTCTCAAATGCTATTTCGCAAATTCACAAATAAAAGAGAGATATATAGTTTTTTCATCTTTTATTTTTTTGGGTTTTTTTTAAAAAAAAATCTTCTTCTTCCCCGTTTTCTTTCATCTTTCTTTTACTCTTTTATTAAAAAAACTACCCATGGCCACTGCTGCCTACCCATGACCGTTCCACTGAGCCCAAGACCGCCGGTTTTGGCCCCATGACCGCAGCATTGGGTCCCATGGCCATGGCCTTCGGTTCCATGGCCGCAACTATTTTTTCACAATTTTGTTTACAATTTGCAACATTTCAATTGGCAACAATACATTTGGCAGCAGTACAAGTGACACCATTACAATGTTGTTTATTACTTCAAAGAGCAAATTTCACTTGAAAACACATGTAGGGGTGGAAGTGTGGGCGGCAGTAGGCACCTAGCTGCAATGTAGGGGCTCACATTGATGATGAAGGTCACGGACCAACGCCGGGATTAGCGAGTTACGACATTGTACACAAACTCCTGTCGTGGTTGATTTCAACATCAGTGCTCTTCCGACAACGTCTTATGAAAAGTTATAATATACGGGTGCAACGATCCAAGCATTTGGCAAGCTGCACCACCTTGTTATTAATCAATATTCGACGATAGGTTAACATTGTCTAAATCCACGTACTATTCTGATGTACATTGCCTGCCAATCAGATATATCCAAGCCCAGGATTATAGGTACAATGCACGGCATGATTTGGCGCTGCTCTACTGTGACACTGAGATCAGTTTACATGTGCAACGACTTTTCATAGAAAACAAAATGCTCGCATAATGTCCTTACCAAACTGGACTGACACAGTACTCATACACCACTTACTAGATATGGGGAAATGCTTTCCCTCGTGGGTTGGCTCACACAGATACAGAAATTCATCGATCTCCTTCTAACATTCCATGCACTTCGAAGATGCCCTCCTAGTCTGCTGTAGCACCTTCTAAAACCAGAGCCCTTCCATCGCTGCCATGCTCAAGTTCTGTAGACCTTCGTGAAACCATTGCCATCTGAATCTGTTCTCCTCTTGGAGCTCGTCAGTGAGTACTTCGCAAGTTCTTTAGTGATCTTTGCTTCATCTTAGGTTTCTTGTGATCTTTGCTAGAGCGAAAATGGATAAGCCAGTTGAAGAGGTGCATGCTGTCGTGCTTTATAACAACTTGGACGATTGTGGTAATTACGTTCCCCTTCGGGTTAGAAATAGGCAGTTGGGGTGACATTGAGAGCGGCCGTGAGAGGTCCCTGGTCCCGAGACGCGAGGATTCATGGTCCGACTCATTCGCTGGGGCATGGAAGGCTCAGATCCTTGGATTTCGTTTCAAAAGCAATGGCGAGGCGTGGTAGGGATGTGCTGAAGCTAGACGCCATCAAAGTTCGGCATGCTTATCAACGCCGGCAGTTGCTCTTGGATCCGGCCACTGCTGCGAGGGAGCCCCGCGGATGTAACTTGCTTTATCAGTCGTATTGGGACGACTGGGTTGATCCAACGGCGGTCATGGATGTCATCCTCGTGCTTCACCATGAAGTCGGAGAGGCAGCGGTGCGCAATGGCCGCAGTCATAAGACTTTGCTGGAGAATGGCACCTTTTTCCTGAAAGCAGTGTACGTTCCACAGTCTGGCTCTTCTTTGTATGGCAGCTTAGAGGAGTTGCCATTGCCCCGCCCTTGATGACCCCTACTGGCCCCTCCCTGACATGCACACGTCCGAGGCATTTAGATTGAAGTTGGCCACCGACATCTCTGAAGCAATGAAAGGTGGAACTGGGAGTAAATCAGCACACGTGAAATGGTTCATGCCTGTGCATGTCATGGTTGACTTGTTTGCTGTAGCAGAGAACCCGCGTCGCACAGCCACCATGTACGTCTTCAAATCGCCAGCTGAAGCAATTTCTGAGTAGTCTTATGGATGTCGGATGGGACGAGAAGTTTCAAGCGGGCCAAGATGTATTGAAGTGTGTTGTCTCCAAGCCTAGCATGATCTTCCGCTATCATCTAGCACGTCAAGTTTTATACCTCAATTTCAGTATGTGCGATACAGGAAAGAGAGGGCCTTCTATGGATACCCATCGATCAGGCCGTGGTGCAGCACATGATTTGTGTCACAGTTGAGTTCCAAGGTAAAGAGTTACCTGGTATTGAAGTTGGTTCGCTTTGGCCGGTGTCGCACATCCGCGAAGAGATATCGATCTTGCTTCCGCGAGAAGCCATACCTGACTACTACGACCTTGTCGTGAAGCGCCCTGGTTTCCCCGATTTCAAGATCAATGCTCGGTCGGAGCGAAGCACAGAGATTGGAGCGCTTGTAGCACAGAATTCAAGTAGATTCAAAATTGTCCAATCGTAAAGGAGCATTGCTATAGCAATGCAGTAGGCAATTAGGTGCACTAAAGATGACAATCAAATTTTGATGTAGCAGGTGCTTTGTTGTGAAGCCCAATTTTTTGAACAGTAATAGAATGTGCTACAGCACTTTTAATGAGATGATATCCAAGTATCAACACAGGTTTCGGTGCTTCATTGCATGGCAGTGATTGATGGGATCTGAATTAAGTAACTTTGCATTTTGGAGCCTTTAATATGCACTGAAACAAGGAACACAGTAGAATCGAAAAACCAAAAATCAGAAATTGAAAAACAAGGTAATATAAAACATTAAAATGTGGTCAAAGGAAACATAATCTAAAATCAAATTCAATGAAAGATTAAACCCAAGAGGGAAAACACAATAAAAAAAGAGATGAAAGAACAAAACACGAAGAGATGAAAAGCTCAAACTTCTAAACAGGGTTATTCAAAGTCAATATCAAAATCCAAAATTGACAATGAAGTTTTTTGGATATTTAAAGTTTTGAAGTGTTGGATCCTATACCGTTAAATGAGGTATAGGTTGTCTTTCAATTTAAATTTGCAAAATTGATTTTGTTGGGAACTAATTCAAAGAAAATAGAAATACTTTGAAATTGTTTGAAATATTGCTTTTAAAACCAATGTTAAATCCTTCATTTCTCTACTTCTTGAAATCCCTATTCTCTGTTATTGTTCACTGTGTTTTCACTATTCACTATATTTTCTGCAAAATATTCTAATAAATAATAAATTTATCATTTCTAAACATGGCACCAAAAAGTCTGCCTATCTGGGCGCTGAGGCTCTACATCAGGCTCCACATCCAATCCACTACTGTAGTAAGGACACGAGGAACAACTGAGTCAATGTCTACCAAATCTTAGTTTAAGGAAAATAATAATCCATTCTTGATGATTTTTTAAGTCACTTTTTATGATTTTGCACCTCTTTTTTTTGCAAAAAATTAAGGTTTGGCGTTTTCAAGGTTATATTTTGAATGTATGTAGGGAACATCCAAGGTTATATTTTGAATGTATGTAGGTTATATTTTGTATGTATGCACATCTTTCTTTTTGCAAGTGTCTACAAAAAGTTCAATATATACTTTGAAGGAATTTAATATGGACTAAACAAAGCCCAATTGTTATAACAATAGATATGTTTTGATTCTTTATTATAACCCGAATTTTGTTTCCCTCCATATCGTAACTAAGTTTATACACTTGAGCATGACGATATACTATACTTTATTAAGATCTGATTAAAAATAAAGATACTTATTTCACAAAATTTGATCATACTAACACCTCATGTTGAGGTCTTCCTAGATCAGCTCATTTTATTTTTTAATGAGGTATTTTTTAATATGAAGGATGTGTAAATGAATATTCCTATATTTAAATAAAAAAATTCATCACCAATTGTTTGAAATAAAAAATTATGTAAAACCACAAAATTTGATCTTGAAAATTCTATTGCTTGCATAATTTATTTTTTAAAAATCCCCTCATCTTCTTTATTCCCTTCATCGTTCTATGTTTCTAGACCTTCAATTGGATGTGTAATTTGAATTCGATCCAAGCTTAGTTGCTTAAGCCTGGTGTCCACTTTGTTTTAGCTTGAAGCCTCATTTACCTTGCAATCATTGTAAGTTGATGACTCAGTTTTCAAATATTGAAATGCTAATTAGTTTGCAAATGCGATCGATATTTTAAGATATTGGTGGATGGATGAAATACAACATGAATGCAAATAAAGTTTCAATGAGGCAAGGGAAGCTCAATAACAATGTCTATATCTATTGAAATTTGAAAGAAACATGAACTTGTCCCAATGATTCTTTTGTAGATGGTTGAAAATGGAGTTCTGCGCCTTGAAAAAAATTACCAGGCTAAATGGGCTAGAAACTGGGCAAAAAAAAATTGTGAATGAGAAGAAGTAACAAAGTAGAGATTTAATTCACAAGTATAATGAATTTAGAAATCTGTAGCAGATTGAATGGTATCTGAAGATAATAAACTGCTGAAACATACTTGTGTTCTTTGAAAAAGAAAGACATTAGACTTTGGAATATAAAGATACGTCTGGAAAGAACCTTGGATACTCAGTTGCTTATATGGTTTTAGAATATACAAGACTCTGTAATGGTTGAACAAAATTCTAAGTATTGAAAAAACGGTGATAGTAAAGAAGTTCCTACAAAACAATTTACATCAAATCTTCATATCTGGTAAAAGAACACTTCAGTGAAATAATTAAAAAAAAAAAAAAAAAAAAAAAAAGCACTCGATCTGTGCGGGCGTGTAAGCGTGGTGGGTGGGTGTCGGAGGGTGGATTCGAACCCGGCACAGCACCCTGAGGCCGCCACGTCAGTTCAAATCCGTAGCCTCGGAACACCAAGCCACCAAGGCTTTGACGAGAGGGAGTGTGTTCTGAGCATATTTATATCAAGACCTGAGATCCAAAAATCCAAAAAATTAAAAAAATCCAAAAATTCTTATTGCTTGCAAGTCTTCGAAGTGCATTGGAAATTCAAATATGGTGATTGGATAAGAGGTTCAGATTTATTAGCAAAAATTGGTGTTTCGTATATTACTGTGGGTTCTCAAATATTAAATTGCAATGACATACATGCAAGACAAAAAGTTTTAACATTTTTGTTATACTATGCAATAAAAATTGGAATTGCTCAAATAAGCAGGTTACCTTAGATCCAATCACGAATATTCGATGCCTATACAAATAATCTAATACAAGAAATGTTAGATCTATATGAAAAGTGTTGAATGTCTTACAAAGAACTCTAAACCGTACATTTGGATTCTTCCTCCTGGATAATATATCAATCTCCTAATCACTACCAACTGGCAACTTTGGGGTATCCTCCAAACTTGGAGTCTTAATCGCCGATGACTCTTTTTACTGGACTCGCCATCTTCTTTAACAAATATTCAGAAGATTATACATTTAGAATGCGCCTCCGAGTCAATGTCCTTCAAAATAAAATGTAGTTCATTGTGACTAACTTCCTTGTTTAATTTGAAATTTAATATTCTTTTTTTTTTGTTCCATTTTTTAATATTCCCTTCTTC